>CM076580.1:446058037-446212082 GCA_034641835.2 Pinus albicaulis | reverse complement strand
TCAGCCAGTAATCAAACATCTTCAGAGGAGGGATAGAAAACAAGAAGTATTAGAGAGATATATGAACAGAAGCATGAATCTGAACAACTGAATATGTTTGCATTCATTTCAACTCAGCCGACTTAAAAGCATTGGGTTGAAGCAATGAACCAAGAAATTGTTGCCATAGAGAAAAATCAGACTTGGGAATTAGCTAAACTCCCAAGAGACAAAACAAAAATTGGTGTAAAATGGGTATATAAGACCAAACTAAATGAAAAAAGAAAATTTGAGAAACATAAGGCAAGGTTGGTTTCCAAAGGATTCTCACAACAGTTTGGTGTCGACTATGGTGAAACATTTGCTCCAATAGCAAGGTTAGACACTGTAGGAACCATTTTGTCCACAGCAACTCAACACAAATGGAAAGTCTATCAGCTTGATGTAAAATTTTCCTTCCTAAATGGTGTATTATGGGAAGAAGTTTATGTAGAGCAGCCTCCATGTTTTGAAGTAACAGGACAAGAGAATAAAGTATATAGATTGAAGAAAGATTTATATGGTTTGAAACAAGCTCGACGAGCTTGGTATAGTTGCATCGACACCTATCTCATTAAAAGTGGTTTTTCCAGAAGCAGCCATGAACCCACTTTGTATACCAAATCTCATGAAGGTAAAATTCTTATTGTATTCCTTTATGTAGATGATCTTCTTTATACAGGAAATATGATGTTAGAATATTTCAAATCAGCAATGCAAGCATAGTTTGATATGACAGATCTAGGAGTTGTGAAATATTTCCTAGGAATTGAAATTTACCAATCTGATAATGGCATTTTTGTTGGTCAACAAAAATATGCCACTGATATCATTCAAAAGTTTAGAATGACCAATTTCAAATCAGCTGATACACCAATTGCTCAAGGTACCAAACTCAGCAAAGAATATGTAGCACCATTTGTTGATCCCACATTGTATGAAAGCCTAGTTTGTAGTTTGTTGCATCTAACTGCAACTAGACCAGATATTATGTTTGCGGCAAGTTTTGTCTCCAGGTTTATGCAGTCACCAAAGATTACTCATTGGCAGGTTGCAAAAAGGATCTTAAGGTATATTGCAGGGACCATAGACTATGGTTTGTTTTATAAACATTTTGAAAATTGTTCACTTTCAGGTTATACAAACAGTGATTATGCAGGGAGTTTAGATGATCGCAAAAGTACCTCAGGGTATGTTTTTCATCTTGGAAAAAATATGATTTCATGGGCATCCAAGAAACAGTCAATCGTTTCAATATCTTCTACAAAGGCAGAATATGTAGCAGCAAATTCAGCAGCTTTTCAAGCAGTATGGTTGAGAATATTATTGAAAGACATTTCAGATATTCAGAAGGAGCCAACTCCAAATTACTATGATAACAGTTCAGCAATTTCTTTATCAAAAAATCACGTTTTTCACAAAAAGAGCAAGCACATTGACACACGTTTTCATTTCGTTCGTGAACTTGTCAATGATGGGGACATCACACTTTCTTTTTTTGGTTCCAAAGATCAGCTTGCAGATATTTTCACAAAGCCATTGGGAAAGACTGTATTTGAATTTCAAAGAGAGAAATTAGGCATTGTTAGTGCCTCCACTTGTAATAGTTGAGATTAGGAGGGGATGTTGAGATATTAATCTCACTGTCCATTAGGTTTAGTTCATTTAATTTGTTTTTTGCTAGGTGTCATAGGTAGTTTAGTTTTACTTCAGTTTACCTAAGTTTTACTCCAGTCATTTATTGCTGATGTTTCCAATATAATCCTATTTAACTATTTCGTAATATTGAGATGAGAAATTCTCTGCTCCATTTTATTTTTTAGTTTCTCAATTCTTTTCAAAATCATTACATGAATGAGAAGGAAAACAACACCAGGAATAATCAGGAGTAGCAGATTCAAACGACTATGCTTGGCAGTTGGTCATGGGGTCGATGAAACCAAGTTCACAAACTTCATAATCATTGACTGTTGTGAAACCTATGGTCTCCATAGACGTTTTGTAGGTGTTTCAAAGTAACAAATTGGAAGAATATGTTGGAGAGATTATGCTATCGGCAAGTTCAGGGAGTTGTGAAAAACCAAAATTGGATTTCTCTAACTTATTGTAATATTTATAAATAAAAAAAAAATCAAATAAAAAAAATAGTACATATACTCAAAATTGAAGCACGTTGTCATCTATGTTATGATTATCCATGTCTTCTTAGAATTGAAGCACGCTAGGAATCTTTTTAGCAAATATTTATGACTATGAACAGTCCCCATTTTTTTTTTTCTTGATCGAGTGTTGACTCATATATTTTCCATGGGTTCATTCAAAAACCGGTATAGTAGCACATTGTTTAGGTTTGGAAATTCCGTTTTTATATAATACGTCATACAGGTGGTCATCAATGGGCATGCGCTGTAAAACACATTGACTGCCATCTCACATGTAAGTCTCATTTTTCACGCCATGGGCCTGCCGATCATGGTGTCATAAAACGTGATCTAACATAATTTACAAATAGATTATGCATGATTATGGATAATAATTACATGATTAGCATTAATTACTCATAGAAAGATATTGTTTTTTGAAACACACTATAAGGACTTTGTCATAATTTTTGGGTATATGTAAAGTTAAATTTGAATACATGTAAGAATGTAAGAAAGTTTGATAGTGGGCTATTTATTTTAGAAAAATTTTAGGATTTGAGAACTTTTATGATAAAATTGTAAAAGACTATCTAATTTTAAATCTGAATAGATGTAAGAAAGTTTAATAGTGGATTATTTATTTCATAAATT
This sequence comes from Pinus albicaulis, assembly GCA_034641835.2. Classification (NCBI taxonomy): domain Eukaryota; kingdom Viridiplantae; phylum Streptophyta; class Pinopsida; order Pinales; family Pinaceae; genus Pinus; species Pinus albicaulis. The sequence continues at coordinate 446,209,269 of CM076580.1, read as the reverse complement.
TTTTAGGACTTGATTAACATGTGAGAAATTTTCAGATACAATTGTAAAATACTATATGTAAAGAAAGAAGGGATAATAAGCTATGCTACGATAAACCAAAAGAAATGAAAAGATAAACTATACAACAAAAGCAATTTGGTACCATAAACAGAATAAAATGAAACAATAAACTAGACAACAAAAGCAATTTGGAGGTTTCAAGCAGAGAAAAAAACAAAAAAAGTTATGTAAAACATAAAACAAACCGTTTCAAGAAACCATTTTTGATAAAAAAACCTCAACAGCTCAGTTGAGCATACTAACACACAATGCCCCTAAGTCCACAGTGGGGATTTTTAGCTCATCATGTCTTCTAAATCCACATACTGTTTTCTAATATTTATTCCTTCATCGACCTTATATGGTTTTGGCTTTATGACATATGCAATAAATATTATTTGTAAACCAACATACAAAAAATAGAAGTTTAAAATAGAGAACGGTTATGCATATATAAATAACTATATGACTTCGTTGATACATTCCAACTAATAATTTGTGTGCAAACGCTTAGGTAATTTGATCAATGTTGTTATCCAAATAAAAAAAATTCAAATTCAAAAAATCGGAATTATCAATATTATTGTATAGTTTGTGCACAACCTTCTCTACTTAAACTTTCTTTACGGAAACCAAGAACATTTATGACCTTTCCGCTATTTTAGATTTACCGCCTCTTAGTTTCCCTAAATTTCCTCAAGAGGAACTTAGAATTCTCCTTCCATATCTCATCATTGGTATAAACTTTATTTCTCCAAATAAGAACTCATACTCGGATTTCATCTATAATAGGTTCACAAGCTTATCTCTCCTGTGACAAGAATTGAAAACTGAGAAGAAGTGGAGAAGAGGATTACTCTTCTCAAGATTACGAATTAGTTAAATAAGATTACATTGGAGACATCAACAATTAATGACTTCAGTGAAACTGAACTAAAACTCGACTAAGTGTAACTGAACTAGGACACTTGGATGGACGGTTTCGACACCTATCAGGTGGTTGGAATTAGATTCTCCAACACTCCCCCTTAATTACAACCACATAAAAATTTAATTAAGATACAATTTAAAATTTTGACTTCAACTAGATTTAGTTTTCTTCTTCTCTTCTTCAAAATTCTATAGCCTCTAAATTGTTTCATCATTTTCTTCTTGTTGTATTCTTCAAACCTCAGTTTCTTCATTTGCTGGTACAGGTCTTCTATTGTTCCAAGTTGTCTAAGCATGTCCTGGCCTTCTTCAAGAAATGACTGGTATGTGGGATACTGCCACATATTGTCTTCTGTAGTGCGCTTTTCATCAGCAAAATGCTGCAACATAAGATGAGAATAATATTTTATCTCTTCAAAACTCCAATACCTGAAAATTTCATTGACGTGTTCATCATGCATGTTGTCTTCAACATTCATATCTACAACTTCTGAGTAGACCTCATCTAGACATGGTGTTGTAAGCCATGTTTCAAGGAACTTTAACTCTTCTTCATAATCGATATGTTTACCTGCACATTGGAAATCAATGGTAAGTACAAAACATCTTCAAAACCACACTGGTTTTGTCCCTTCTGCTCTACAATGGAAGCTTTCTCATGTTGCACTTCCTTCTCTGCTTATGCCTCTATATTTGTTTTCTGTTTATGGGCTCCCTGCTCTGCATCTGCCTCTATCTCGGTTTCTATCTCTGTCTTTATCTCTGTCTTTGTCTCTTCTTCACTAACATGTGCTGCTACAATCAGGTTATCTTCCCCTGACTCAAGTGGGGTTATCTCACCAAATAGCATCATCCTAATATGATGTTTTTGTTGCATCATCTATTGTAGAAATTATATGCACTAAGCATGCATATGTCCAAGATCCACCTGATCTTAAACTATTTAAATTTATGCATGATACTGAATCTATTCCACTTGTTAATCTTTTGCGGAAAAATTAATTTCACACACATGTGAAGCATAAACAAAAATATTCAATCGCACATAATACAGTTTTTAACCAGGAAAGCCTAAAGCTGAAAACCCCAACTATATATTATGTAACATGGAGATCATATGACAATCTCATTGAAGCATACAAAGCTTATCACAAGCCCTCAGTATAGTACAATCTTCATACACTAATCAAGACCAATATTGCAAATCCATGCACCGATCTCTGCCTCCTACTAGCCTGCCTCCACTGCGCAATCTCTAATGAAGAATAGCTCTGAATGAATTCGAATTACTCCATCCTTGACTGCGCAATCCTCATTGGCATCTCCACTGAGTGTGTGATGCAATCAATGCATCACTATAGTCACAACAGATAGTCTATCTTGCCCTTTCACTTATCTCTCCACTGGTCTCCACTGAAACTGCCATGCACTGTAGTTAACTGATGTATTCTTCAGTTGATTAATGAGTTATTATTTATGAATTAATTAACTAATTAATTCACTCCACTCTCACTAGTGTATCAATCAGTTAGACTAGATACAACTAGCTCAACTGAGTCTAACTGAGTTAAATTGAATACAACTCCATAACTACTTCTTCCAACTGTGTCATAACTCTGCCACTTGAGTTCTAATTGAGTCCTCCATGCATTAGCTCCAGTAAACCCTTAGGAATAGCGTAATTCCTTCTGTCAGCTGATGTGCCACATCTGTGCACTGAACTGAAGTGCTCCAAGAGAATAAGTTGTTGTTTAGAGTCTGATTATTATTAAGAGCTAATAATAGTCGACATGTATCTATTTTTAGATCAGCGATCTATAAATAGACTTAGCCCAATATTCTAAAAATAGAATTTCATCTATTTTTCCAACTTGACCAACCATCCACAAATAGCATCCTGCAACTTCTGAAATATGATCATCGTGTCTAAAAATAGACTTGCGTCAAAAATAGCCTGCAGGCCCACTTAGTGAAGGTGACTCTTTTCACTAAGCTCATCATCTTGTTGAATCTCAACATCTGCAACCAATCATCATTAGCCAAAAATTCTCTATCAAAATTTATATCAACAATATTAGTCACTCGATTTACCATAGTATTTTTACTGTCATCAACAAGCTCTGTTGTTGGATTCACCATATCATCATCATCAAGCTCTGTTGCTGGAATCACCAAAACATCCTCAGCAAGCTTTCTTGCTAGTATCACCAAGTCGTCATCAACAAGCTCTGTTATTGTATTCATCAAATCTTCATCCACTTGTAGCTGTGTACAGTGGGTTTCACAAGCATCTTCGTGTTGCTTCTTTGTTGCTTCTTCAATTTCTTCATAGACATCATCCACTTGTGGCTGAGCACAATGGAATTCAAAAAACTCTTCATCTAGTTGTAGATCTGTTGCTTTAGATCCACCTTGATCTTCAACTTCAATGCTCCCCCTTGCACTAAAACACCTCTCAAGAGTATCCCAGGCCTCCTTGGTTGTCTTGGCATTTGAAATTAGAGGGAGAATGTTGACAGCCACTGATTTTGTTATGCATTTTAATCCAAAGGCATCTTTTTTCTTATTCACTTCCAGATCTAAAAATATCTCAAACATCTCCTGTTGTTACTTTAGCCTCTTGGCTTTTCCCATTTATTGAGTGTTGACTTACTACGACTCAACAAATAACACAAATTGTAGACATGACGTAGCTACTTGACTTTTACAAAAAAACTTCTTGCAAACTCTTTTCTTTAAAATATTGCAATGCCCATAATCTCTGTTATAGACCTTTCAAACATGCAATTTTTCTTTAAGCATTGCTTAAAAAAAATTACACCATGCCATACAGCCCTCTCTTTATAACAAATTTAAGTTTTTTTTATAAGAGAAAAAAAAAAAAAAAAAAACACACCTTTTATTCACTCTCCCTTTAAAAAAAAAATTCAAACAAATCCCTTAAAAAAAATATTAGATGAACCTTTGCTTTAATAATACGAACTCATTCAAATATTATATAAACTCTTTAAAAAGAAAAATGGTCCCCTTATGTTTTATTTTAAAAAAAACAATGACTTATATCCTATCTCGTATTAAAAAGGCATTAACGAACCGTAAGGAATGTGTAATACATAAGACCGCTCCATACTTAATGAAAGTGCTGGTACACTCAAGCAAATGAGATTGTGGTTTTCTCGGAAAAAAGGAACTTGGAAGTTTTCTCATAATTGGTGAAGGTCGGATGAATGATTGCGTATGACAATGCTGTGGGAAGGATCCGAAGGATCCGTTCAGCTTACTCCAGTTTTCATGAGCGAAGCCATGAGATTTGGAGGGGAGTATATGTTGGAACTAAACAGGACCCTTGCTGCAGATCCTCTCATCGAGATTTCCCAGATCCCAATTGCTGATGGAATGACGTTGTGCAGCCATTTTTACACATTTTTTTTAACAATCTTTCCTTCTTTACCGGCGCACATCCACCATTCATCTGCCGCGCTGATCGCGATTATCTTGTCTGTTTCCGCGCTGATAGGCGCTTCTGTTCCTCATTGGTATCACACTATCGGCTCTTCTGTTCCTCAATTAAGCGCGTTGATCAGATCAACTTGTTGTTTCTTACGCATTTCATCGTGCCTGAATATTACTTTCATTCTTAAACTTTAAACACTATCGCTTCCACATTATATTCTTGCATTTGCACTTCACCATACACCTACGATGATTTTTGCATATTTAATGACTTGAAATTTTCTCAAATGCATTAGCTCATATTCTGGAGTGTGTTATTCTTCAAAACTAAAAAATCTGAATTTGGGCTAACCTTTCTTCAATCTGTTTCGTTCGCGCCTTAATTGGATTAACGGTAGCTGATTTCTTCGTTTTCGTGTTGCTTTTTGGCAAGAGGCGTCTTCAGACTTCTTCAAATTTGTGGGGTTTTTTCAAAGAGTCTTATGCAGTCTAGCATCTTCTCTCTACTGCTCCAATTTCACTCATGTTTATGCTCTCTCCAGGATTTATGCAAACTAGATCTGAAATATTATGACAAGAATTGAAAATTATAAAAAAATGGAACAGAATTACTCTTCTTAAAATTAAGAATAAATTAAATAATATTACATTGGAAACATCAGCAATAAATAAATTGAGTGAAACTAAAATAGAACTGGTATTTGTCCGGGAAAAAGATCATGCAGTTAATTCCTACTAAATGGAATGAATTAGATCGAGCTTTGGTAGTTCCCGAACACGCCATATCATTTTCTATCCTAGAGAGAGTGAGCTTATAGAGCCAGTAGATGAATATGATGTATCAGAAAATTACTAGATATACATGTCATCTCTGGAGATAACTGGGGAAATATTCGTAAAGGATCGATCCAGTGATCAGGATTCAAATTACTTTTTTTTCCCGAGGATATTTTTTATCAGGATCAAACAATTACGCAATAGATAAATCTATGGATCCCATACCTCATTCTATCACTCGTACTTTGTCTAGATTTCGGACAGAACTGACAAGTGAATCATGTTCGTTAGCGATTCACGAATTGGAAGTGGCCGAATATAAAGCATCAGCTTCCCTACGATATCTCGCATGTTTAGTAGGACTGCCTTGGGTAATTCCTATTTCATTACGAAAAGGTTTGGAGCCTTGGGTTACAAATTGGTGGAATACGGGTAAATCTCATCAAATTTTTGATTATCTCCAGGAAGAAAATGCTCTGGGAAGATTTGAGAAAATAGAAGAACTATTCTTGTTAGAAATAATGGTGGAAGATTCTTCGGGAACACATTCACAGGATCTTCGTATAGAGATTCACAAAGAAACGATCCAATTGGTCGAAATGTACAATGAAGATTGTATCCAGATAATCTCACATTTATTAACAAATCTAATAGGTTTTGCTTTTATAAGTGCTTATCTCATTCTGGGTAAGAATCAACTTGCCATTATCAATTCTTGGATCCAAGAATTCTTCTATAGTCTGAGCGATACAATGAAAGCTTTTCTAATTCTTTGAGCAACCGATCTATGTATTGGGTTTCATTCACCCCATGGTTGGGAACTGATGATCGATTCGATCTCCGAAAATTATGGATTTGCCCATAATGAACGAATCATATCTGGTCTTGTTTCAACTTTTCCGGTCATCTTAGATACGATTCTGAAATATTGGATCTTCCGTCGTTTCAATCGTATATCTCCTTCACTTGTAGTAATTTATCATTCGATGAATGAATAAAGAATAGGTAGGTTTTTTTCTACGGCCGAAACAATTGAAACAGAATAATAAAGTGTTTTCCGTGTTCAGGAATTAGCTATTCCTCCCCTTCATTCTTCTCCTGGTGCGAGACTTCCGATTTCTTATTTTTAGGTTTTGTTGAATCAATATAGTAGCAGAATTTTTGACGGGTAACTATGATAGCTACCTACTCTCACCCGAAAAATGATTTGGAACCCATAATTGAACCATGCAAAATAGAAATACTTATGAATGGACGAAAAAGATGACTCGGTTAATTTCCGTCCTGGTCATGATACATATCATAACTGGGACATCCATTTCGAATGCATATCCCATTTTTGCACAGCAGGGTTATGAAAATCCCCGAGAAGCCACTGGACGTATTGTATGTGCCAATTGTCACTTGGCAAAAAAACCTGTGGATATTGAGGTTCCACAGTCCGTGCCTCCCAATACCGTATTTGAAGCAATTGTTAAGATCCCCTATGATACGCAAATGAAACAAGTTCTTGCTAATGGCAAGAAAGGGGCTTTAAATGTAGGAGTTGTTCTAATTTTACCCGAGGGCTTTGAATTAGCTCCTCCGGATCGTATTTCCCCTGAGATTAGACAAAAGACGGGTAATCTTTATTTTCAGAACTATCGTCCCAATCAAAAAAACATTATTGTAATAGGTCCTGTTCCTGGTCAAAAATATAGTGAACTTGTATTCCCCATCCTTTCACCAGATCCTGCTACTGATAAAGAAGCTCACTTCCTGAAATATCCCATATATGTGGGTGGTAATAGAGGAAGAGGACAAATTTATCCCGACGGGAGTAAGAGCAGCAATACGGTCTATAGTGCTTCAGCAACAGGAAGAGTTAGCAAAATTTTACGTAAAGAAAAGGGTGGATATGAGATAACTATCGATAATAAATCAGACGGTGGGCAAGTGGTTGACATTGTACCTCCAGGACCGGAGCTTCTTATTTCAGAAGGCGAATTTATCAAGGTCGATCGGCCATTAACGAATAACCCTAATATGGGTGGATTTGGTCAAGGAGATGCAGAGATAGTACTTCAAGATCCATTACGTGTTAAAGGTCTTTTATTATTCTTAGCATCTGTCATTCTGGCACAGATATTTTTGGTCCTTAAGAAGAAACAATTTGAAAAATTTCAATTGGCCGAGATGAATCTTTAGGTCCATAGATTTTTGAACATGAAGTTTACTGATTGATTCAAAAATGAATACCCCTTCGGAGATGGAGAGCCTTTCTCCTTCTTCTCCCTTATATATTCTTGATAAAATGTTCATGTAGATATATCTAAATTTGAAATAGGGATACATAAGCACTGGACAGATCAACTTGTTGAACGATCCCCATATGCTATATCGTGTACTATATACATGCCATTCCCCTCTTTTCTTATCCGTAAAATAGAGATAGATCGCAGGGAGGAGAGATGAGGAGAATAACTAAGCAATCTTGGAGAAGATTCCTATTTTCTCTGATCCCATTCTTTATCTATTATTCTTCGTCGAAAAGAGTCGAAAAAATTGTCCGGTTTTCCTCGGGATAAGAGGAACTAATTGGGTTTCCGATCCTGTCCTATTCGTCAATTCCTTCGTAAATTGAAGATTATTTTGTACGCTATACTGAACTGAGGAAGCTTCAAATTCCTAAAGAAGGAAGAGCAGACAAGTAAGGGGCAATATCACTCATGAAAAAAAAAAAAAAACCTATAAAACTTTTGATAGGGTTTGTTCCTAATGAGATAAAATGAATAAAAGGTGTTTTTCCTCCTCTTTTATTTTGTAAGCCAAAATAAGAGAAGAAAATATTATATCTGCAAATTTATATTCTCATAGTTCGGGTTTTTACAAAAACTTTGCATAATCTCCCATCAGAGAAATGAGCAAATATTTAGTACTTAATATTCTCCGTTTTTCTGTGGTTCCTTCGACAGAGATTGAAATTGGATCGATCCAAATTTTTTTTCCGATCATATAGCGGAAAAATAGATTGACTCATCACTTGACTGAAAGACATTGGAAATCAAACTAAATTGAGACATTTAAATAGACTATTTCAACACCTAACAAATGATTAGAATTAAAATTCTCTAACCTCATATACACAGAACAGTGCAAATTATTATATACCATGGATTTTGCCTTTTTAAATACTATTAAAGCACTAGTGTAGTTGCTCGGCCCTTCTTATTCTAAGGGATTGATGTATATATGGACTGTTGATTTACAACGAAATGGAATCTATAGTTAGTTTACTTACCATTATGATTTGAACGTCATACACATAACCGAGTCAAAGTCCGAATTATGACTCAAGTTATTCATATTGTTACTTAATTGTTGCTAATTTTTTATGGGTTTCGAAGGTTTTACACAGGAATTTGCCCTAAAGTTCCATTTCACCGTACTTTTCTCTTAAAACTGTTTGGAGAAACCGGTTTCATGGTAACGTAAAGGAGTTGTCTACCCAGGCAACGAAATAGCTCGGACGGCAGTTTTTTGCCAGAATCCGAGCAAAAAATTTCAAGAAATCAGGTAGTTGGAGTGCTTGAAATCTAGTTTTGATAGTGAAAATGGATTCAGCACTACCAAAAACCCTTAGGGCACTCAAAATATTAAAGTTTAACAACTGTAAACATGATTCTGATAAAATCTTTGCCAGATTTTTTAAAAACTCTGCCGAATTAAACGTCCGTACAAAATGCCGTTTCCCCTCCTATTCCGTTTCTTGTCGTTTTCTTAGAGAAACAAAAGTGTCTATTCTGTTTCTGGTAACGTCATTGACATGTACCCTGACATGTACCTTCAAAACATAGATGACAAACGTGCCTGAATACCGAAGTCGCTGCCAATCACACACAACAAGAGCATCAATTTTTAAAGAAACGATGAACGTGGCATTCTTTAAATTCAACCCACAAGTGGGACTTCGTGCGTGACTTTCCATATCACGACAAGGAACTCACAGTCCCAGGTCCTCCATTTTCTTTAGCAGTTGTTCCGCAGTGAAATGTTTTTTTAAATAAATTCTCTCCATTTTGGAAAGAAAATCCACAATTAGTTTTAGGTTTGGGGTATACTCTAAGCATTAAAAAAAATTATCACAATCTAGTTGTTAAACAACAACAAATAACAAATAGTGGAAGGATTATTATTGATGGTTATTTACAAATGTAGTGTTATTCATAAATGTAGATTAACTAATTATTGTTATTGAAGGAAATTCATGTTGCTTGAAATTACTGGTTTTGTTTGTAAAGGGGCCAGATTTCACTCTTTCTATATGCTTCTAGGCCTTGGAACTTTAATATGTATGAGTTTCCTTATTTCTAAGGAAAATGAACTTTTAGCCAAATAGAAGCAGTTTTAAGTTTGTCCAATTTTATCTAATTATTCTATATCTTTTTTCATTTTTTTTTATTTTAATTTAAATCATAAATAATATTGTAACCTTTGATTATTAAAATGTCTTTTTATTTATATAAATAAATTAGTCACCTTAAAAAAATCTATTAAATTAATGTGAATTACGTTACTTAAACTTATAAAATCAATATATATTTACAAAATTATATTTTAATTAAAATTAATCCATAAATTTTAAAAAATAATAAATTACTCTAATTATTATTAAAATGTATTTACACGAGATTAATAATTATTAAAATATATTTTTAATCATATAAATAAATTCTTATTACACAATTCATGCTTGTAATTTTAATTTTAACATATATATACACAATTAACCAAAAGGAAAAATATAGCAAACATTCCAGACTTAAAAAAAAGTGTTAAACTACGGCGTTCTTTAGATTGGTGTTTCTATTAACACGTTTGGCCATAACACAAGTCTCCTGTGGATTCCAACGGTTCACGAATAAGTTTTTTCTTAATAAGCTCTCTCTGTTTCTGAAGTTTGGGGGAAGAAGATTTCCGGTTTGTTGTAAACTGAACCAAAGGGCCATAAGCTGCTTCAGATAGGTTGTGCGACCAACACGTTTGCCAATAAACACAGCTAAGTCCAGGTTCGTGTATCGCGAGAATACACATGTTATATTCATCTTAATCTTCTCAGGCCCCATTTACCATGCATTCAATGATGTTTAAAAATATAAAGATGAGTTCGCTGATATTAAAATAAATAAAGATGTGATTTCATGATTATAGATGCATGTCTTTTTTAAGTAAAAATATGTTTTTAAAAAAATAAAATAGTTGCATATAGAAAGTCAAGCAGCCTCCCTATGAAAATATTTTCCATTAATGTCACTTATTGATCACCACTATTAAAAAAAAAATTATTTTTATTTTTATTAAGACTACTTTAGTTGATGTGTATCTATTTTATTTCTTCATTTCTTCACTTGGAAACGTTGTAAAAGTTTTTGTAAAATTTTAAGAAAACCAACTAGAAGGGGATGATCACAACTGTAATATCCAGCAAAGTGACGAGGATTAGAGAGATCTTATTCCCAAAGGTTAAAAACACCCAACAACCCCATTATTTTTAAAAGATATTTAGTTAGAAATATTTTTGAGATGTGTGTAGATGTTTTATTTTTTTTGGAAACGTTATAAAACAGTGTAGGGTTAACCAACCATGAGAATACCACATGGTTCTAAGTCCAGCAAAGTCATATACATAATCAAATATTGAATAAATGAATTATGAAAGGTTAAAGCTTAATCGAGGGGTTACTAATTTCTTTATTGTTAATTATGCATAATGTTTTTATAATTACGGGTCTAGATTTATTTAATTTTGGATCTATCATGAGTTGAGAGGGATCATATCTCTCAAGGTGCAAACATTTTTTTTGGAGTGTAGAATTTGAGGAAACGTTTGCACTTCGAGGGATTTGATCCCTCTAAGTGCACGCTACATTCTAGTTAGATGGATCTAGGTTGATTCCTTTGAGGGAAACAATGACATATTTTTAGATTATCATTATTATGTATATGTTTGAGATATTTTTTAATTTTGTTTTTGTTGATTGCCTTGAATGGTTTGTACATCTTAGCTACTTTGAGTGGTTTGTGTGTTTGGATTTGGATGGTAATGTATGTGAATGTTACAATTGTTGTGTAATATTTCTATATGTGTATGTAATTGTCTGTTAGTAATTAGTTGGTGATGAATAAGGGAGACAATCTTCTCAATAGTTTGCAAGAGGATTGATAATGAACATTTATTTCATTTAATTTTAGGTATCACAACTTTTGACAATTAATAATTTTTAATAGTGTGCCTCAGCTATCACAAAATCCTTATAGCATTTGTTATTTTTTACATCTTTTCATATAGATTATATGAAGAGGATAGTTGAGATTGTAAACATTCAATTTTTTAACTAGAACTATTATAGTAAACATCATACCTTGTCTTTCTTGCTCTCCAATATTAATAGGTTGAAATACTATAATACAAAAATCAGTGCACACTGTCAATCATTTTTTGAGCTTACACTGAAATCAATGCACATTGTTAATCCAAACACTTTCAATTAACGTATCATCATACATTGAGTTACATCAAATCAGAAATCACCATCTACACTCAAATCAATGCATCTAATGCACACAATCAAATAAGATTAGAAAACAACTACACTGAAATCAATGAATCTAATGCAAACAATCAAATAAGATTAGAAATTAGCATCTACACTGAAATCAATGCATCTAGTGCAAGAAATCAAATAAGATTATAAATCAGCATTTACACTGAAATCAATGCATCTAGTGCAAACGATCAAATAGGGATATAAATCACCATCTACACTGAAAGAAATGCATCTAGTGAAAGCAATCAAATAGTATTAGAAATCACTATCTACACTAAAATCAATTCATCTAGTGCAAGCAATCAAATAGAATTAGAAATCACCATCTACACTGAAATCAATACATATAGGTTAAGAAATCAAATAGAATTAGAAATAAACACACTGAAATCAATGTATTTAGTGCAAGTAATCAAATAGAATTAGAAAACATCTACATTGAAATCAATACATCTAGCGCAAGCAATCAAATAATATTATAAATCAACATCTACACTAAAATCAATGCATATGGTGTAAGCAATCAAATATAATTGGATATCAGTCTCTACACTAAAATCAATGCATCTAGTGCAAGAAATCAAATAGGATTAGAAATCACCATCTACCATGAATTCAGTTCATTTAGTGCAAGAAATCTTCTTCCCTCTCTCCCCCCTCCATCTATATCTATATCTCCCTCCATCTCTCCTTCTTTTTCTCTCTACCTCTGCCTCAAACATAAACACATTCTCTCCATCTCTTCCTTTTCACTGCTGCCCCCCCCCCCCAACTCTCTCCATTTTTCTCTTTGTATGTATTTCTTCTTCTCTCCCTCTCCTCACTGTCCAAATCCATCTATTTGTCCTCCCTCTCTCCTCCTCTCTATCCCTTCCTCTCTCCTCTCTCTCCCATTCTCTCCCATCTCTCATTCTCTCCACCCACCTCTCTCTCTCTCTCCTCCAACCCTGTCACTATTTCCCTCCATATCTCCTTCTCTCTCCTTATCTCTTTGCCCCTCTCTCCCCCCTTTGTTTTTGTGTCTCCCCTATGTCTCTTACACTTCTCTCTCTTTCTCACTACATCCTTCTCTCTCTCTTCATTCCTCCTCTCCCCTCTCCTTCAGTTTATATCCTTCAATTCAAGAAATAAAATAGGATTAGAAATAACAATATACACTTAAATCAAGGCATCTAGTGCAATAATTTGTCTTCCCTCTCTCCCCCATCCATCTATCTCAATATCTCCCTCCATCTCTCCTTTGTCTCTCTACTTCACCTCCTCCCCCAAACACACATGTTTTATCTCTCCATATCTATCTATCTCTCCCTCTCTCTATTTCTCTCTTCTTCCCTCTCTTCACCTTTGTAGCAACCCCAATTTTAACATGCAATTAATTATCAACACAAAATATGTTTAACTAATCATCATAGAATTTTCAGAAACATGAGCAAGACGACTTACCTGTAATGGAGATATTCCTTACTTGAGACTCCAAAGATGAATGTTATCTGAATGCTGTTGACTGCAGCAAAGTTTTGGGTACAACTCTCCACCCAAATGTAGGCTCAACTGTATGTAATATTTCCACAGCTGGCCACCCACGAGCCCTCAATCAACGTACTACTGGCAGGGTATCCTTTGCCTCACAATACCTTTCTTTCCAGAGAATGGATGAAAGAATTATCCATGAATCTTCCTCAATGTCTATTAAATAGAACAAACAATGGAATGGGAACCACATGCACAGTCAACATGCAACCTTTATTTCTTTATTTTAAGTTTTTACTTAATTTAATGTTTTTCCTAGTTTAACTTATTTTTTGTTAACTTTACTTATTTTTATAGTTTCTTAGTTTAACTCTTTCTTAATTTATTTTAATTTTTTATTTTTTTAATTAACTCTTTCTTAATTAGCTCTTAACTTCACTTATTTATTTATTTTTAGGACTCCAGTTTATTATTTACTATTTTATTTAGAACTCCAGTTATGGCTTACTATTTTATTTATTATTTTTATTGTTCTCTTGACTTATTATTTATTTACTTAATTATTTTATTATATTATATTATTTATCTATTATTTATTATTTTATAATTATTAGGGGACACTACATACTCCCCCTCTTCAAGGAACTTCGTCCCGAAGTTAAGTATTTGATTATATTATATTATATTATTTAGTTATTTATTACTTCACATGTGACCAACACCCTCTGCTGAACTAGTATAACCAACAGACATCGAAAGTTCCCACAACACCCGGGATCTCAAGGAATCTCTGTCCTTTTTCCCACTTCCATAACCATGCATAAGCCTCCTCGGTCTGTACCATAGCCAAGGCTGGCCCCAAGACTCGTGCCTGGCTCAGACCTCATCTACCCCAAGGCAGGCACCTGGCTCAGTACTCCATGCAGTAGTACTCCAGACATCTCGCAAGGCTATCCCACTCCCTCTACACTCACTAAGGCGCACAATCCCAGGCATCGAATTCTTACACCCACTTCCAAACTTCGGCGTCCCAATCCGATACCAGGCAGTTGGCCTACAATATCATGACCTTGGCCTCCTCAAGATGGTCCCACAACCCTTCAAGAGCTATAAGACAAAGGAACCAGGCATATGTAGTATAGATTGAGTTTCCCCAGCAACGGATATGGTGTTACATATTCTCCCTCGTAAGTGTGGTTCTCCCTCATAAGTGTGGGCTCCTATGAGATCATCGAATAAACTAGCCTTCTTGGCCCATTTGTAGATTTCCTGCCAATCACCTCATCTCAACATGCATCCAATGCAATAGTTATAATCATATCATCGTAGAAAATAATTCACATCCTAACCCTTTCATTTCATCATAATAATATAACATCTTTTTAATAACCACATTCTAAATAGTAAAAAACTGAATCCTCATGTATGTCACGAAATCTGTATCGATTCCACATGCTTCACATCATGAAATACCATCATAAGTTATAACATCAACATACATAATAAACTAATCACATGTCAATATAACCTCAATTCATAACATCATAATCCATATGCATATCATAATCATCATTTTCATACAACTATATAAGTAAGAGCCACATCTGCATTATTACAATCATCCCATAAAAATTAATTTAAAACCATAACTGAAATCATAATGTATGATTTAGGTGTATAAATTTTAAACAGTAAGACACAATCTAGAGGTTTCATAAAATTTTCTACCTTAGCTAAATTATGCGTTCCTATTTAGTTCACCACACAATTTTAATCAAATAGATAAGGAAAGTCTTTAAAAATAACATCTGCATCTTCCCAGGTAGTTGAGCCTGGGTATATTAGTCCCACTGGACCTTGACTTGCTCAAACTCACTATTCCTGAGTCGACGAACCTGTTGGTCCAGTATACATAATGGTTTGACCTGAAGAACTCCCTCCTCGAAAACTTGTAATTTTTCAAATGTTAGTACATGGGATAGGTCAGATACATATTTTCTAAGCATAGAAACATGAAACACATTATGCACTCTTCTTAGATGGAATGGCAACTCGAGCTTATAAGCAACTGGTCTGATCCTCTCTAGGATCTGAAATGGGCCGAAAAATCTAGGGGATAATTTTGTTCCCTTTCCAAATCTGAAGGAACTCTTAGAGGATTTGACTCTAATAAAAACTTGGCTTCCTTCCTTAAAGCTTCTATCAATTCTCTTTGCATCGGCATAACTTTTCTGGCGATCCCTTACTTATTTTAGTCTCTACTTAATTATTTCCATTTGTTCTTCCCTTTCTTGGAGAATTTCAAGTCCTAACATGATGCGATCCTCTAATCGATCCCAACTCAATGGAGTACGACATGGTCTTCCATAGAAGAGTTCGAAGGGAGCTACCTGAATTGAACTGTGATAACTATTGTTGTATGTAAATTCCATTAAGGGAAGGTATTTATCCCATTGATTTTGTTGATCCATGACATACATTCTGAGCATGTCCTCTAATACTTGGTTTACTCTTTTTGTTTGCCTATCTGTCTCTGGATGATATGCAGTAATGAAGTTTAGTTGTGTTCCCATAGATTGTAAAATTCTTTTCCAAAATCTCGAATTAAAGCGTGTATCTCTGTCAGATATTATTTTCCAAGGCACTCCATGAAGGCGAATTATTTCCTTAAGGAAAATTTGAGCAACAGTTGGTGCATCGAAGGTGCTCTTCACTGGAATGAAGTGAGCACTCTTAGTTACTTTTTCAACCATGACCATGATGCAGTCATGTCTTTGGGAAGTCATAGGTACTCCCCCAACAAAATCCATTGAAACCACTTCCCACTTAGTTTCTATTATATCATGGGGTTGTAAAATACCTGCAGGGTGACAATGTTCAGCTTTAACCTATTGACATTTTAGGCAGCAAGCCATGAACTATGTTATATATTTTTTCATTCTTGCCCAGAAAAATAGTTGTTTCAAATCTACATACATTTTTTGGACTCCTAGATGTGCAGCATCTGGAGATTGGTGGGATTATTTCATTATCAATTTATGAAGTTCATCATCAGCCGATACATACATCTTACCATTATAATATAGCAACCCATCCTCATCTAAGGTGTATCCTCCCACTTGGATGCCATTGGTACTTCTTCTTGTAAGGCAAGTTTTATTTGTTGGTATTGTTGGTCCCCTATTAGGTGGTTCAGAATCCATCTTTTTAGGTCTGTCTTTACGGACAGTATTGAATGAACTCTAGGTGTCCTGCTTAAAGCATCTGCAAACTTATTTTATTTCCCTTTGATGTAGGATATCCTGAAATCATATTCACTAAATAACTCACTCCAACGTCATTGTCGAGCATTAAGGTCCTTTTGAGTGAATATATGCTCAAGATCTTTATGATCCATTCTTAATTCAAATTGGCACCCCATCAAATAATGTCTCCATAGTCTCAGGGCCATTACAACTGAAGCTAATTCTAGATCATGTGTGTCATAATTGATTTCATGGGTCTTGAGTTTACGTGAAGCATAAGCAATAACCCCTTTGTCTTGCATCAAGACTGCACCTAACCCTTCTCCTGATGCATCTGTGCACACACAAAAGTCTTTTTCCATGTCGATTACCTTTAATATTGGAGCAGTTGTTAAGTATTGTTTTAGCTCATTTAATGTCCTTTCACACTCACTTTTCCATTTAAACTTAACCCCTTTCCTTTGGATGTTTTGATATCCGTGAAAATCCTTCTACGAATATTCTATTATAACCTGCCAACCCCATAAAGTTGTGCACTTATTTGACATTCTTAGGAGCAGGCCAATCCATTATAGATTCAATCTTGTTGCGATCCACTGCAATTCCTTCCCCACTAATGGTATGGCCTAGATATTGAATTTCCTTCTCAAAGAAAGAACACTTAGTATTTTTTCCATATAGATTATGTTCTCTAAGACATTGAAGTACCAGTTTCAAATGCTCTTGATGCTCCTTCTCATTACAAAAATAAATGAGGATGTCATCCAGGAACAGTTGAACAAAACGGTCCGGATATCTATGAAAAACACTATTCATCAAGTTCATGAAGGCTGTCGGGGCATTAGTCAAACCAAATGGTACAACAATAAATTCATAGTGCCCATATCATGTTCTGAACGGTGTCTTAGGTATGTCCTCCTCTTTGATTCTTAATTGATGGTGATCCAGGTGGATATTGGTGGCCACCCACCTATTCCACTTGGGGCCCTACCATTGTCTCTTTCATTTTTACAATTTCGGCATGAATTACTATTTTTAGCAGTTTTTTGGGTCTTGAACTTCCGGAGCCGTTTTGAGGCCCTAAACGATGTTTTTTTTGGAAAATCGAGAGCAACATGGGTCCATGGACTGATGTTGCTCACATCAAAATATGTATTCCTTGGATAGATCTTTCTAACTAGGTATCGAGCACGTTAAACGGAGATCATATGCCAAAGTTATGTCCCCAGGAATTTGAAACACCAATTTACTCAAACGGGGCCCATAGTTTTGGCGCTTCATCTCGTAGGGTTAGGGTTTTGGATGTTTAGAATTTTCCATTATTTCTAAATAATAAATAGGCCCTCGAGCCTCATTGTAACACAGTTTAGAGGCATGTAGCCACCACATCTCTTCTCAGAGAGAAGCTACCAGCGCCCTTGCAAACTGCCTCAGTCGTCCACCGATCGTGGCGCTCACCATCATTCTCAACTCTTGTGGGAACGAGACTTCAGATTGCTCGCTTCTCTACGAGAGCGACCCAGAATTCGGCCACACATACAAGGCACTCTTGGGGGGTACGCAAGTTCCAAATTTTCACCTCTAAAATGCACTTTTATGTCACCTGGGACACCTTTGTGTTCCTTCAAGCGAGCGTGCCAAGATGATATGGGAAGCACACTACAATCGAATCCCTGGGCATTTTGGGGTCGAGAAAACAGTGGCAGTACTACAGAATTATTTCTATTGGCCGAACCTTCGACAGGATGTTGGGAAGTACATTAGATCCTATACTGCTTGCGCCATTGCCAAACCGACCATCAAGAAGCAAGGCCTCTATACTCCGCTACCTACCCCTAGTCGACCTTGGGAATCCATCTCCATGGATTACATGTCAAGCCTTCCTTATACTAAGCATGGAAACGACTGTGTTTTTGTGGTCGTCGACAGATTCTCGAAGATAGAAATTATGGTGACTTGCAAGAAGAATATCACAGCAGAAGCCACTGCTAAAATCTTCTTTGAACGAGTGTGGGTGCACTTTTGGATCCCACGGTCTATCATATTAGATTGGGACAACAAGTTCCTTAGCACATTTTGGTCCAGCCTCTGGTCAATGCTGGACACCAAGCTCACCAAGTCCACAGCTTTCCATCCCCAAACTGATGACCAGAGAGAGGTCATCAACAGGATGATTATACACATTCTGTGCATGTACAATTCAAAGCATCCACGCACATGGGATGAGAGCCTCCCCTATGTACAACACAGTTATAACCAGGCTCTCCATAGCTCAATTGGCCACAACCCCTTTCAGGTGGGCTTGGGATTCTATCCACCATGTCCCATTGACATAGCCATTCCATTTGTAGCTACTCAAGCCGATTCGGCTCATGTCCAGTCTGAAGCTGAAAAAGCAAACAACTTCATCAAGCACATTCAACACATTCGCCAACAGGTTCATGACATATTGGACAGAGCCAATGCTAAGTACAAGCAACGAAATGATCAACATCGGGTGCCACACAACTTCCAGGTGGGCAACAAAGTGTGGCCACATTTGCAGAAGGAGCGCCTCACTAGACCCCACCGCAAGCTTCGCTCGCTCCGATATGGGCCTTACACCATCACCAAGGTTGTAGGGAACAATGCCTTCGAGCTCAGTATTCCACCATTCCTTGGTCTTCACCCAGTATTCAATGTGGACCGCCTTCATCCCTACTTCCCACCTCTATTAGACACCTCTGACATTGCAGAACAACTCACACCAACAGAGTTAAACCCAGACTGCATGGAATAGGGCACCACAGATTGTATCATGGACATAAATCCGAATCAGATGGAAACCTGACCATAATTCTATCTTGGAAAATACTAAAGCTCATTTTATTTGGTCAAAGATGTCATCTATGCGAGGCATGGGGTATCGGTTTCGAATGGTGGCCTTATTTAGATCTCAGTAATCAATGCATAACATAAGAGTTCCATCTTTTTTCTTCACAAAGATCATCGACGCACCCCAAGGTGATACATTGGGTCGGATTAATCCTTGATCAAGCAATTCTTTAAGTTGGATACTCATCTCATTAAGCTCTGAAACAACCATTTGATAGGGTGTTTTAGATATGGGTTCTGCTCCTGGTTTCAAGGAAATGGAAAAATCAATTTCTCAGATAGGAGGCAAGCCTGGGAGCTCTAGAGGAAACACATCTGAAAATTCAGAAAGTAGTGGGTGCAACTTATTAGAAGACTTCTCGTCGACACTAACCATTTCTACTGCATAAACCTTACATCCTTTCCTCATACACTTATTAACCTTCTTTGTTGATATGAGGCGCAACGAAATATCCCGTTTAATTCCCTCGAATACTGTGGATTATCGCTGGTCATTTTTTAAGAGAATTGTCTTATTATAGAAATACACTACAACTTGATGAGATTCAAGCCAATCCATTTGTACAATTAGGTCATAAGTTCCTAGAGTCATTTTGTATAGGTTCATCTTGGTGTCACATCCCCCAAGGTTAACAATGAAATCCCTTACTAGTGATCCTAGTGATTTCTGAGAGCCTGATGCCATTTCTACCATTCTAAAGTTACTTTTCTCATGAGCTATCAATCCACATCTAAGAAATGTTGAAGGAGAAATAAAACTATTAGTGGCACCTTGATCAATTAACACAGATAGAGGAATGTTGTTTATCATACCTGCGGACTCCACAACTGTGGATTGGTGCTCGACCTAGCGATGGTTAATGGCGGCATGAATTCGATGTGGGTTTTGTGGTCTTCCTCCTCATGCTTTATGTCCCTGTTGTTTGATCCCTGCTTGATACCTTGGACAATCTTTTTTATAATGTGGACCTCCACATTCCCAACATTCTGCTTGCCTTCAGTTCTCATTTGGTCTCAATCCTTAGCCACCAAATCCTCTACCTCCACCATTTGTTCTTCCCATGAAGGACTGACCCCTACGTCCTCTTGGAAGCAATCCAAAAGTTGCACTAGCAATCTAGGCAACATTGTTTCGTCTTTCTCAGAATCCATATTGGTGCCCCCCTAATCTATTTACCCTCATCGTGGGGTGCTCCTTCTATGTATTATTATCAACCACCATTTTATTTTTCATATTTATCGTCCTCAAGACTTGTTTGGCTAGACTAATGGTTGATGCCATAGTGGTGGGTTTCCACATGGTGACTTCTTCTCAAATCAGAGGATTGAGCCCATGCAAGAACCTTTCAGCTTGACGTTTTTCATCTGCCATATAGTCCACATGATGGACCAACCTATAGAATTCAGCTTCACAGTATTCAATAGATCTACCATTCCGCTGCACTGCATGGAAAGCCCCCATTTGTTGGTGTTTGTAGTCCTTTGATAGGTACCTAGTTCTGAAGGCTTCCTCAAACATTTCCCAAGTAACTTGCAGTGGTGTGACTTTTACCTTCATTTCTTCATTTACCCACCATAATAAGGCTTCTCCTTTTAGTAGACTCATTTCTATTTGAGCCTTTTCCCTTGAATTATATTCCTTAAAGCTAAGTGCCCTCTTGACACCGACTACCCATGCTTCTGCCTTTGAATCACCATCTTGACCTGTGAATTCTGGTAATTTAGATATTTGAACTTCTTTCATAATGTCGAGGTTTGTTTGTATAGCTTCGACATTCAATTGAGAATTTAAGTCTTGCCTCTATTTTTGTTCCAACCCCCTTCCTTGACCTAGATCATCTCTTTTACCTTAACCTTGGCTTGTGGCCCAATCCTTAAAGATGCTTGTCATTTTCCAAGGGAACGTAATATAGCTTGCTCAGCTGGGGTTCCAATTTCTGTAGTGGCAGGAGGTGACGTTTCCACCTCAGGGGTGATTTGGGTTTGTCTTCGATGCTTAAGAGCCATGATCTCCCCTGTAATCATCCAATTTGCAATGTTACATTTATACAAAATAATAACCATATAATCACAATGTTATTAGTTAAATTTGAACTCACAACTTAAATAGATAAGGAAATTTTTATAAAAACCTTTTAATAATTTTATTAACTAAACTAATTCTATAGTTGTAATTTTTCAATAACATTTACAAATAAAACCATATTTCTATTCACAACAAAATTTATAAAGCTTTTACCTATCTTTTATAACAATGTTATAATTTTGTTTACAAAACATCATTAACTTATTATTATATATCCCTAAATAAAATTAATTATATTATTCATATTAAAAACAAAATTGTAATAATATATATAGAGCATATATATTAACATTATTTTATAATATCATTCATATATGTAAAGGCATAAACAAATACCTAATAACCCAAAATATCGGCAGAATTACCACTATTAAGATGGTTCAGTTTTTTTTTGGCCTTGATGCTGCCAACCCCCATGTTTGTGGCAAAATAAAAAATTCAAATAATTAAAAGAGTAATATCCTCAATTTTCTGATAGTGGCGATGATGCGGGTGACCCCGGTTCGATCCCCGACAATGACAATTTCAGGAAAATATGTTGCAATTTGCGTTTACTGTATTGGTGGTTGTGATGGGTGACCGTGTCACTGATGGAGTATTATATGCGGTTAATTCGAGTTTCATTAGTTTACAGACAGCCAGAGAGGTATGTTGGGTCTACTCTTTAGCAGTCCTGGGTGAGGTTCTAGCGGCTTCGAGCAAGCAAGAAACAAGAAGCCGACGGGTTTTCTAAGGTCTTTGAATGGTTCTGTTGGCATGTCCACCAGGATATCCAACTTCGATTCCCATCTATTGCAATTTCCTATCGTACCTATATCGTACCAAGATGAAAAACGCATTACCTATATCATACCAGGATACATATTTCAGGTTCGATTCCTATCAAGACTAGGATGAAAAACACATTATATTTGAGTTGGCCCATGGTAAGTATTTAACTCCATGGCCATAGGAACCTGGGTTCGAATCTTAGCAACCACACGTTGGGTTTGGGTTGAATCCTCTCACGGAAATGGCCCAATGGGCATGACTGCGTATCGGGCATCGATTTTGTTGGCTACCCTCGCGCAGGTTCGAACCTTGTTATCGACGGATGTAAGACAACAAAATAAAATTAAAACTACAAAATATTTTAATTAATGTGCTCTTTGCATGTTCGAAGAGCAAAATAAAATTAAACTGAACTAGCAATTGCACCTGTGGGCGCCGAAGAACACCCGAGAAAGGAGACGAATGGTGTATTTTGGGTCCCACTGTCACACCCTTTTGACAAACGCACCCATGGTTTTGAAAACAAAAAACTGCTTACGGAAGTACTTATAGCAGTTTCTTGAGAGAAGATTAAGTGGTGCCACAATGCATGAGAAGCGTAGATTTTGCAAAAAATGGTTTAAACGAAACTATTTTGCAGGGGCGCTATCACATGCACATGACAGTTTGAAACGTAAGCGTATAAGCAAGTGGAATACATTGATTGGAATTGTTAATGGTACTGAGCAAACACTAAATAGTAGATACTGAAGCCTGAAACAACAAATTAAAATTGCATAAGATTAGTAAAGAGTGACTTGCTAGTGCATACTTGTAATATTCGAAGTTTTTTTTTTTTTTGAAATTATTGTTAATCATATATGAAATGATATATGCACATCACAATTTGAAATGTGTGCGTATACAGAAAAAGAAAAACATTGATTGAAGTTGTAAATAGTACTAAGTAAATACTAAACAGTAAGAGAGAGTAAGATTGAAATGGCTAGCTTGACTCAAACAATTAGAAAGTAATTTATTTTATTTTTAGAAAGAGGGAAACAAATGTACTAAATGTCTTTGTGAAGATCACATTAGAATAGATTAGGTTGAAGCGTGTTTATTTATTTATTTATTAATCTTTATTTTATTTTATTTCTATTTATTTATTTATTTATTTATTTTATTTCTATTTATTTATTTATTTTATTCTTATTTTTTTTGTAATTAAAGAAATTTTTTTTATCTATTTTATTTTTTAATTTTAATTTTATCTTTATTTTATTTTATTTCTATTTATTTATTCATATTTTATTTATTCATATTTTATTTATTTATTTAATTATTATTATTATTATTATTAGTAGTATTATTATTATTATTTTTAATCATAGCATGTAACTCTAAAAAATAAAATAAATATATAAATTGAAACTTTAAATATTATTTAATTACTTTTTAAGTTTTTAACATTTAATTTATTTGATAATAATAAAAACAAATGAATATCCTTTGAATAATGCACGAGGCTATCTCCCTCTTTTTTTATAAAGCGCTCGAATATTAATAGATATGACAATAATTCCAAACCATCCATAGATATGACAATAATTCCAAATATTAAGAAAAATGTTCACATCGTAACCATTAACTTAAGTAACTAATTTATCCTTGTCCAAGAACAATGACCTATCATCATTGAGCACAATCGAAGAGTCTCGGAATATACTATTTATATATACACACGCATAGTACTACTTGAAACCATCTAGCAATATGAAGGCAAGTCCAAAAATATTAGGAGAACGCCTCCCGTAATAACACGTACAAAAATTTTTGATTAACTTGCTTAGCTCCTCTCCAAAGTTTGCAAGACAAAAAAGCAAAGCAAATATAAGACCATTGATGAATAAACTTTTTAACAATTGATGGATACGGTTAAGTACAATTCTGTTAAAAAACCAAATTTACACAAATAAGTGAACAAATTGGATATGACAAATAGACGGTACAAGTCTGTGAATATTAAAAGCATAAGACTTCTGTTGAATGGATACCTAACTCCTAAATCCTTGTTGTTCTTGAAAAACTACGATAGGGGACATCGGATATGTGTGTTGATCTCTGTCCCCCCTTTCCTCCACTAAAAACATTAGTTTGGAGAATGTAAGGGTCTGTGCTCAGACCTATTGCCCAAGAAGTCAAAGTCTATTTTTATCATGTTCGAGGGATTACGAGAGGACAATTTGTTCCAACAAAGGAAATACACTATTGTTTTGATCGCCTCTTTAGCCCCTATTTTCCCTCCCTGGTAGCCTTACGGGACAAGTGGTTTTTTTTCGTCATTATTGGCTCTGCTTTTTTTTTATCGACTTTCTTGTATGACACTATGCTTACTATGCTTGCAATTAGTTTGAATTTTTGGAGACATGCAGGGGGCATTGAAGCTTAACGAGTACATGTAACGGTCTTTTTAATTAATGAAATATATATAGTTGTTTTCTTAGCTTGAAAAAAGTGCACACTTCAATTTGCATAAGCTAATCCACATTGTGCATTGTCTATAGAAACTGCTGAAATATAAATGCATTTCATCTAGTTTAATTCAATGTTATTTATAAAACTTGAAATCGTACATTTGGGTCAACCTTAAACGACCATGCTGCAAGAAATTAGATCAATTGATTATGTTGATTTCAAAACCCCATGAGACCCGATGCACATAACTCAATTGGGTATGCGAAATTCACCTTTGTGGGACGCATTGCGAGTCCAAAGATGAGAGGCGCCGATCAAAGGAACCCGAACGTGTAAGCATGGCGTCCATATACGGCTGGACTCTTACGCAAGCATTCCCTCAATTTTTTTAGCGCTCTCCATCTCAATCTGCATTGTGATCGGAGCACAATTGAATTATGCTTCTAGATGAATCGTTGAATGCTCGCCTTTCCAAAGCTTTTATGTATTATGTCGTCATTTGAAATATGGCGTGGTATGACGAGTTGGATATAGAAACTACTAGAGGCTCGCCATCTTCTTGATAGCGGTCTTGATGTTATGGGTGATCAAAGTTGGAAAGATGCACGTATTGAAGGTGGCAAAGAGACAATGAGGTTGTCCTCGATGCATGGTGATACTGGAAATGTAGAGTAAAGCGAAGACATTGGGGTTTTGGAGACGATGTCATTGAAGTAGCCACAGTTGCGGGGAAATTATCTCGAATAACCTCGTTTTTTGCTTCGGACTTTCCAGAGCAAACGGACCACTTCTCTCTGTCTTTCAAGCCTCCACTTTACTTCCATCTAACGAAAAAAAAATTCGAAGATGACAAAAAATTGGCTTCGTTTTTTCTTCTCACAAGAAAAAATCAATCTCATTCAAAGCGAGGCCTCTCAAAATATTTATGAGTTTGACTCGTCTCGATGATGCATGTGGGCACCTTATCAGCCCAGACTTCGACCTTCGGAGCCCATATACAGTAGGTGGTAACCCCTTCTATTACATTCAAACCAGTGACGTCGGATTCGCATTGAATTCGAGTTCGAGTCCATAGATTGTATAAAAAATCCATTGCATCGAAGGCATGGCATCGGCCGAGTGCATCCTCGGGTTACCTATACGGGGTGCCACCGGCGAGGTCGAATGCGCGCAGAGACATGGAACAAAGGGAAACAGCGAAAGCCGGTCGCATAGAATAACGATGCTAGTTGTAGCTCGTCTGTCAAAATAAGATGGTTTTCTTCATCTAATAGGGAAATGTAAGTAGAATAGCGAGTCGGAAATATTGATGTAAAAAACTTTGTTCCGCCAAAGCTCGCTCTCCCGGGACAACGCCGGAACAATGTCGATCACTTATGAAGCAAGAAAAACTGTGTTTTTCCAACGAATTTCACATCGGACAGAATTCAACTTTCTGTTCCAGCCTTGAGGTGGATGCGCATAGAGTGTGGTGAATTCCACAACAACGCGAAGAGTGAGAGTGGAAAACTTTATGAATGTCTTTTTGCCGTTGCCTCTGCAGTTCCTCCACACCGATTATCTGTGAGTACCGAATCACGAACACTGGAGATACGAAGGAGAAAGGCGGGAAGCATTTGAAGGAAATTCGTTTGCATCACGGGGAGAACGACGCCACATCCTCATCGAAGACGGTGGAGAAATGGAGGACGTCACCGCGGAAACTTTGTGAATGCGATGAATTACCAACCCCAACCCAAGGGCAATGAATGAGAAACTACGGTGGGCGTTGGATGGATGCACAAAATATCCAAACATTGATGGATATCGGATACAACGGGACTTTTCGATATTCACATGGGTCGAGAAATGTTAGATCAACACAATCGAGGCCAAGTCTCGATTAATACGACGTTTCATTAACTGGTATTACACCATGATAATATAAGTCCTAGAGGACTGGTGTAATATGATTTCTCATGATATCCACACAGCTCCTAAAATGTTTCATTATAAAATTTTAACACTATGGAAAAGCTCAAACGTTTTGCTTTAAAACGTCTTTACCTAACGTGTGGAAGGAACCACTTTGAGAAAACCCTTCAGTCCAAACAGCATAGGTGACTCTCTGCGTGGTGCTTTAAAAGCAAGTACGTAAAGGATCATCTCCAATGAAATTTATTTGCTGTCAGACAAAGAGGCAGCACTTTTATTGTAATCTATTTCTTTTTTATTCATCAATATAGAATTTAAGATTAAGAAAAAAAATGAGAAAATATTTTAAGCATATGTTATGTTTATAGAGAGTTATGTTGACAATCCTCATCAATTTGAAGGGAAGCCCTGCTTGGACGTTGATGACGAAGAAGAGAATCCTAGATTGAATGTCGAGATCAAGTGGAAGTGTGTCAAGGGCAAGCTCAGCTCCCCCTTCAAGCGACAACGTGTGGAGAGGAACTTTACGGCTGAGCAGAGCATTGGGGAAGATGGCGTTTGGGAGTGGATCTAAACTGAAAATTCCAACTATGTCTCTATGTTTGGAGTACCGCATCAGAAATGCCTAGAAAACCAGAACTCTACATAAAAGCTCCATGCCAAATACGGAGCAAATTATTATAACATCATGTTATGGTCAGAATCATTTGGTGGGAACGACAGACTCAAAGCAGCAATGCAAACATTATCCTGCACACAGAGCATACTCGTGGATGGAATTTTTTTTATTTTTTTATAAATAGCTTCAAGTTCGTGAGCGCATGCGATCCTGGAGACCAATATCCTGGAGAGGAAACAGTATCCTTTACCGTCCAACTGGTTTGAAAAACCCAGTTCAGTGAGTCGACAAGTGATTGTCGTGACGCGAACTTTCATGAGAACTTGATCTTTAACCTCTGGTACCGGGTCCCCATCGTCCAACTGCAAAACGTCATTGGAAGCCCCGTATTCCTTATAAATCAATCAGGCCAAGTCTCAGTGTACGAGCGTTTCATTAACTGGTGCGGTAGGTGAAACTATAAACGAACATGGAATACATCCATAACATCTGCACTGTCGTGTAACGTGGTGGACAGCTGACAACTACGACCAATAATCTATTTACCTTTGTCAAGATATTACTCGTTAGAAGGGCGATGAGAAAGCCCTCCCATTGGCTGAAAGAACAGTCACATTTGGCTAAAGCCGGTAAAGGGAAGACCTTTCGGCGTAACAAGGGATGCTTAATTGGCCAAAACCACTGCAACACAGAAGCAAGGCTTGAAGAATTACCCTGGGAATGTAAAATTCTGCCCAATTCACCTCCAATTGCTTAACCGATTTAGTCAAGAAAGTCATCAGCAACTACAGTGCGTGATATCCAAGTAGAAAAGCCAGCACAGTTCAGAGGGTTGTCGTCCGAGCTCCACTTCTTGCAATGGCATAGCAGAAAGGTATGGTCATTTCTTAATGAATTCCTAATTAGACCTTAAATCTCAACCTAGATTCTATTGATTTCTCTGTTTCCTCTTCAAAAATTGGCAATAGAAGAATTCAATTTAGTCATTAACATTTTATTCTGAAAATAAGATATGACAATGATAATGAACATTTTATTCCTGAAAATAAGATGTGAGAAATGGCAATTTTATTCTTGAAAATAAGAGCTGACGATTAACTTTGGTCCTGCAACGAATACCTGTGCTCACTGTGATGACGAGTTACAGAGTACCTGTGCTGGCTTTTATGACGAGTTACTGAGTCATGGAAGCCAATCTTGCAAGATATCTGTTCACCTATTCCAGATTTCAAAGAATCTTGTAATTTGCAATATACCAAACCGATCATGCAAGAAGCTATGCATTTGATCACTGACATAGCATGAGAACTATTAATTCGACATGATCTATCTTGAATTTTCAGATTCTTTCTGGCAAAACACAAATTTGCAGCAATTCTTGTCAAAATTTTCACATGATACCAGACTGATCATGTAAAAGCTATGCATTCGGTCACTAACACAGCATGAGAAATATTAATTTGACGTGATTTTTCTTGAATTTTCATATTCTTTGAGGCAAAACACAAATTTGGGGCAATTTTTGTCAAAATTTTCACATTGGAGACCACTCTGCACGCTCTCTGCGCCATAAAGCTTTAAACAGGTTACCTGGACACCACTCTGCACGCTCTCTGCGCTACAAAGTTTTAAACAGGTTACCTGCATCGTTAATTCCAGGTAGAATTCTCAAATAATACCTTGTTGCGATGCATTCCACACAGGAAATTATGAAAGCCTATCCTCATGGCCACAGTTAATCGACCTTTAACTCATATGATTGAATGGATGAATGGTTTAAGAATCCCTCTGAAACAGAGAGCAGCGGGGAGCATAACTGCAGTGGTGTTATTGAAACTATAAACGAACATGGAATACATCCATAACATCTGCACTGTCGCGTAACGTGGTGGACAGCTGACAACTACGACCAATAATCTATTTACCTTTGTCAAGCTATTACTGGTTAGAAGGGCGATGAGAAAGCCCTCCCATTGGGGTCGAAAGAATACTATATTCCTACAAGTCAGAAAGGAACGCCTTTCGCATAAAACCGAAAAATTTTTAATTAATGCGCTCTTTTTCGTGTGCATGTGATGAATTTGGTACTTAAGGAGGTTCAAACTTCCCCTCCCACCCTTCGACTGTTTTCTAAAAGTTGAGACATATTGTAACTATTCATATTTTGTGCACAATCGTAGTTAGAAATAAGTTGTGCTATGCTTGATCGAAATCTACCCGTAGAGCACCACTTTGTAATAAAGGTCCTGTAGTTCAAGTTCGGGCCGCCCTCCAAAGAACTCAAGTCTGCACCCTTGGGTGGACCTGCTCTTGTTGTGAATTCTACATAATACGACTAATAACTTTTATTCAGTTGGTAGATTCTATGGAGAAGGATCTGTGTGCGCGTAATCTCGTTATTGGTTCCTTTTCGGGTCAAATATATATATTATTATAAGAACAACCTTAATAATATATATATATATATTAATCATGGAATTTTAATGATTGAAATTTATATCTTATTTAAACGAAATTGCATGCATATATATTACTTAAAAGAAAGGTGCATGCAACAAGTTTGTAGGATTTATAAAATTTCTTTTAATTTAAAATTCTAATCCCGATCCATGTAGTTTGATGATGCAACCTTACATAGGCTGACTCCCGTTCATGATGTCCACATCACTAGGTCCCATTGGTATCACCCCAATCAACAGATGAAAAAGGACAGATTGGTCTTTATTTGGTTTTTATAAATTGAAAGGGAGCAGAATTGTCATATGGGCTCACCCCTTGCCTGTCGAGATACACATCTACAATGTGCACTCTTGATTGATAGAGGGTATAATACCTTTAGGGGTTGTGCAAACTGTTCGGTCTATCCAGATTGATGGTGCAGGATCCACGAAGGACACCAACCCTCTATACTGTCAGTGAATCGCAAAGGCGAATATACCAATGACACCTGGCCTAAAGACTAATGAAGAATGAAGAGCCATTCTGGATAGTGGGGCCAGAAGGATGAAGGGATGTTCAGACATAGTGCTTGAGAGGCATATTCCAACTATGTTTCAAGGCACACTTGTAAGGGAATTACCATTGGTCTGCATGTCCTAAGGGTAAAGTAATTGAATTAAGCACCCTTCCAAGATCAAGAAAAACTAATCTGCTCCTTGTAGATGCTGCGCGTAGTGGGTTTAAATGCTGCAAGTGAAATAACAAGTACTGGTGGAGATTGCCCAATAGAGGACAGGTTGATCTCTTCCAATAGTAGAAACGTGAGAAGTCAAAGTAAGTTAGAGGTCATGCCATTAGGGGTATCTCCGAAAGTTGCCGAGGGAATCTCCGGTTAGACAGCCTATGGCTCTGTCTCTTTTACTGAATATGCTACTGGGTATGGGTCTAGATCTCTACTATGATCATCCGTAACTGGATCATAATCGACAGGATGAAACGTATCTACTTATGATGATGCATCTGCCCTTGCTACTAGATCTACTGGTTCAAAGTCATCCGCTTAATCGACTGCTTAATCTGGACCTGTCACTACTATGCCTTTTTTCTATATGGAAGATATGAAACTAGGGACTATGGAACCGTAGCTACAGCCCCTGCCTTTACTGTCCTTGTCCTAGCTTATGCCTTTGCTCCTGCTTCTGCTTCTACCACTTATGGATCAACGGATGCTGAGCCAACAGAAGAACCTGTGGAATCTACTGCATCAACGGCTGCTTACTTTGCTGCTCTAGCTACTTCCTCTGCTCCTGCCTTTCCCGCAGTGACTAGGGTGAGGGTGCTGCTTCTAGAGGTGCTTCTAGCGGTGGTGCTATTACCGGTCTTTGCATCTGCCTTTGCTTCTACTTGGAGTCTGAGTTCTGAGTACTTCTTATATTAGTGAAACCAGCCCCAATAGCATTAACTAGGGTCTTTGAGACTAGTCCTTAAGCGAGTAAACTGCAACGATCAGCTCCACCCACCACTCTTCCAAAGCTAGTTGATTCAACTCACGACTATGCTGTGATCAAGCCAAAAAGAAATCCAACCCAGCAGGCAAGCGCATCAACAAATGTCGCCCGTGGTCTGTATTTGGTATAATAAGAAATGTTATTAAGAAGTAGATATCTCAATCCATTCATATTCTCTTGTGGCCGCCCCCTCTCTTTTTTTAAAGTGTCATGTGTAGACCAAGCGTAACCAAAGGGTTATTGGCAGATGGTAGGTGCCTAGCTCTGGCTCCTACAGTTGAGGTATGTCTAGGGCGTGAAGGTAAATGATCAGAAAAGGTATGTTTGATTATGGACAAAATCCATTTCTGTGTTCCGATGAGTGATTGGCCATTTTTAATCCTAAAAGTGCAATTCTATATATTCAAACTGGCTACTGATAAGTTTTTCCAAATTATGTTCCAAGCGAAGATGTTCTGGGCTGTGCCCAAGTGGTGGGCGTATCCTGAAGTGATTCCGTCTCGTGCTAATGTCCCTCCTTAAGTTCCTTCCCTTATTCCGTGTCCTTTCTCCGGCTGACTACAGCAAGCAAGATGTGCTAACGCTCAAACGGGTCAATCCCTCCTGTTATAGGTAACTGTGCTTAAAGGGTATGTTTCAATAGAGAAAAAATCTCCATTGCGCTGGACGGACGAGCTTAAATTGTCTGAATCTTTCATCCATATCATACGAATTTGGCATCGAAAACTCCTCCGATAGAAGCTAGAATTCGTTCTGTTCGGATATTGATTAGTTCGATATGGTTTACGCGTCATTGGTTCCCGGAAGAGTCAATATTTCCATCAGCTAAACCCTTTACGACCCTGCCTTTGGACTCGTATTCCGTTCGTACACGATCGACGGAGGCCTCTTCAACATGTGTTACTACGTATGCTCCTACTCAGTCTTTCCTTCCATAAGTTCTCAATTTTGGTGCTTTTCGATCCCCAGTTGCTACGGGGAACGAAGGGCGAGATACAATTTTTGAACCTATTATTACTTAAATTCCCACTTCAAGGCCAGCTAGCCGTGGGTCAACGCTATACTTTCCTCTCACAAATTGACCAGTGTCGATTGCTAAGTTCAACGATCAATGACCCTTTCACTAGCGAATTTACCATCTCGATAGGCCAGTTTCTTTCATGCCCATGCCATACCTTCTCCATCCGCGCATCCTGGTGGGCCCTGAGATTGAGGGTCTTACTGGTGGGGCTATAGATATTTATAAGAGTACGTCCCGCTATTGGTTGGATCAAACCTCCTTATAAAAGAAAGTTCCTGGGCTGTATAAGACCTATCGCTGCTAGTCTCCGGGCTGGGTGTCTACCTCCTACGCTTGGTGTCGTTGGGCTGAGAATCTGTCCACCGCACCTCGTCTCGTGCTAGTTCATGGAAAGAGAATATGTAAGTGACCAAACCCAAGCAATAGAATAGAATAGTAGTTTGTCTAATAACATCTATCCAGGCTAGTATCTCTTGACTTGGCCGGATCATAATAGCATCTTTGTGGCCATTACAAAAATACCTGTACTACATTTATTATGCATATGAAAACAGGCTCAACTTATGAAATAAAGAAAGCAATACGGGACAATTCGAGCCAAGCTTTCTTTCTACGTTGGCCCTTTATTTATTCCCCTAAAAGAATAAAAATGTTACCAGTGAAAACTGCAATAGCGAGTGCCACCAAAACTAAACAATCTCAGATAAGCTGGCTCGGGCCTCGCAGAGGTAGGTTAAGCTCCAGGTGAAAGGGTAATTGATCCTCTCTTCCCAAAGCGATAACTCCGTGTATTCGAATATAAGAAGTAAGTTTTATATAAGAAGTAATTTTTAGGCTTTTCCTCTGAGTCTTTATTTCCCCGGCTCATTTCAATTATTCATTCCCACCCTTTGGAACCGGCTCAAATATTATAAAAGGCAAGAATAAGGTCCGCAGGGCTCGCGCTTCTGGAGGGAAAGGACCCGGAGGGCGCTTCCCTGTAACGGGCAACAAACACATTGGCTCGATCTCATTCATCCGGTGTTCAAATGGTAACATATCAGGTAGTTTGATCCTACTTTGTTCTTTCAATAGTCTCTGTTTTGTAAGTATTTAAATATACTCTTAATTTACGAAGGCTTTGTAAGGCAGGCCACCCTAGAAGCTCGTATTCGGTAACTAGAGATAGAATAAAGAATATAGAGCGCGCTCAGGTAAAGGTAAGACCTTTAAGGACCTTTCGTAGCATGCGTTCCCATCCGTGTCGCAACTTATTTGGTAAGCTACGTGTCCGGTGCACGGAGAACTGCCTTCGGTCCGTCCCCCACACTGACTCAGGCAACCTTCCGGCCGCCCAACGACCTATAACGCTAGTAACTACTCCCATCAAGGCTAGTAAGTAAGCCCCACAACCCAAAGCGGCGGAGAACAAATAGAATTTGCTACGAAAGCCGGCTAACGGGGGTATTCCTGCGTATGGGAACATAGTAATGGAAAAGATAATAGCCGAAATAGGATTCGTCCCGGCTGGAGCGCCCAGATCCGCTATATATTTGACACGGGTTTGCCGTAATGCTAGGACTATGGCGGATGCATTGATCGTCATTGATACATGGATGAATATACCAATTAGTAGTGATTGAATTCCTCCCATGGTTCCACATGACAAACCGGTACGAAGATAACCTACATGTCCAACTGAACTATGAGCTAAAGGTCTTTTGACTTTCGTCTGGGCCATGGCGGCCAGTGCTCCTAGGATCATAGGAGCAATGCTGCGGAGAAAGAAGATTTGTTGCAATGTAGTTCCATAGAAACTATGGATAGAAACACGTAACATATTCGCAAAAATAGAGATTTTAGGTGCGATAGAGAAGAATGCTGCAACCAGGGTGGGTGAACCCTCATAGATATCAGGTGCCCACATATATAGAGTCGAGAGAGATATGGAGTCCAAGGGGGAGGGGGGTTTGATTCGGGGCTCGGGAGAATAGGGGGTTTAGGGCCCAGCGAGTTGTTAACTCGTGTTCGCTCAGCAAGCAAGCAGAAGTTTGCCACACGAGGGAGAACGAGAAATTATCTACGATAAAAGTGCTCCCTGGACCGAACGTGAAAGTTGTTTTCCATCATACGGCTCCGTAACTCTACTCTCTCGGATTATATATCCAAAAGGTCCGCTCTCAGCCATTCCACACGCTGTCTAGCAGAGCAGGCGGTTTTACGCGTTTGAAGTGGCCGTAGTAGATGCCAAACCTGCTGCTCAGTCAGTATGGGCGCAGCAGCTACATGGACCCCTCCCTTCCGTTGTTGCCAGCGCTTTCCCGGGCCGGCCGATATGGGATTCTTCCTCACCCTCCGTTGTCAGGTGAGCAATTCTTCCTTATAATATAAAGATAAAGCTTCAGCACTTCGCAGAGCGGAGGAAGGCCGAAGGCCTTCAGGGTCTTCAGCCAGCCCTGGATAAATAAGGATATCCAGTGCAGCGGGGGGGGGGTAAAGAACGGGGATATATCCTCGTAATCCCTCCCTCGGGGAGCGTTTTCCCTTTGCCCTTCAGATAACACCGCAGGCCACCTCCTTTATTCTGAAATGGAAAATAAATAAGGAAGGAAAGGATGCGCAAGCAGGCTCGACCAACGGGCCGCCATCATGCCCCTTTTTTCAATCTCGACCAACGTCCGGTTAGGGGCTCACTATTCATATGGTGAGGATGCGCAAGCAGGCTCGACTACTATTTACCCACCCACCCCAATCCCCGAGGGGAGAGGCCCGGTAGGGTGAGGGTGAGGGACGAACTCTCGACGATAGGCCGCCATCGACGTGCGAGGATGGGGAGAAACTCTCTTTTGGGGGAGGGGAAAGCCACCATCATGCGTAAGCATGACCTCGACCACCGCCATCAACTCAAGAACTAAAAGGCCTCCATCAACGTGTGAGGAGACGAACAACTCTCTTTTGGGGGAGGGGGTGAGGGTGAGCCTGCCGAACTCTCGACAACCGGAGAGGTTACGAACGATGGCGGCTCCCGACCAAAGAAGGGACGGAGTCACTCACTATTCATATGGTGAGGCCCGGTAGGGCTCGACTAAAAGGAGAGGCCCGATAGGCCCCACTACTACATTTGGCGGAAATTCCGACACTTGGTTCCAACGCTTTTGACCAAATGTCGGAAATTTCCCCAAATTTTTTCCATCCCGCCCGAAACCGTCGCTATACCGACGTTTATAGAAAAGTGTCACAATACCGACACTTAGAAAAGTATCACAATTGCGACGTTTGGAGGAAGACGTCGCAATTGCGACACTATGGCCCAAAGCGTCGCTATTGAGACGACTCCAATCGTCGCAAGTGCGACACAATGTCTAGGTGTCGCCATTGCGACGTTTAGGTACCCGTCGCAATAGCGACGCTTTTTCCGCCGTCAGTATAACGACACTTATATGCGCGCCACATAAAAATACGAAACTTATATGCGCGCCACATAAAAATTCGAAACTTATATGCGCGCTACATAAAAATTATTTTATTGTTTCGTATGCGTCACAATAGCTACATTAACGTCTGATATGACGCGCGCATTTTCCCTCCACTCTTGCAGAACAGCATTCGCCCTCAGCTCTTGCAGAACAACATTTTCCCTCAGCATTCGCGCTCAGCTCTTGCAGAGCAGCATTTGCCCTCAGCATTCTCCCTCAGCGTTTGCCCTCAGCTCTTGCAAAATGGTAAGTTCTTACTGCAGGCCCTTCCTCCTATAGTAGGGTTGACTCTATTTGGGTTTTTTTGGTCAATTCCATTGGATTGTGTTAGGCTATAGGTTTCTCTCTAGATGTCAAGAATCAAGATTCAATATCCTCTATTATCTTCATCACCCAATACAAGATTTAAATTTTTCCCAAAGAAACGCTTATTAATTTGGCAGCCATTATTTCTCCCTGCTTTAAAAACCCTACATTTAAATGAAAACAAGCATTGCATTTCAACTACAAAAATATATTAGTGTTCAAATGTACATGTGTGCTACATTAACGTCCGATATCACGCGCGCATTCGCCCTCCGCTCTTGCGGCACGCACTCCGCCGCATTTTCCCCTCGCCCCCGCAAAACAACATTCCGCCCTCGTTATGGGCATTATGCTCTTGCAGAACAAAGATTCGCCCGCATTCGCCCCGAGCTTCCCGCAACAGGATTCTCCTCAGCTCTTCGTAATAAAGATTCGCCCGCATTCGCATTCGCCCTCTTGCAGAATAGCATTTACCCTCAGCATTCGCCCTCAGCGTTCGCCATCAGCTCTTGCAGAACAGCATTCGCCCTCAGCTCTTGCAAAATGGTAAGTTCTTACTGCATGCCCTTCCTCCTATAGTAGGGGTTGACTCTATTTGGGTTTTTTTGGCTAATTCCATTGGATTGTGTTAGGTTGTATGGTTCTCTCTGTCAAGAATCAAGATCTAATACCTCTATTATCTTCATCACCCAATACAAGATTTAAATTTTTCCAAAGAACGCTTATTAATTTGGCAAAACATTAGTTTCTCCCCGCTTAAAAACCCTACATTTAAATGAAAACAAGCATTGCATTTCAACTACAAAAATCTATTAGTGTTCAAATGTACATGTGTGCATCACTTCAGGTAGGGTATTCTTTCCACTCGCACATTATCCAAGAATGTGTGCGTATAGTTCATATTTTTTGTGATTTAGATTGTCTGAAAAAGGAAAGGTAAATTATTTCCCATGGAAAAAGAAGGTTTTCCCTTTTATAAAGTTGTTTGGACTTACGTGGAAAAATTTATGGTATGCCTTTCATATTATGTAGTTTAAATTTGAATCAGTCAGACATTCTACATGAAAATATAATTACCTATGTGATGTCCTTCATCACTAATTAAAAATTATAGGGTTTCAATTTCCTAGACTCTAACTCATCCGATG
The DNA here is from genome assembly GCA_034641835.2 of Pinus albicaulis. NCBI lineage: Eukaryota > Viridiplantae > Streptophyta > Pinopsida > Pinales > Pinaceae > Pinus > Pinus albicaulis. The sequence goes on along the minus strand of CM076580.1, from coordinate 446,172,170 downwards.
CTAAATTCTAGGTTCTCATTGGTGGATCACTCTTCCATTGATTTCCTTTCCTCCGGATCTCTGGCCATACTTTAAAAATTCATCAATGATACATATATTATTTCAGTATCCCAAAAGGCTTTATAGTAGAACATATTGTGAAGTTTTTTTGACACTTGAGGATTCTTTTTAGAACTGCAACGCGGTCTATGCTATCGAGTTATATATCAAGCAACGGTCCTTAATAACCACACTATGAGGTAGGTTCAACCCGCTTGAACTTGTTGGGACATAAAGATATGAAGTCGTGATGAGTCCATATCACGTGTCTATTATGGTGACAAAAGTGAAGACACGTAATGATAGTTATTATGTTAACATTACTAGAAACATTTTCGAAATTATCCATGCTATCAAGATGTCAAAATTCCGCATTAGGTGTCAATACTTCGTAGCTATCAGATAATAATAATAATATAAAAAATCACAAATTTATCCTTGAAATATGATTGTTACACATTGCAACTCTGGGCCGTGAGTTACTATCACCCAAAGATTGCAAAACAAACTTAAAATGTAAATTAAAACCAACATGAATCCAACTAAGGGTTTCTGATAAAATCATGCCATAACCCGGCATTTTGAAACCCAAATTTGAATCCATCATAAGTAATACAATGCAAACTCAGATGGATTTTCAATGCATGTTTGCATGCTACACTTATTCTCTATCTAATATCATTTTTTAAATGGAACCATTAGTCAAGCCCACATTCCTTTTTATGTGAAAAATTTCAGCCTTCTATTTGAGCTCTTTTTTTCTCCACCACCTCCATAAAACTGCTGTTACACCTGGGTCTCGCACCTAGGGGTCTAAATTCCTCGCCCTTGCGCTCCGAGGTCTTGGGGACTCTAGGGGATGTTTCTCACGTCCCTCACGCCCCCCGCACACCCCCCTTTCATGCCCCCTCATGCTCCCTCACACCCCCCTTCACGCCCTCACGTCCCCTCACCGCCCCTTTTAGTTTATGGTTTCGTGTTAAAAGTTGATGTGCCACTTAGCATATTTGAGAATCCAAGTGATTCTCGATTCGTATGGTGACATGGTTGATCTTGATATATTCATGCGTGCTGATGCAAAGAGATCATACATTAGATTGGCATTTATGCTCATTTATCATTATGATGATATCATTTGATATTCATATGTTATGTTTTATGTTTTATGTTTCGTACATAACTTATTTGCGTTTAAGTTTTACGTTTCGTACTTGAGTTGTAAATCCTTACTTAAACTTGATGAATCTTGATATAATATGTCATATGATATCTTAAACTTTATTTTCATTGTACATTGTTAGTAGTTACATTAATGATTATATAGTTATAAACTTACAAACTTACATGCATGATCGTATGATGTATGTTTTAACTTTTAAATTTTAAATTTGTTTCAATTATATGATTCATCATTCATCGTATTTGTAATTTTATCATTTATGATTTATCTTTCACGATGCAAGTGTAGCGTATGATTGTATATACATTCCTTGCAAAAATATAGTTACATCTTAAATATTAAATTTTATAATTTTTATGACCGACGTCCCCCCACATTTCCCGAAAATTGGTAGGGAGCTTTTGCATAGGCCGCTCCCGCGCTCCCTCGCCCCCTCGCTCCTACCTCCGTGGGACTTGGTGGAACATTGCCATAAACATATGCAAACATATATCATGATCTTGGAATTCCATTACATATGTATGTGCCAATGTTCCATAATCATGCCCCCCATCATCAATTCTTAAGAAATTTCCATTGAATATCAAATTATGGAGGGGGGAACTACAGCCGCAACATTCGCTCAAAATCGTGACCATCTCCGTATGAGGTGAATGAGAACTATAGATATTCTCAAAGAAGTAGATTAGTGCCTTTTCCTCCGTCCATGGAGTCATATACGCTCATCCATCACAAAAATTTGTCTTTGCTCATTCTCACCTTGAAAGTTGCAAAAATTCATGCCCTAATTGGAAACGACAAGAATTTGAAAGATATAATAAAAATGCAAGCTAGAAGTGCCCTATTAATACAAAGGGAAAACCTTCCTACCTACCCTAACTGAGATAAATTTTGATTGAATAGGAAACATGATATTTCTTATGGAGTTAATCCAACAACTTGTTAAATGTATGGGACTAAATCATGCATTTGATTTCTAGGGAAATACGTGCATGAAGAGAAAAATTGCGTAATTAATGGAAAATCCATACATGCCACTTATAAAAACTACACCGAAAGGTAAAAAACACTTAAGGCCTTAACTTAATTTTAACCAAAAATGACAAAACAAGATTAGTGAAAATACTTCAGAGTGGTGTGGGTGAACAAATACAAATAAAAAGTGAGGATACCTTTCCCCAAGATGCCTTTGTCACCGTTGTATGAAAACATGTTTTCCTTTCCCTTTATACATGCAAGTGAATGCATTATAGGTATGGTGTTTTCCTTAATAGGAGAAGCCTACTTTAAATATATCATTCGTGGATTGAATGTTTAGTGCCTTAATGTGCAATGACATGTTTCTGGGGATCGAATTCAATGCAAGGCATATTTGAAACTCTAACTCGTCTTCCTAAGTGTCTTATTAGAAATTATTTCAGTTTTCATTTTGTGTTTCGGGTTAGATATTGTTTTCAAGTTTTTACATTTATAATTTTTATTGCAATGTGGCAGACTGATCAGAGAAGGTAGAACAACTCGAGACGGGATGATCGTGGAAAGAGGCCACGAAGAACATGTAAAGTGCCAGAATTTGCTTTATCTTCAGGTATTTTAGTTATTTACATAATTGAAATAATATTAATTTTGTTCAAATATGCGTACACCTAACCATGGTACGCCCGATGATTCCCTCTCGAGGAAGAGCTTTCTTCGTCCCTATCTCCAAGTGTTCTCAAGGTGTGCACGAGATGCAAGGTCGAAATTTAATACTTTGAGAGACGTGCCTCAAACACCCGAAATAGAAGAGAGGATACAACATCTTATATGAGTGCCTAGAAAGATATCAAAAATAATAAAAATTAAAAAGGATATTTTTTTTGTTCTACATGAGATGAATTGTGATAGTTTGATTTTTAATTTTTACATCGACTAAACTAACAAAAAGTTCTTTCGTATGTAGCGTTTTCTCTCGGCATTTGCCGAACTCCGACAGGGACAGGGACACAAGGGCAAGAGATTTCCCAACAACCCTCTCGTACACCTTCTACTCCTTTAGGTGCTAGCCAAGAAACACACCCTTCCCAAGAAGACACCAGCCTGCTAACCGCCGAACGTGTTGGCAATGATGAGGCTGATATGGCCAACTATTGCGTTTCCTAGAGCTACACGTGTCACCTCCACAACGTGACCATTAATGGCACGCTTGTTATGAACGATGAGGGTGTCCCTATAAAGCATGTACAACTCCCAGGTAAATTTTAATATTCTAACTATTTCATGTACTTTATCTAAAACATATTTATCATGATTTTTATTTTTAGATTAATGATAATATCTTCTTTCTTTTTTTGGTTTTATTCTCGTGTAGGAAACAATGAGTTCTACAGATTCGGAGAGCCATGCGTTGGTAATTTTTGGCCTAACCATATGTACAATGGTGGAATTCCCAAAATTCCAACCCGAAAAAAGAACTTCCGCATTATCTAGAAGCCCTTGGGGCTCGCACACTACGTAGTGCTTTCGTGGCTCGTAGCCGGCAAATATTTGAAATATACCAGGGACACCTATAGGACGCAATTGCAATTCTAACCCTAGATATGAGCGCCTTCGCAAGCCAGAGAGTGAGTGGAGAGCACTCATCCATGACTCGAAAAAGAGAAAAGGGCAAAGAAAGAAGTAAAAATGCCAACTCGGACCCTAAGGTAAATTACAACTTTAATTCAATAGCTTTTAATTTTCTTATGTCTAAAATAAAAGTGTGCTACGTCATATCCGACTTCAATCTTTTGATGCTAGGTTGCCCGACACCTCAAAGGCAACCAAAGCTAGGATTGAGAAAAAAGGGCCATCACAAGCTCTGCCAGGTGGCTACTTGAAATTAGTCAGTAAGAATTGTAATTAAGTAGCTAAACATCTTATAATTAATCGTATCGCCTTCCAACGTTTTTGTAATCCTATCGATATTATTAAAAATACGCAATCATATGTAATGTAGGGTGATGAATTTAAATTAAACTACAGAGAAGATAAAAATATTTATTTCCGTTTTGGCTATCAAGCCGTAGTTGAATCGTCGCAGGCGCTCGGGGGCAAGTCCCAAGATCTAACGTTCGATAAGGTAAAGCATTAACCTTTCAATATTTTTTGTTTTCGTCCATAAATTTAATGTCTAACAACTTTGTTTAAATCGTGAGCAACACTACCGACGAGGAAAATAACCCAAACTTTTAGAGCCGATGTAGATGATCCTTCCGTGCAACCCGATAATTGTAGTGGGGACCAAAGCCGACAATGTCGCTATCGTTGAGGGTCGTGACGCGTAATTAATTTCCACTTATAATTTTTTCTAAGTATACCTCGATGGTTTTCCTTATAACGTTTTTTTAAATGACAAGAGAATGTTTCCTCGAGGATCTTACCACTGTAGAGGAAGACAAAGGCAACAAATCAACGACGCATAACCGGTGCACCAGGTAAATAATCTCATTGCAATATTAATATTACCGAACTAGTTCAATGATATTTAAAAAACTAATAATTAAAATTTAATATTATCTCGTTTTTTGTAGGTGATGCCCCGTCACCGGATGAGACCGTACATCGTGACAACGCAACTAAAGCCGCGACAACCGGTGCACCAAGTAAATAATCTCATCAAGTAATTTTTTTTATTAATATTACCGAATTAGTTCAATGATATTTAAAAACCGACAATTAAAATTTAATATTATCCGCCGTTTTTGGGCGATGCCCCGTCACCGGATGAGCCCGTACATCGTAAATACGTAACTAGGTCACATATGGTTAAAAGGTATGAAACAGAGCAGAGTACTTATGATACGATGATGTAATTGTGAGATTTAAAAATAGGAAGAAGAAAAAGAAAAATTGGACAATGTAAAATATTGTATTATTATAAGACAAACGTTACCATACTTGGAACGTTTTTTGCGTTATATAAAAAACTCATTTATCATACTATTTTATGTCAAGCATTAATTGCAATGTTTCCTTGCGTACTTTTTGTTGCATTGTTTTTTTATTAGTTATTGAATATATGCTCATGAAAGTAAAAAAATGAAATATAGATTGCATTTGGGAATTGAGAGTGATGTGAGTGGGGGAGGGGGTCATAAGAGCTTCCACCTCTCACGTGGTTGGCCCCCGTTTAGTAGAGAATAATTTATTGAGCGATTTAATCTTGGAGCAAACCTCCCTGATCTAGCGTAGCAACAAAAAAAGTCATCATTTTCGACTTAGTTGCTACTCTTTCGTATCGTGGGAGGCTTGTCCCAAGTTCATGTGACTCCAATAAATTGTTCTTGAAACGAAGAGGGAGCTTGTCCAGTATGTTTTGACATTTTCAACATATGTTCTAATATTATCATAAGAATGCATCTTAGAGTAAAAAATACTACATCAATTACTTGTATTTATTGTATAGATAATGATGGATTTTGATTGACTAAGTGCTGGGCAGTACAAATCCTCTCGCATCATGAGCAATACAACTTGTCAACCAGGGTCATGTCCAGGATATTTCGCTTGTGGCGTCGACCAGGTTCGTAATGTCACATTTTGTAAGTTCCTTACGCTTCATAATTCAATATTAAGCTTGTTCACGATTATTATCTAGGTTTTTTGTATGTGTTTTTTCATCTATTTGATTGTAAGCAACTATGCATGTTTCCTCGTTGTTCACTATGATTTCTCCCATTACCACTCCCAGGATGAATCCGAATTTATTTTTACATAGGTTACTTTATTGTTACTATGATTTCTCCATTTACGATTTCATAGGTTACATCATGTAAAGTTGTCAACTTTGTGTTGGTGATGAGCTTTAGTTCTCCGCATTTGGGGATTTTCCTCGATATTTTCTCCCTCATGTCATTCCCGCATCACCCGTTGTTCGAGCATGCTAATTGCCTACCACTTGTACCAATTGGCACATGTCAATCTCTCGAGTGGTGCCACATTTCACCTATTTTCTCGCGTGAGAGTTTAGGGTTTCTCTAACATAGCTCGTAAATCCGATCTGCCCGCTTGAATATTGTCACATAATACTTATGGCTTGACGATGAGCACAGCTGAATGGTTGGTTGATTCATAAGAACCACCCATATAGTCATCTTGAGATATTTCGTGCTGTTTCTCGGTTTCCTTTTTCATCGTTTCTAGTGGGTGCGATGGTGGGGGGTGATCCATCAATACCGGTGCCTTCGTAGTAGGGAATTTGTTTTTGGGAGATATACAAGGAGCATTTGATGTAGATATCCCATTGGGATGCATTCATAGATGGGCACGAGATGGCAAGAATTTAAATTAAAAATATGCAACCTCTAGCATGGCAACTCCGAAGGCCGCGAGAGACACTCGGTTAAAGATTGTTTTGTGGCCGTCTTAATATACGTGATTTCTTTCTATTATCTTAATGCAAATATATAGTCCAGTCTCATTAAAATGAGTGATTTGGTTGTTTCTCTCTTAATGCCTCCGTGTTTCCGCTAAAAAGTTGCGATAGTTGTTTAGTTTGCCCGTTACAACTTAAAAGTGGTTTCAGCAATGGGAGTCATGTTTTTTAAGGTTCATACTAATATGAAGATCTTGTAATTCTATATTCAGCATAAGAGAAGATGGCCTCTCGCTTTGGGCGGTATGACAACAATCGCTACATCTACCTCATTGGGTAAATAATGGAAAGGGGAAGAAGTTGGGTGCAATGTTTGATAATTATGGTACAATTGTCTTCTCTTTCAGTTTTTTTCACCCATTTCCTTTAATCGCCCGTTGCAGAAGAGGGACTCGAGATTACGCGACAGAGAGAAGGTAGTTAATACAAGAGCTATGGAAAAGGAGTTGTACTTCAACAAGGATGGCTCAAGGACAAAAAAATTGCAGTCGAGAAAAAATTATGTTTAAAGGAAGGTCACCCGCATGTGAAACTTCACCGTTTAAGGGATCTTTCCTTGTCCACTTATATTCGATTTTAATGTGTGTTATTTTAATTTTTCATGGAGGGTTGTTTTGGTATGGTCTGGCATTCAATTGCACACTTACCGAAAGCATCGTCAATTTGGTTCGCAAGCGGTGTGAACAAACTTCGTTAATCTTCGTTGGAGTCACCCTTGGGGCGAAGGGAAAAATGTTGTCTCGAGAGCAAGCATGGTTCTCCGAAAATAGTTAATGATGGTGTGACAAAGAGGCCAAGGAGGTAATTTGTAGATGTGTGCTCCTCGTTTTCTTTTTAACGTCGTATTAGTTCCCCCTCTTAAATGTCTTAGATTTGGCAGGCATAATTTGAAAACTCAAAGGTGAAAGGAAACATATTTGTTACCTGCTGGTCTACTTGGCCTATGGACTAGCCACATTAGAGTAATGCATAAAGCTTTTCACAACAATAAAAGGAAAGGGTTATGGCCGAGTCAAATTTTATTGTTATTGACAAAGTAATGAAATGTATCTCAATGTTATGGTTTTGGCCTTTTTATTGGTTGAATTAGAGGACCCGCTGAAAATATTGGGGCCAAGCTGGTAAGGCAAGTCGCGGCAAAGACAAATGATTTAGTCAGATGGAACCACAACATCCGTTGTTCTTGCACATGTTGGAATATTGAAAAAAATCTCCAACAATGAATGGAGAATAAATCTCCCTTCCTCTAACACAAGAGAAAATAAAAATTTCTTTCGATGTGATATCGCAGTTTCAATACTTTGAAAACAAACTTCTATTCCCCTTCAATAACTCACTATTACACTACTTCCTCACCGAGAGGGATTACAAACAATCGCTACAAAACGCAAAGGCATAAAACCAACTCACCGTCCGTTCAAAACAAACATACCGTCTCTAAAACACTCGATGTGTTTCTACCTTCGCACCGCTCGTGCATACACACTTAAAAAGTTACACTCAGTTTTTCAATTTTTACACACTATCGTGTAATAAAAAAATTTACGCATCGTCTATAAAAAAATACCAAGCTTTTTCTCGATTCTTTTTATTTTTATATGTCGTAACATATAAAACATATTATAATAAACCCTCTTTTTTAAAAAAATAAAATTAAAACTAAAATTCTATGGCCCACCTTTCATTTCGCATATGATATATATATAACATATGTTTAAAACATATGTATATATTAAACTATCAAAACATTAAAGAACCCTTTCCGTCGAACTTCAAAATTCCGAACAGATTGAATTTCAAACTAAATTCGCGTTCCAAAATGGGATGCCGATGTCCGCCTAATTTTAACTCGAATTCTCAATCCAATGTGCCCTATAAAAAAATTCGGGTCTAGCTTTTTAGGTTTTCGTATTCCTCTCAATTTCATGCGATCCAATATTAATGCTCCACGTGTCCTCCTTGAATTTACAAAACCTACGGTAAATTTCTCGTTTGTTTAATTTCGGTTGGTGCGCACGTCGGTTGTTGTGTTTAAATACAATCCGTACAGAAATATGGTCAGCGTCATCTACAAAAAACTTGCAGGAATTTTAAACGCTGAATTAAATTTCTGGATGGCATAAAGCAACCTCCAAAAAAAATGTTGCCGCCGCATCCGTCCTTCGATTGCGGGAAGAACTTGAAGTTAAAATTCAACAAAGACAGGTTTAATAAGTGAGGTGTAAAGGTAACTTTTTGTCGATAGTACCGGGATTAAGATCATCTATTAATTTTTGTAGGGTCTTATGGTGTTTGGTTTTTTAGTTTTGGGTTGGGCTTATCGAGTCTAAGATAGTTTTTTGAGTGAAAAAAATTGCCATCGCATTAAAAAATTTTGAAGTTCTTTTCATTTCAAATTTATGAGCTTGTTAGGAAATACAAAACTGACAATGGTTGTATCTTAATTTGTGGAAAATAATTTGAAATGAAACCTTTTTGTTTAGGTTGTTGCAGCAGTAAACCCCATTCAAATTACTAGGGGTATCAACACAAGACAATAAAGGCCCTTGTTTCGAACTCAAAATTTTGTCAAAGGAGGTAAACGCTTGCCTTTATAGGTCAGTTTTCCTTTTTGGCCGATGGTTTGGTGTATCTAATTGAATTAGTTGCCTAAGGTATTTTTGGTTGCAAACTCCTTTTTCATTTTTCATACAAGATTGGCCTTGTGGAATACATTTGATTGTGTGGTCTTGTTAGATCTACAACATTTGTAGTTGTTTAGTCTTATGGCCGAGGTGCACTTTTATTATGAAAATAGTCAATTTAACATTGTCATTTAATCCTTACCGCAGTGGTGGTAGCATGTTGAGAAGTTTCGTGAAACATTTGGTATTCAAAATGACACTGATCCTACATGTGCGCATCATGCACTTGACTTCAAAATTCATATTCAAAGTGTGCCGTACAATTCTTGCAAAATTTCAAATATTTATGTTGTTTAAAACCATTATCTTTTTCAGGTATTGGATGCTAAAAATGTGAAAAGACTTTCGTATGAAACCAATCGGTGAATAATTTCCAACACAACAACCACTTCCAAGACATGATTTAAGTAGAACAAATGTGCTTATGAAGCATAGAAAGATATCCTTGATGCATTGTCAATGTTTGGCTAGGGTTATTTTTTGGAGAAAATAATCCCTTATTCCTAGAATAGTGATCTTCAATACAAGTAAATGCCGTAGAAGAGAGATCATCGTGTGACGCAACAAACCGAAATTGGACCCCCAAGGAGAGCCGGTGTGTCTACAATCGGCCGCGCATTTTCCCTCGGTGTACCCCGGCTCTTTTCCTCCACTCGAGTCTTAATTGACTTTTGTTTCTTCGGGTTTATTTACAAATTCGTAGAATTTGATAAATAAATACTATCCACAATGGTTGGACTTTTAATTTATCTAATTTATATTATCTCCAATCCTTATAACAAATGTTTAACTTTCAACACTTTGTATTTATACTCCACGTTTCCTTTTAAATAAATAACTTGTAATGAACTTTCGGCTCTATATTTCACCACCCAGCCTTACAACAATCACGCTTCGTACTTATGCTAATTATCCGCCAATCGTTTAATTAAACAATTTCATTATACTCCACCACCTATATATATCAATAACCAATCAAACACTCGTATCGTAATTGCCATATCCTCCGCACACCTTAGTTAACCTCCGGCAATTAACGTGCGACCACCGTCCGATGGCCCTTCTCCAAATCAACGACTCTGGCAATTTCGCCGGCCTCCAACGTCGAGCTTTAACGTGCGATGGCGCGGGTTAAACGGTGGCTTTCCGGGGGTCACTTCGACCACGTGTCGCATTCCCTATGGAATCGCCGCGAATAGGAAATACCGCCTACTCCACAAAAGCGGTGCGATATGGGCAACCCATTTTTATGATTCTCGCTCGTGCCTTTGGTAGAGGTCAATTAATAGGTGCAAGTCTCGGTTCGCTTATCCTTTGTTTGTTAACTCATGTCCAATCCTCTGTCAAAGTTCCGAAAGCACAACAATTTTGTCTCTTTATTAAGCGGGATTTTTTATATTTGATCAGCTTTTCACGACCCCTATTTTCATACGTACCTCGCTTTCGATATTTTTACATAAAAATGATTGTTCTCAATAATTATTTATATAACTTTTCCACATGTTTAGTGTGGTATTCCATGATTTATTATAAATATGTGTATTATCAAAGAAAACCAACACAAATTTTATAAGATGGGATCAAACAAAAATTGTTATTAAGTCGAGCCCGCCGGATTTCCTTCAAACTGCCGATAAACCATAATTCAACCAATTGCCTCCAAAATAGCCTCGCCGATTTGCCTACTAATTTTGTGACGGAATTTATTATCAAATTCGCCCTAATATTTTACGGGTCGATTTCACCGCGCGAGCGGCCGAAACAAAGATCCGCCTTCCCAATCAATTTCTCGCTTACCGTGTCCTTAATAAAACTTGCCGCTCCCGCCGGCGGTGCATTCGATGGCGTTTAAGGTGATGGGACATGGATACATGTATTTCATATCAATCGCATTAACATTTAACGCCGTTTAATTAAGTTTTCACATCAAATCCGCATTAATTAATTTTTAACACCGTTCAAGATTGGACCTCCACTCCTCTTAGCGATTCCGCACGCTCCAATTTGATCCGGCCTTCGCTCTCATTATTAATGATCGAGATTAATTATGACGGCGTCCTATGATCGCATCGTTGTGACGGTCAACAAAATGGCGTTTAGCCATGGTTTTTCGGGGACAAGCCGATGGCCGGATTACACCGCTCGCTAACCGTGACGATAAGGAGAAGTGGCCACCGAATCGCCGCTTGCATCTTGCCGCATATTTTCATTTCTTTCGGTTATGTCTCTGTTCGTCTTCCTCTCGTTATTTGGAATTATGCTTCTTCGTCTCCCTCCGTGCCCACCGCGCTCGAGATTGCACCCATGCCTCAAAAGGCCATAAAGATGCGTTGCCGCGAGGGGGAGCACTAGAGGTCAACCCCCGCGCGCTCCCTCCAAACCCCCTCAACGTAAGTCGATCGCAATGGCCCGTTGATTATTACTAGGTCGATATCCAAATACTAGGAGTGGCGGGGCTCGCTTGTAGGATCCGGCCACCGTATGCATTTCCCTCGCTCTCCGCTTCCCCACCGCTACCACCTTCTCCCACAACGCACACCGCGCACCCTTTTCCTTTAATTTCTCTCTCTCAACCGCTCTCCGCGAATCACAACCTTAGTCACCGTGGTCTTCCGCGAGGAGGCCCAAACGAGGAAGAATGCACCCGTTCGGCAAGTCTCAGCTCGGAAAGCCGACCGCATCGGGCCTCAGAGGGGAGCCGTGGCATGCATGTGGAGGTAGCACCTAGCAATCCCGGACCTTCCGAAGGATAGTGCCGAATCGTGAAGGAACCACCTGAGGAGTAGTTTGGTTAATTTGTTTTTCTTGCTTAGCAGCTCACTTAATTGGGTTGCTTTTACTTTATTTTATCATGGCCGGACCTTTGTAATATTTTTTGAATTATGTAAATTAAACGTTCAAGACCGGGTTTCCCGTATGAGGCGCCTTTCTTAATTTTTTGATTTTTTTGATGACAAATTTGCCATGAGTGGGCGACAGTAATGTTTTTGACTTCTGTAATTTTATTCGCAATGTTAATAGATTAACTTTACTTATAATTCTCACATGATTAGCATTTTTCTTGATCCGTTCAAGGATTTTGGGTACTTTAATTTGTATTTGGAACAATGGACGTTGGTACTCTATCCGTTGCTTTACCGTTCTACATACTACTATTTCACTTTCTTATAGATGCCTCGGGCATATTTGAATGCTTTCTCGTATTGTCGATAATCTCCATGTGAACCGTTACCGGATTTTATATCATGTCCCCGTATGTGACATGGGGTATTTTTCTATCATTGTCCGAGGTGGGACTTCCACTTTTCTCGATGGATATTTGGGTTCCAATCTTCAAATGTGAAAAAATGTAATGACTTCATGGATCGTTTTACTTCATATAATATATTCAAAATAGCGTTTTTTCTCTTCCGATGATTAATGTTTATCATTCTCGCCTTCAAAACTAGCAATGCTGGTCTATGTTGGCCGGTTTATTGATATGGTCCGATGGTCTTTTTTATATTTTGGACATATCACACTCCTCACATGATTAGCGTTTTTATCTCGTTCAAGGATTTTGGGTACTTTAATTTGTATTTGGAACAATGGACGTCGTACGTACTCTATCTCGTTGCTTTACTATTCTACATAATCGCTATTTCACTTTCTTATAGATGCCGGGGCATATTTGGATGCTTTCTCGCATTGTCGATAATCTCCATGTGGACCGTTACCGGGTTTTATATCAAAGCTCTTGTATGTGACATGGGGTATTTTTCTATCATTGTCCGGGGTGGGACTTCCACTTTCTCCGGATGGATATTTGGGTTCTAACGGTAAGATGAAAATGTAATGACTTCATGGACTCGTTTTACTTCATACAATATATTCAAAACATCGTTTTTTCTCTTGTGAAAAAAAATGATTAATGTTTATCACTCGCCTTTTAAACTAGCGATGTCGGTCATGTCATTGCTTATTGATATGGTCCGATGGTCTTTTTATATTTTGGACATATCATACTCCTCACATGATTATCGTTTTTCTCTCGTTAATTTGGGTAATTTAATTTGTATTTCTGGAACAATGGACTTTGCATTTATCTGCTTTACTATTCTACATACGTTGTTTCACTTTCATGATGCCTTCTGTGATATTTGGATGCCTTTCAGATTGTCGATAAATCTCCATGTGGACCGTTACCGGGTTTTATATCAAGTCCCCCGTATGTGACATGGGGTATTTTTCTATCATCGTTCGGTGGGACTTCCACTTTTCCGGATGGATATTATTTGGGTTCCAATCTTCAGATGTGAAAATGTAATGATTTTATGGACTGTTTACTCATATAATGTATTCAAAATAGCGTTTTTTCTCTTGTGAAAAAAAATGATTAATGTTTATCACTCGCCTTCAAAACTAGCGATGTTGGTCTATGTTGATGGTTTATTGATATGGTCTCGATGGTCTTTATATTTTGGACATATCACACTCCTCACATGATTAGCGTTTTTCCGTTATGTGATTTTGGGTACTTTAATTTGTATTTGGAACAATGAACGTCTAAGATTTCATCTCTGCTGTTTTTACTATTCTACATACTCGCTATTTCACTTTCTTATAGATGCCTCGCATATTTGGATGCTTTTCGCATTGTCGATAATCTCCATGTGGACCGTTACTAGGTTTTTATATCAAGTCCCCGTATGTGACATGTGACAGAGTCATCCAAGTTCTGGGTGGGACTTCCACTTTTCTCGATGGATATTTGGGTTCCAATCTTCGATGTGAAAATGTAATAACTTCATGGACTCGTTTTACTTCATATAATATATTCAAAACAACGTTTTTTCTCTTGTGATGATTAATGTTTATCACTCGCTTCAAACTAGCATGCCGGTTTATGTTGTCGGTTTATCGATATGGTCCGATGGTCTTTTTATATTTTGGACATATCACACTCACATGGATTAGCGTTTTTTCTGTTCAAGGATTTTGGGTACTTTAATTTGTATTTGGAACAATGGACGTCGGTACGTACTCTATCTGTTGCTTTACTATTCTACATACTGCTATTTCACTTTCTTATAGATGTCTCGGGCATATTTGGATGCTTTCTCAGATTGTCGATAATCTCCATGTGGACCGTTACTGGGTTTTATATCAAGTCCCTGTATGTGACATGGGGTATTTTTCTATCACCGTCTAGGGTGGGACTTCCACTTTTCTGGATGGATATTTGGGTTCCAATCTTCAGATGTGAAAATGTAATGATTTCATGGACTGTTTTACTTCATATAATATATTCAAAACAACGTTTTTTCTCTTGTGAAAAAAAAATGATTAATGTTTATCACTCAGCCTTCAAAACTAGCGATGCTGGTCTATGTTGCTGGTTTATTGATATGGTCTGATGGTCTTTTTATATTTTGGACATATCACACTCCTCACATGATTAGCGTTTTTCTCTGTTCAAGGATTTTGGGTACTTTAATTTGTATTTGGAACAATGGACATCGGTACTCTATCCGTTGCTTTACTATTCTACATACTGCTATTTCACTTTCTTATAGATGCCTCGGGCATATTTGGATGCTTTCTCAGATTGTCGATAATCTCCATGTGGACCGTTACTGGGTTTTATATCATGTCCCCGTATGTGACATGGGGTATTTTTCTATCATTGTCTGGGGTGGGACTTCCACTTTTCTGGATGGATATTTGGGTTCCAATCTTCAGATGTGAAAATGTAATGACTTCATGGACTGTTTTACTTCATATAATATATTCAAAACAACATTTCTCGTCTTTTAAAGTTTCAATTTTTTTTTTTAAATTGAACCCTCCGTCGGTCTACCGACGCCTTGTAGACGTCGGAACTGCGACAACCTAGAAACGTCGGAAGAGAGAGTATAAAAACGTCGGACCACATTTCGTCGGAATTGCGACAGATTACAAACGTTGGAAGAGCGACATTCTAAACGTCGGAATAGCGACGTTCCAAACGTCAGAAGAGCGAATTTCCAAACGTCGGACCACATATCGTCGGCATTGCGACATCTTACAGACGTCGGAAGAGCGACGTCCAAAACGTCGGACCATGTTGGGCCGGAATTGCGACCGTTTACAAGCGTCGGAGGAGCGACGTTCCAAACGTCGAACCACATTTCATCGGAAGTGCGACAGTTTACAAACGTCGGAGGCGCGACGGTTTGTGAGACGTTGGAAGAGTGACGCTTGTTCGGAAGCGACGGAAGGAGTGTCGATAGTGCGACACTTTTTACGTGCGTCAGAACTGCGACGGCATGACAAACCACGGTTTGTCCGCCCTCGAACTGTCGCTCTTGTGACGACTATGTGTCGGAATAGCAACGAATTGGCCGTCGGAATTTCCGCAAAATTTTCTAGTGCCCGTAGTCAAGAAGTCTATTCATATGGTGAGGGACTCGACCGAGGTTACGAGGGAGAGGCCCGGTAGGGTGAGGGTGAGCTTGCCGAACTCTCGACAACGGAGAGGTAACGAACTCTCGACACAAGGAGAGGGACTCACCGATTCATATGGGTGAGGAATTGATCATATTCGAGGTTATACCTTTCCCTTCCCTCCCGAGCCGAGGGGCAGCCTCCCCCACAAGCACCTACCCCTCTCCACTTTCGCTTGGCCCCATACGTATTGGAATGAATTGGAATGAAAAGGCCCTATTGAATGGATGAAGGGACGCGGTCTTGCTTGGCGCGAAGCGCTGGCTGCTGGGGAGGTGTTTTCGGGGGTACTAAAGGTCCTCAGACTTCCAGCCGGGGTTTTCTTCTGGGGAATCTAGTCGTTCACCGTTGGATCTCGCCGATACAGCCCCTATGGTTTCCGTTATCGGGATATCCTTTTTTCCATTGTTCCCAGAGAGTTGTTGGGTAATCAGCTCCCATGCTGCAAGCAGTAATCATTTCGAATCTGAACCTTGTCGCTCTTTCCTCGTCGACGGGCAGGAGGCACACCAGCCAGCAGCGAGCGTTCGCTAAGCGTGATTCCACTGTGTTTGCACTTAACTGGGTGGACGGTTGACCGGGAGAGAACTTCGATTCGCCCGGCCAGCAGGCGGCGTGCTTATCTTGTGTGACAACACTATGGAGCGAGCGGCTCTTCTAGGCGGGCGGCTGTGTGACAACACTATGGAGGGAGGGATAAAGCGACGCTTTCGTGTAACATGATATGGTCTCAACGCCCTTACGAGGTAGTGATGAGTCTCACGCGCTCTCGGATAAGCCAGCCCTCTTTCCAGCCAGTAGGATTGGCCGCAATCTGTCGGCAGCGGTACCACCCATAGGCGGCCGTCCTACAGCCGCCCGAACAGGAACTGCAGTTATCTTGAATAAAGATCCTACAGCGATAAAGAGAATCCCCAAAAAAATACCACCAGATCGAGCACCGAACAAAGTGATTTCATATCCTGTCAAAATCTCGGCTAATTGATCGAAGTGGGTAACTCCAGTAGACCCATAGATCATGGAACAAATGGGTCTAACAACACCATGTAAAACCAGGGATAAACCTATGGGGAGGGCTAGTTAGTTGTGTTATATCATGGGTAACACCTTTGGTCAAAATGAGAATCCGTACGATATTAGCGTTAACAAAAGACACTACGTACGACATTACGGGCGGGATGAAGGAAGGAAAGGTCTCGGAGAAAGATGGAGGGTCGGGTACAGATAGAAGGTCGGGTACGGAATGAACTATTCAACAAATAACCCATATTGGTCAGATGGATGGAGATTCTATACCCAGTTCAGCAAAGCACATCGGTCAGACGGATGGAGACCGAATACACAGTTCATGCAAATACAACATATCGGGCAGACCGGGACCTGCAGACATATAACATATTAGACTGGTTATTAGACTGGTTCAACATACCCCCTTATGAGTTACATTCAAGACCTGGGCCCAGAGCAGTCAGCTGGTACCACAGCGAGATGAATGAAACAAGTCAAATACCTCTCTCCATCCCGTCCCCCGCATCATGGGTCCAAATTCTGGCGAGTGTGTTGTACGAAGTGATGATCAAAGGGCCACCACAGAGAGCTTCGCCATGCTCTTATCCATGATCCCCCCTCCTACCCCCGCCTTCACAAGTCCTACCGCTACCTTCTCCACCGCAATAAACGCCTTTATCTTTCACAGAGGAGGAGTGTGTTACGTGCAGCCCTTCATCATTCCCCAAATACCTTTCCTTCCTTGGTTAGAGACCATCTACCATGGTTGTGGTGAATACCTTTCCTTGGTGAATACCTTTCCTTGGTTAAGGACTTACTCTTGTGATCCCCAAGCTAGTTGGCCGAACAGGCACACAACCACAGTGCCTATACCTACGTTTTGCTACTTTGGATTTCATTCAGAAAACAGAGAGCTAGCGAGCGAGATGGTCAGGAATGAGAATAATGATTAGACAACACCGATCCCACTCCAAATTCATGTAGGAAAACATCCTTCATGTGAGTTCAATGGGACTTACTCTTATGATCCCTAGACTAGTCAGTTGAACAACACACTACAATTGTAATTGCCCCAATCCTTTTGTCGCTGTAGGTTTCAAACAAATTGCAAAGAGATGGCGAGCCTAACGATTAGGCACAAGAATATGAAGCGGTCAGTATCCACAATCACCGGCTCCACGTGCTCATGGCGGGCTCTTAGCAGGCTCTTGGCGGGCCGTCTCTATATTAACCAGATAGCGTTATGAAATGGCTCCCCGTATTACCTGGCTCCCAAATGTCTTAGACCAATTGAGCTCATTACGACGCATCCCAATTATTAACCACTCTGCACACTAACCCAAGTGAAAGGCCAAACCAAGGAAGGCGATTGAGGCCAAGCGAATGAATGAATGATTGAATCCAAGCGAATGAATGCCATCCTGGGATATGGGACAGACTCTAACACACTACTATCACAATATCACACATTACTTATGAGCTTTACCAAACAAATTCAATTAGCATCATACCCACCGTATAGAGGGGAATTGCTGTAGAAGGAACAATACTTAATATAAGCACTATAGCTTGGGCTTGTAAGAGAATAAAGCTTGGTCCCAGGAAGGGAAGGATAGAAGATGCAGGCTAATACCTGAGAATCAGAATGAAAAGGCCTCATTTTAAAATAAAAAAATGCGTTTTAACACGTGTTACCCGACTGCCTCGAGAGAGGTCATTTGGCATCCCTTATCGCTCAAATCTATTTCACGAACTTCAATATGGGTTCAAAATCCCGGGTCTAAGGGTGGGTATTCCAACTTATAGCTGGAAGACTTGCTAGCTGGATATCTCAGTCTAAGTGCTCAGTGTTATAGCCATCCTTGGACCATTCTATTCAAGCTAGTAGGAAGGAAAGGTCGGGTTATTGGCCATTCCCCAATAAGTTAAAAACCACCTCAATTGGCATTTGCGCGCATTTTAGCGCTACTTGAACCCGAATAAGGTGGCTTGGCTTGGCTTGGCCACCGGTGGGGTGGGGTGGGGTGGGTTGGGTTGGGTTGGGGTGGCTCAAGCGAGCGGACGACCGGATCTTAAAAGGCATTTGACTTATCATTTTTGAATTGTATAAGGTAATATAGCTAGCGATAGAAGCATTAGTGGGTGAGATGGGATAGCTAGCGATAGTTCTTTTGGTATTGGTGTGAGTAGCTTGCGATAGAAGCAGTAGCGGTACGAGACGTGGTGATAGGAAAGACAGAGAGCATGTATGATAGGTAGCTAGCGACGGTGAGAGGGCTCTAGCGATAGAAGCTTGGATGGTTAATTAATGATCCCATAACTCAATGTTATCCCTGCCTCCAAAGAGCTATCGGAGCTATCGGAGCTATCGGTATGATAGATGGCCCTGATAGGACCTTATCTTTATTTCCCTTAATATAGCTAGCTTAGGAGTAATGAGGTGGTCGTGTCCTATTGGTATTCACACCTCCCTAGATCTGGTTAGCATAACTAAAAGTAAGCAAGCATTCTCCCTACGAAGTGTATCTCAAACGAGTAGAATTAGGCCCAGTGAGAGTTGAGCATCAGTTTAGCGTGGACTCTAGGTTAGATTGTAAGAACAGGGCTTTATATATTTGTGCTAAAAAAACTGGGTGTTCTTAGAAGTGTGGACTTACTTTAGGTTCCACTGCTCACTGTTTGTTGGGAACTGATTGATTTGATAACTTCGGGCTGTTGGTAAAAACTGGGTGATTATATGACTAACTGGGTGATGAGATAACCAACCGTGGGCAGTTGGATGGGGGCTTGGGATGACGAACTGTTCCACGATGGGGGCAATGGGAAAGCAAGCAAGCAACCCAATTTATTTCTTCGTTTCCAGGGAGAGCAAGAGAGAGAGATAGCAATATAACTTTGGCAAGGAGCAAGTTCAATCGATAAGCAGAAAGGTTTCACCGTGGACTTGAGGTGTTTTCACTGTTTAACGCTGGGATCTTTCTCTCACGGGTATGGGTGTGATGGGGGACTCTCTCTGTTCTGGTGGGAACTTGGAATGGAGGAAGGAGTTAGGGGAATGGGTGCTAAGGATCGATCACCTCCCCTCTGGGCCGCTCCGATACGGGCAGCATCATAAGAAGATTCATTTCTTTCCTCAATCCGTTGAACTCCTCAATCAATCTCGGTCTGGTGGTTCACCGAATGGGTGTTTCTTTTTGGGTGTCATTCTCGTGAGGTCTATCCAAACGTCTAGTCAGCAAGCAAACGATAGCTAACCAGCAAGGTGCCGTAAGGCCGCTCGACCGTAAGGGAGAGGAAAAAGGCGCTCAACCTAAAAGCAAAAGATTCCATGCAACCTATCATAGATAAAGTTCATGAAATGACATTATTAAGTAATAAGAAATCACTTTGAGTAACCCCAATTTGGGCCTCGGACCCCCTCAAACGGTTGTTTTGCTAAAATAAGAACAGTAAATGAGAAAGTTTTCTCAAATCTGGTCCAACAAAACTTAGTGCCTGTTCCGAGCCTGGTAGGCCATAAATAAAGAAATCTTGAAATAAATTGGTGCTGCTCTTTCTTGTCAATCTAATCTCATCTTCCTCGGTTGTTTATTCGATCTAAGCATCATCCATTTCGCCTAACGTGTTGTCTCCCCGGCCAGCAAGCCGTGTCAAGTTCATCATCGTAAGGTGTAAATTCGATCAGCATTCTTCATTCAGTTCGCTCGGGCAGGTATCACTCGATCTTAGGTCCAGCCGGGTAGGTTCTCGCTGAAAAGGTTAACACATTGTTGGGAACATGGGACTGACTGAAGATTGTGGACTACTATCGGTTCCACTGCTCGCTGTTGGGCTTTCAATTCCCTGCATGAGGTGTTGTAACTGGGTGATTCGATAACTAACTGTGTCTTTTCGGTTCGCTGTGTCCTTTTAGGTTCACGTCCCTAGTTCTTGGTGGGCTGGCTCTTGTAGGTCTCCAGGTCGAGGAGGGAGATAGAGAATAAATCAGTCCGCCCGTGCACCAAACGAAGATTGACAATATTCAAGTTGAACCAACCAAGTATTGGATTGCCATAGCATCATATATAATTTGCTTCTCGTGTCACCCGAAAATCCGATAGATCACCTCAATCACATCACTTCGATAGAGATCGCACCTGAAAATGATGAAATTGCTTGATTACATATATAAATAAATACCTGTGGAGACGGCTAACGTCGAAGGAGAATGCAGTATGATCAATCGAGGGGAAGAAAGAGAAGGTTCTCCCCTTCGCTATCGATTTTAGTCCAATCCACATGGAGTGCATAATCAAAGATATAATTGGATATTCAATTTATTAGTGAGGGGAAGAAGGAAATCAGAGATAAGGAGAACCTTATAACGACGTATGTAAAGGAATGCAGCCAGGCATACCTAACTAAGCGTTTACCTTACTTACGAGCATGCCAGGCTCAGTCATATAGGCATGCATCCCACCTACCTAGCTACTTCTTTCTTTTCCAACCCTTCAAATACAAGGCCGGTAAGTACCTTCTGACCTACCTGAGCTAAACGAAGGCCCCCCTTCTGTGGAATAAAAGGCAGGTAGGGTAATTAGTTCTGGTGCTTCCCCTCCATACTAGGTAAATTCGTAAATCCGGATTCCTGGATTGGGAAAACCCAAAATGAAACCCTTTCCAATCTCCCTCACAAAAGTGAATATCATGCTTATATATGATATTCTGCAATAGTGGAACTGATTCCGCTCTTTAGCCACTGTATTTTCTACGCTATGATGAATATGCTCTATATGGGGGTATATATGCATCTATGTATGCTTGTACGACTCCTTGGCACTGACCAGAGGATTCTAGCTGCATCGACCAGAGGTTCATGCACTGACCAGAGGATTCTAGCTGCATCGACCAGAGGTTCATGCACTGACCAGTGATTCCAGTCATGAATGAGATCTATTATATATGTAATTATGGTATAAAGCGTAATGACGCGCTATAATATCAAGCAGCATCGGCTGCTCGGCAGGGGAAATGCATAATTACATATATAATATATGCATGATCTGCTAAAGCGTAATTACCTATCTCATTCAGGCAGGGAGATCGTCATGAATTCGATCATGACCGTAATGACATATATAATATATGAATATGAAGGCTGCCGGCATTCGAAAGGACGGAGTCGCTCACTCATTCATATAGGTGAGATTTTATGCTCAAAATAGATCATACTCAAAAACAAGAGTTTGATCCTGGCTCAGAACGAACGCTAGCTATATGCTTAACACATGCAAGTCGAACGTGGCTTGCTTCCCCATCCATCCACGTGGGGGCAGAAGGGCAAAAATCCCAAATCATTCATAAAGCAAGCTAATTCGCGCTGTTCGATGAGCCCACGTAGTATCAGGTAGTTGGTTAGGTAAAGGCTGACCAAGCCAATGATGCTTAGCTGGTCTTTTCGGATGATCAGCCACACTGGGACTGAGACACGGCCCAGACCCTGCGCAGCAGTAGGGAATATTGGACAATGGGCCGCCCACCCTTATATGGCGGGGGCGAAGCCTTCTATTTTACTTCCGGGGTCGAGGGTAAGTAAAATAGCTAGAATTTTGACTGACTCACCGGCCTACACGCGAGTTTTTGTAGGTGAGCCTCATATCATCGAATCAATCTCGCGACCGGTCTTAGCTGCCTGTGGTAATTCACAAAGTCAGTAATACTGTAAAAAACTAACATTCCTCGCGGGATTGAGGCTCGAGGATGCCCGGGGCCTTGATCGAATGAATTCTGGGTTCTTCGGCCTGCGGAGAATGTTTGGTCAGTACTTGAGTGAGGCCGGGGTAGAGGGATGAAAACAAATCCAAATCATTTCTCAAGCCAGCGGTCACTATCTCGGGTATCCTGCCTAATACCGGAATGATCTAAATTACGATTTAGGGACTTCTGCCTTTCGATCCTGATTTGGTGAGTGTGGTCGTTTGAAAGGCCGAGGGCTGCGCTCCCCTCTCCCGGGAGTCAGCGGACTCAGTGGACGAGATGGGCACGTATATGAGCATCCTATGTATAAGGTGAAAGGCGGGCTGAACGTATCCAAAAACCGAGATGCGCAATCGGTTACCCCACTTAGAAGGCATCAAATAAAGGAGACCTCTACCACCTACATCCCTACAATACTATGGGTTACCCTGAAATACTATTGTGTTATATGGGCTACTCTGATATAACAAAAATGTTGTTCCACACTTGCAGATCAAGCCAAACAACATTTATGCCACTAAGGTCCAACTTATAAAAACTAGAATAATATCTATACTAATATTATATGGATTTAACAACTCTATGGGAACTAACTTACACTATGGTGGACAAAGGCAAGTAGTAAAGAGGTAGGCTGGCGTGACCGAACTAACTCTGTGTATGTCCACCTACCCTTATCCTCATCACTGCATCGTAAGTAATGCCTCGTTTATGTCAGATTCTTTTTTTCTTGAAAGGCTGGACGAGGTGGTGCTGGTGAGAGACGGAGCGGTCCAGGAGCAGAATCAGTGGTTTAAGTTCGAGCATGCCCAGTAGCTTCATATCCTGTAGTAGATCCATCAGTACCACTAGCATTCCCATTTCAAGTCTTTGATCCGGCCGGTTGAAGAACCAACTCAGTTACAGTTCCTTAAGCATAACCGGTGGGGACTACAGAAAGGCTGTGCTTGCCATATACACCCAGCATGTGCCTTACTGAATCACCTCTAAGCTATCTTACTTGCTGAAAGCCTTTTCCCCCTACCAAGCTATCCCACCTCACCTTCCAGTTGTAGTTTTTATTTATCGGAGTTGATGAAATAATTCTATCTACAACTTTAGTGCTAAATATTTTTATCATTTCTAGGCTTCAGGGAAATGAATGGGGGTGGGGTCGGGATCAGTCCGAAGGGGGAAAGGCGGTGGGATCAGTCCGAAGGGGGGGAAGACGGTACCGGGGGTCGGGATCAGTTCGAAGGGGAAGGCTCTATCAGTGGGGAAGGCTCTTCTATCAGTGGGGATAGCAGTGATGGGGGACGATGGGGAAGCTGGCAGTTCCGGGAGTGATGGATGGTAGTTATGGGTAAGGCCAGGGAAGTAGGGTCGGGCTATCTCAGTAGGGGAAGGGGCAGTAGGGTCATAAGGTGGTAGCAGTAGGGTAATACTCTCTTGGTAGGGGAAGGCTCTCTCAGTAGGTAGGATGGTTATAGAGAGTAGGATGGGGACACGGAGAATAGGGAAATTTGTGTAACGCCTCTCCCAGACCAGTCCTTCCTGACCTAAAAGACTTTTATGCTAGGCGCGTTACCATTATTAAATATCTAATATGATAAGGAGTGGCCAGTAAGCCCACCTTATGATTGCAAGAACGAGTCTATTGATCAAGCCAGGGTCGAGTGAATATAATATTGGCCCATATAAGGTAGGTAACGAAGAATTAATATATTCTGATGGTAGTTGAGAAAGACGGCAACTCATTCAACTCATTATATAGGATAGACCACTAGGGTAGTCAACTAGGCATTATAGGGTTGGAAACTAGGATAGGCAACTCATGCTTAGTTCGGGGAAGAAGTAAGCCATTCAACATCATACTAACGATAGAAGTAACACCATTCATGTTAGCTTCATCATCTCTGTTATGTGTTATAAAGCTCTTATGTAAACACTTGTATAACTCTTATTCATTACATGACTGTTACGTATTCAGAGTAATCAATGAGCCTTTATCAGTGCTAGATACGGATAGTAGTAGTAATACCGTTATGTTTAAAGATAGTAATGCATACGGAACCCTATCACTTATTATGGATATCCTTATTCATAGTGTTATTCCGGTAAGATCAAATGTACCGTTATAAAAAAGCATCATACTTATAAGCACTAGTCTAATGTGTGCAGCTCTAATCACTACCATGTCTTGAGTTTACAACATTGACATAGGTACTGGTGTAACAGGTAACTAATCACTAGTATTCATTACGTAGTTACTTACACATGTGATTCAAGCTACTGGTCTTCTCTAATTCCTTCCCCCGAATAGATGGATGACTAAGTCCTTGCTCAGGTAGGAAAGACCAACACCATAGCTCATGTCATGAGGACAATACCTTTCTTCGTCAGGCTCTAACCCCATAACCATTCCGGTGTGTGCTCAGTATCCCTTCACCGTCCAATGCTAGCTTTCACTGACATAATCTTACTACTTACTTATGCATCCATCTTTGTCGGCAAGTCCTTCTAATAGTTTCAAGATGGCTTATCATATCCTTCCTTTCACTAGGTCAGCTACCCTTATATCTATATAGTTTGTTTCCCTCATCTAACTTCCTGATCCAGCAAGCCTTACCTACGCTTCGCTCTACTCTTTGAGGGGCCAAATCCAACCTTCCAACCAAATCATCGTAGAAAATATCCCGGTGCCCGCCATCGGTCCCATGCTCCCTATCGGTTTCGGTGATCCAATTCTAGTTATAGTGCCCGACCGCCCGATAGTGTCAGGGTTGTGGTAGGTCTGAAAAAACCAGCCAGTATTGTATAGGTTGGATGATCAACCACTAGTATTATAGTACGATCTTGTTATGGTTTGACTTATGGATATAACACCAATACAGCTTACTTTAATTAACAGGGATTAGCTTATCATTACAGCTAAATCAATGGAGTTTTGACTAGTTCATATATCTTATGGATCCCTATGTTCCTGCAGTTGTAAGAGCTAGTGTAATTAGTACGAGGCTTAGTACTCGTGTTAATGTGATCTATTACGGATATAGTGTGATCTCATGTAGATTATGACATTACTTATGATTACTAGTATCATGTGTTATAAGCATATCTATTGGATTAACTAGTGTGTTTTATTACTACTTACTAGTATAAGCTCATGATCTGGGATTAGCTATCAGGTTGATTACTCTATTGCTTACTACAAGGATGAAAACTAAGCTGGTAGTTATAACTATGGTAAAGCTATTATTGTTCATTGTCGCTCACTGTACTTTGTTCCCAAGCCAAACCAACCAAAATAGGTCAAAGGGGAATTCATTACCAACTTAAAAACCTCACATCAATATGGATGGGTCTACTGGTTCCATTTATTGAATCCCCAGAGAAAGAGGAAAAAACAAAATAGACCCACTCCCATCAGAGAAGCAAGCGTAGCAGCTTTTGAATCGACTACGGCAAAAATCATCGCATTGCCTACCATGCGTTGTTACATCCCGCACTCCGTCTTACCCAAACTACTTTTCCCACCTTACCCCAACTATTTATATAACCCACCATCTCTATAGTAGCAGGGGAAACAATGTATGTAAGGAGGCCGTAAAACACCTCCTTGGACCGCAGATTAGAATCCTGAGTAACCCCAAAGTAGAGCTTCTTAATTCAGTGATGTAGGTAGGATTTGGTTAGGTAGTAATGAAAGGTTAGTTATAAGGGCGAGCGTTGTGGCTATATTCTCCTCAAAGCAGCAAGCCACTGCCTGGTGATGAAGTAAGATGATGAAGAAATATCCAGCCAGTCCCAATATGAGGTGACATCCACAGAGAAGGCCCTCCTATACTACTATAAGAGAGAACTAAATATAAAGGCAAGTGAAGTTGTTGAACTCTAGAAAGAAGTCTCATTTCAACTATGCACAGACTGTTTGGGTGAGTCTGGTCCCACAGTTGGTGGGTGCCGTTACACAAGCGGTTACACAACAGGGTAGTGTCCAGTAGACCTACTATACCGCTACTACTCTACAACTAGTAGTTCTACTCTAGAGCTTCAGACTACTGCTAATCATTTCAACACTATTACCGATGAAATAGGTAACCTGACCTCAAAACGGGGAACTCTAGCCCAAAAACGCTCAAAAAACATGAAAAAACACCCCCCAAAAAAAAAATGTGTCTTCCAGAACGCACTTGTTTTTTTCGAAGGTCAAATTTCAACATTTTCTAAAATTATGCTAAAAACAAAATTGTTTGTTGAAAAAAGGATTGAAAAAACACCCCCAAAAAAAAAAGTGTGTCTTCCAGAACGCACTTGTTTTTTTTTAAAGGTCAAATTTCAACATTTTCTAAAATTATGCTAAAAACAAAATTGTTTGTTGCAAAAAGATTGAAAAAACACCCTCAAAACAAAACCAGTTGATGCTGGAATAACAAAAAAAATAATTTGTGTCATAATTTTGACACTTGTGACAATGGAATTAAAGACAACATATTAGGACATTTTTTAAAATCGTAAATTCCTAACATTTTTGATAGATGATGTTAAAGATAAACAAATACATGTCTGGAGGGCTTATAATTTTGAACAATTTTCATCCATGTTGTTAAACACAAAATATCTTGACTTTAAACAACCCCAAATTTGTAATTATTTTCAACCATAACCTTAAAGATAAAGGTAAATCTAAAGTTTTTCAATCTTAAGTGTTCAACATACTTGAACAATGAAATTATGGAGAAAATATAAGACTTAACAATTTAAAAAAATGAACAAGTAAATGAAAAAATTATCATTGCACAGAAACAAGTAAGAGTAATTTTAATTTTAAAGAATAAAAACTTATCTTTTTTCAAATCTTAGCATAAGAAAAATTTAAATATAATTTCAACCAAAACCTAAAAATCAAGCATCAAAACAAAGTGTTCTGTTTCAATGAAGCATATAATTATTAAAACTTTTAAAAGTATCTTATACCAAATGGTAACAATACATAATATCATGGTAATATCACCGCATAATCTAAAAATTCAACATTAGTTTATATTTTCTATTTTACTTATAATTAAAATATCAACATTGGTACATTGAATATAACATAAATTATTTTTGTAATTCATTGTTACATTGTCGATATTCTAAAGAAATGAATTCTTCATAATTAAAACGTATAATCCAACAAACATAGAAATGTATCAGAACTTCATGAAAAATGAGATGGAAGTCAAAATTTTTATTTCAAGTTACCATGCAAACATCAATTACATAAAAGTGTCTTAGATAGTTATTCAAAATCAGCCATAGGTTCTGGCACACCATCATAATCTACATCTTCAGATGAATGGCTTGATGCAGATGAAGATGATCCATATTCTTCTCTTTCATCAACTAGTGCTCCATCTGAGTCAACATGCATGCCCACCATTTCAGAGTTCAAAAGTCTTGTAGATCTACGTCTACATTCTGCAGAGTCCCATTTCAACAGTAATTGTTCCGGTAGCAATTTCTTCAAAATATTTATGGTCTGCAACCGAAGAGTTCCTCTCTTTGTCAAATTGAAGTCATACACAAGTATGTCAACATCCTCCAATTTTAAGACATATGTGCGGCGACGATTTATATTTGCGCCCTTTCTTTTTCTGTTTCTGCTAATTCTTTTTTCCACTACCATCTCTGGCTTGTACACACCATTGAAAGGGTGGGTACTTGTGGCATACCAATGCACATCAACAGCTGTAATCTCTTCATTTTCATTAATGACCTTTATAACCTTGGCAATCCAGAATGGATAGCCACGTGGATCTTCATCTGCTAACACTGCTATCATGCAACCCTCCTTAAGATCTTGCACAGAACCCCTGTAAAGGTCTTCCATGGCTTCACGTTGTGCACGTGATCTTATAGAACCAATATAGATTTCTCTTTCCTCTACCTGTGGGAAATTAATAATATCTTGAGGCTGTTGTTGTTCAACATTGTGTGTTTCTTGATGTTCATGTTCATTTGGCATATTTTCTGGCCAAAAAAAAGGAGTCTTCAAAAGCGTATCCTCATTTACTGATCTTGAAATCATATCACTTTGATTACTGAAAAAAGACTCCCACCAAACTGAATCAGCAACATTGAAGTATTCATATGTATCTCTAATACATATTTTAATTTCCTCTAGACATTCAAAATAATTTATCTCTCTCTTCTGCCTTCATGCATTATGGAGTTCGGAAACTGACTGTAATAACAATATCTTTGATGAAAACATTGGACGCTCTGGAATGAACTTCAAAAATGCTAAACCTGATGATGGTCCCCATTCTTCAATAGTTGAATACTTCTTTCCCCATATAAGTGTTATCCCATCAATTTTTTTGATACGAAATTGATGCTGGAAGCTAATGTCGTTAAGTTTTTCAATGCATTTCTCCTCACCATGCGATCCAAAAATAAACCTTCGCATGTCAATAGTTTCTTCCAACACATGAAAAACAGGCTCTGGAATGTACGATTTCTTAATATATTCAATTAATGATGGCAGGCTCCCAACACCTTTCCTCCTCAATGTTACTAAAAAACGACTGAACATTTGATCAATATGATCATGAGTATGCCCAACAAGAAGGAAACCAACCTTTATCTTTTTAAAAATCCCCAATTCAACAAGCATGTTTAGATACCCAAAAAGAACTTGATTTTTGTTCTCACGACTTGTGTTGTCTAATTGTAAATACAAAACTTTAGGAAGAATCCCAGACCAATGAGTAACCACATCATGGATTATAGTTATGGTCAGATTTTCATCATTGTGAATATTTGGAGTTGTGAAGAAAACTCTTGGAAACATCTTCTCATTAAATACCATACAACCAACCAAGTGAAATTGAATGAAATTTTCCTCCTGTAATTTTTTTGGCGTGTGGACAAAATGTGGAAGAAGTGTTTTCTTTTGGTCCATACCATCAATTATCAATCCCAGATATTTATTTGGATGATCATAACACTTATTTCGATGTTTATACAACTTTTGTCTTTCACTTGTTTGTTGATTGCGATGGTCTTGAAGTTCTTTGACAACGGAATCTGTACATAAAATAAAAGAAACATATGAATAAATATATTTTCATAGTTGATAAGTATCAAATTTTAAAAAACAATGTTTTGAACACATACCTCTTTTTGCCCCTTGACATTTATCTCTTTTTTCTTTAAGAGAAGCACATGTGCTGCAAATCCCCATCCTTGTCTTCTTAGGAATACGAACATTGTTGAATTCAGTTTTCCATATCCTTGTAAAATAAGAATATGTAATAAAATTACCAATTCCTTCAACAGCTTCTGCATAATCTTTGTATAACATGAATATTTCTCGTCTCGAGAAATTATCTGGAATATGTATTGTTTCTTTATTTGGCATACACTCTCCATGATTTGAAAAGAAGTATTTCATCCATGTCTTAGCAGTATTTGCAAACGGCCCCACCTCCCGTTTATGACGTGCTTCTGAATAATATGTGGGATCCTTTTCCAATCTATCCTAGATTCTTGACAAACGACAATTACCAATTGAATACAACATTTTGAACGCCTTTCTGCAAAGCAATACATTCCCAATATGATAATCATAACCTGCTAGTGTAGATTGCATGCAACCCACTAAATATGAATTTTGCATGTTTTTATTCATTGACATATATGTTTTCCTTTTCTGCAAAGCAAAGTTGAAATCCATATTTTTCAAGCAATCCCTTCGACAACATGCACTTGAAATCAAATGAATGACAGAACTTTTTGTCGTGAGATATTTTGTCCTCGCCCTTGTATAACTGGAATGCCTTGGATTGATATGAAAAGGTCTACTCCTACTCCTAGTTGCAATATTTGCTTGCAACGACTTCATCATTCCATCATCCTTTGTAAAAGTAGTTTCATCACCATTAGAAGGAATATTATCCCCACTATCATCATCCTCAACATAGTTAAGAAATTCATCAACATCATTGCATGGAAAATTTTCTTTACCATCATCAGTTGAAGAAAAAATTTCACAAGAATCATCGACACTTTTGTAACCCCGACTCAAAAGAAATTCTTCACCATCTTGACCCATGCTTTCAAATTCTTCCCTGGGAGGATTCAATTCTTCATCACCATGAGTGTCTTTGAAATGGTCACTTGGAGAAAATGCAATATTCAGATCTGTGCCTTTAAAATTATCATTTGCAAGAAACTCTTCATCCTCCCCTTCCTCCGTGGCACTCTCATAATCCTTGGGATTAGGCATAAGTGGAAGCTTTGAATTTGTATTCACTAGAATTTCTTCACCCTGCCCCTCCCCTTCCTCACTAAAGCTCTCATAGTCCTTAGGATTGGGAATAAGTGAATGCCTTGAATCTATATTTATTGGAAATTCTTCATCCCCCCCTTCATCAGTGGTTAAATTATAATCATTATGATTAGGATGAAGTGAAAATTTTAGCTTTGGAAATTCATCCTCGTCTTCATCAGTGGTGCTGGCATAATTCTTAGGATTAGGACGAAGTGGATATTTTGACGCCGCAAATTCTTCATTCCCCTCTTCCTCAGTGGTGCTGACATAATCCTTAGGATTAGGACGAAGTGCATATTTTGACTATGCAAATTCTTCATTCCCCTCTTCATCTGTGGTGCTGACATAATCCTTAGGATTAAGACGAAGTGGAAATTTTGACTCTGGAATTTTTTCGTCCCCCTCTTCATCAGTGGTGCTTGCATAATCCTTAGGATTAGGACGGAGTGGAAATTTTGATGCTGTAAATTTTTCATTTCCTTCTTCATCAGTGGTGTTGGCATAATCCTTAGGATTGGGACGAAGTGGATGTTTTGACTCTGAAACATTATCATTCCCCTCTTCATCAGTGGTGCTCGCATAATCCTTACGATTAGGACGAATTTGATATTTTGACTCTGGAAATTTTACATCCCCCTTTTCATCAGTGCTGCTGGCATACTTCTCAAGATTACGACAGAGTGGATATTTTGACTCTACAGATTCTTCATTCCCCTCTTCATTTGTTGTTCTCATATAATCCTTAGGATTAAGCTGAAGTGGATATTCTTCATCTCCCTCTTCATCAATGGTGTCCTCATAATCCTTGGGATTAGGACGAAGTGAAACTTTTAACTCTGCAATTTCTTCATCATGCCCTTCATCACTGTTTCTTTCATAATCCTTAGGATTAAGAGTAAGTGGTATAACTGGCGCTCGATTTTTTGACTCTCTATTCATGGTGAATGAACTCTCGTTATATTCATCACTCTGAATAGAGTTGTTGCGTGACGAAGATGTTGATGTTCTAGAAAGAAAAAATTCGTTATCAGAAGAAACCATGGCTTCCAACAAGAATAGGTTGAATGATACAAATTCCTCTCCCACTTACAATATATAGCTTAAAGACTGAAAATTTCCCTCCAAATTTTCCCTCCAAAAAAATTCGCGAAAAAATTTCCCTCCAAAAAAATTCGCGAAAAAATTTCCCTCCAAAAATTCCCTCCAAAAAAATTCACGAAAAACTTTAACTATTTTAACTATAATGACTACATGTAAATATTTTAAATTTTTTATTTTAAACTTACGTTATATTCATCTAAAATATATTTCAATTTTTTTTTAAAATATTCCTTTCATGCATGTCTTCGAAACTAAAATAATTTTCTTATTTGAATAGTTTAATATTGACTACATGTAAATATTTACAAAAATAACATGATGTAAATATTAACTATTTAAACTATAATTAACTACATGTACATATTTTAGATTTTAAAATTTAATCGCATGATTTTAAACATTGATTACATATAAATATTAACTATGATAACTAAATACAAATATTAACTATTTTATCTATAATATTAAATATAATTAACTACATGTAAGTATTTCATATTTTAATTTTTAATCTGAGATTATATTTGAATTATTCAACATTCAGTACATGTAAATATTAAATAAAATATTAATTATGATAACTACATGCAAATAATAAGTATTTTAACTATAGTATGAACTATAATAAATTAAATGTAACATTCAGTACATGTAAATATTAATTATGATAACCACATGCAAATAATAAGTATTTTAACCATAGTATGAACTATAATAAATTAAATGTAAATATTTTAAATTTGAAATTTTAATCCCACATTCATTAAACAGTAAATCAATCAGACAATATACGATATTTAAAAGGAATGATTGTTTCTATTCATCACATCACATCAAGTTTTCTGGTATTTGTTGGAGCAAATTTATGGAGGTGTTGCGTTGGCATTGGTAACTTCGTGGAGGCATTGCATTGGCATTGGAAGCTTTGTGTCGCTATTGGTAATTTTGTGGAGGTGTTGCATTGGCATTGGTAACTTCGTGAAGGCATTGCATTGGCATTGGAGGCATTGTGTTGCTATTCATAATTGTGTGGAGGCGTTGTGTTGGCATTGGTGACAGCAACTTCTTGCATTTCAAAGGTTAGTTTTCCTTCTATTCTGTCAATTTAGAGATGATTTTGGGAAAAATCTGTTTTTCTATAGTTTTTTTGTGTTCAAAAACTACTTTTTAAAGGTTTTTAGGTTCAAAAACCTTGATTTTTTAATATTTTTTTAGTGAAGAAAATGCAAAAAAAACTGAATTTTTTAGGGTTTTAAGAACAAAAATTTAGATTTTTTTTCTTTTTTAAGACTTATAGGTTCATTTACACATAAAAATCCATAAAACGACCATGCACATAAAAAAAAAAAGTGGCCTTATAACATTTTTTATTTGTATTTTTTTTATCATAAATATATGAGTGATTTCATTATTTAAATTTTTTTTTATGTGAGAATTTTTTATTTTATATTTTATTTTATTTTATTTTTTTAATTTTAGATCTTTGTTTTATTTTTTTAATTTTAAATCTTTAATTTTTTTTTCCTTTATTGTTTTGTTATATATATACATATATATTTTTTTAATTGTATTGTGATATATATATAGATATATATTTTTTTAATTATATTATAATTTTAAAACATATTTTTTTTTAATAGTTTATTATATTGTTTTGTTTTTTTTTTTAAATTATATGTTTAAATTGTAAACTTTAAAAAAAAATTATGTATTTTGTTTATATGTTTAAATTGTAAAATTTAAAAAAAAAATTTAAAAAAAAATTATGTATTTTGATTATTGGTGGTGCCGGCCGCCCGGGCGGCGCCACGGGGGCGGCCCACCCGCCTCCCGGCGCCCCCATCGGCCGAGGGCCGATTCCGGGCTCGAGCCCCGCCCGTTGGGCGCCGGGGCCGCCCGGGCGGCCGGCACCACCAAATAACAAAATACATCTTTTTTTAAAAATTTTATAATGTTTTGTTTTTAATTGTTTTATTTTTATTTTTATTTTTAAATTTTATAATGTTGTTTTTTTAATTGTTTTTTTTTTTAATTTTGGTATTTTTTTTTTATAATTTGGATTTTTAATTTTTTTTTATAATTTTTTTGTTTTTTTTAATAATTTGTTTTAAGAACACATTTTATAATTTTGATTTTTTTTAATTTTTTTTTTTTAAACAATTTATTTTAATAAAACAATCATAGAAACATTGTTATATATAAATATAAAAAAAAAATTGTTATATAATGTAATAAAAACATTATTAAATAATAAATGTTAAAAATTTCAAAATATAACAAATATATATATATATATATATATCAAAAAAAAAAAATACAATGTAATAAATTTACAAAAAAAAACATTTGTTTTAATATAACAATAAAAATTAATTAAAAATATATATATAACAATACAATTAAAAAAATAAAAAATTATATAACATTATAATATTTGTTATAAATAGTTAATAACTTTTTTGTTTTTTTTTTAAATATTAAACACAAACTGAAGTTTAAAAATACTAGTTTATTTTTTAAGTTTAATTTTACTACTTTAATTTCAAACTATTTAGTTTTAGAAATACATTTTGTTTATTAAATTTATTTTATTCGCAATATTTTTCCATTAACTAATATATATATATATATATATTTATCAGGAAAATGGCATCAAAAAAGATTTCTGTGAATGTTTCTGCACCTAGGGCAGCAGCTCCCAAATCTAAAGTTGCAGCTGAACGCACTATGGACACTATTGGACGCAATAAGGATATTGTTGCACACACTAATAAAAGTCAAGCAAGTGGGGCACCAGGTTCATTAAAGGTTATTTCTGATTGGAAGAACGCCAAGGAAATAGATAAAACCGATTTCTCATGGTATCTTGAAGACAGTGAAACGGAGGTTGATATACACATCTATCTGATTTGTGGTATGATTGACTTAAATGAGAAATATGAGGTGATGGGCAGAGTACGAGACATATGTATGGTCCCGAATAAAAACACTATTTATGTTCTTCTAAGGGAGGCTCAAAAACGTGAGAAGGTTAGATATCGTCTATCAATCGTCAAGTACGACGCAGATGAAATAACTTCAAAATTTTTTGAAGAAATAGCAAACAACATTGCAAATAACATTGTAAGTATGCTTATTTTTATTTCCTCTATGCATTATTGTAAGGATGATTCAATTTTTTATAAATTATTGATCATTGACATGTTTTATTTTGTTTCATAGGATTTTGTTCCGAGTCTTTCAAACATATTTGATGGTATTTATATGTTGGTGCCAAATGTTATGGATGTGATCAAAACTTTCCACAAAGACAAAGCAGAGGAAAGGAGATTGAAGCAAAGAGAAATAGCTCGTGACACTGCAACAGTACAAAGAGGGGATCAACCAAGTGTCACTAAGGTGGGTCAATCTAATAAACTTAAACATGTTTCTTTTGAAGGTGTCGAACATGAAACAGAAAATTATGATAGAATTAGTGAGGAGGAGATGAGAACTATTGTGCAAAAGAAGAAAATAGATCAGACACCAAAAAGAAAAATTTCCAAAGATCTCTCTCTTGTACCTCATGAAGGAGAGCTTGTTTATAAAAAAACTGATATGTTATCCAATAAGACTAGGAAATCAAATCTTGGTGAACCTGTAAAGGTCGTGAGCAGCAGTGAAGAACAAATTGAAAGCTCTTACGGAAGCAGAGAAATCATAACACCAGGTGCTGAGTTAGAGGATGGCATTATTAAAACAAAACAAAATGCTATTCGACAAGATTTGAGGAAGAATAAATTAATTCTTGGTGGCCAAACATTTGAGCTTAATGTTAACCAATTTTATGGCTCAGATGAAGGACAATCTCAATATCAAATTAGAAAGGCCCATCACCTACATGTACATAATCTGATAACATTGTTCAGGTCTAATCCATATGCGCATGTGGTGGATTATGTGGTTCTTGTCGATCCATGTCAGGTTTCCAACAAACAAGCATTTGACAAAAAAAAATGTTTTGATTATAAATATTATGTAATTGGAGGAAACCATTCAATAGAGGCTAAAAGACAATTGATTGCAGAATATCCCAATAACTATCTTTTTCAAACAATGAAATGCATCATTTACGCTGGCTTAATAGAAATGGAATCAAAGTTATTGGCATGGGATCATAATGCAGATAATGCGTACAGAATGAAAATGACTTTCATCCAAAGGGTCAGATTTATTCATAATGAATTCATAGAAAAATGTCGTGGAGATAAGACACAAGTTAGTGTAGCATTTCGAAAGGAATGTTTAATGGAAACAGGTTATCAAATTGATGAAAAAAAAGTAAAAGATGGAAAATTGAATACAAATCTCTTCAGAGGCACAGATAACATTTTTCAGTTGGCATTTAGAACTGGGGAGGTATGGGATTTGATTGATGAGATTTTTGATCGATGGGAGAATATTTCCATAAAAAATTAGAAAGTTAGAAAGAGTAAACCCATAATATGTACCAACAGTAAGGGGGGTCCTGAAATGAAGCAGCTTCCAGAGGATATGACTATTACACCTTGGAGAACAATGCAAGGTGTGAAGGATGATAAATTAGTCAAATCAGTATTAGCCCGTGTGAAGTCGGGTGAATTATCAATGGAAGAAATGTGTGCAGAATTTCAAAAGTAAGTTTCTTGAATTATTTCTTTTATTATAATTTTATTTTAAATAAAACATAATGATGTTGGTAGAATTTGTTATACATGTCAATATATTAACGTTTTTAACTTGATTTATTCAGTCAGAAAATTTATATGAAAATACAAGAACACATGGTTAAAATGTTTAATGAAGACAATTGGGATGATGTTGTACGCAACTACCCAGAAGCAAGTTCTACATCAACACTAAAAGAGTTTTATATTGCATTCAATAAGGTATGTTGATTTATAAATTTATTTTATTCATATTTTAACTATTTTTATTTTATTACTTATATATATATATATATATATATATATATATCTGTGTGTGTGTGTGTGTGTGTATATGTCATTAAATATGTCGAAGAAGGATGGAAATGGAGTACCAAATACTTTCAAAAGCTTTATTGAAAAAATTAAGATGGAGAACATGAGAAGGAAGCGTCTTATGAATGTTGAACTAGATCCTACTCTTAATCATTACATTTGGAATGGGCTCGACATTGTCCAATATCAAATAATACAAGGTGACTGTGAAGACATTGCAACACTAATACCTAAAAGGGAGTATGGCCTAGTTATTGCAGATATTCCTCATGGTTTCAATTTCCCAGACATTGAATATGATAGAGAACCATATACTTATCAAGCTTTTAATAAAGTGGTTACGTGTTTTCAAGAAGTGACAACATCACCACTTTGGCGATTTGTGACATTTCATTCAGACACACAGTTTCCAATGTTATTAACAAGCTTCAAGGGTAAAGCAAGCTCAAGGATGCAACTTACATGGTAAGATTTTGAAATTGTATGTTTGATTCCTCCTAAAAAAATTTATTCATGTAAAATTTAATTGAACTTTTACTATGTTATGTAACAGGCAAAAGTCAAATATTGTTTCTTCCGAAGATCAACCTATTATAAATGATTGTGATTTCATCCATGTTGAATGTTGGACAAAAGAGGATAGCTATAAGCATATTATTATGAATCAAGTAGATGGGAAGAGTCATAGTCAAGTATTGGTTTATGATGCAGTGGTAAGAAAAATAACATATGAGGATAAAGATGCAAAAGGAGATATAGTTAACATTTATCAAAAACCACAAGCATTGATTAACTATCTTATAGATCTATGTTCAAATGAAGGAGAATGGGTTTTGGATTTATTCTCAAGTTCAGGTAAGTTTTAATATACAAATTTAAATTTAAATATTGTCTTTTTACTTTTTATGTCTCCATAGTAATTTTCTTACTTATTTTTTTTGTGCTTGATGATTAGGTACAATACTAGCATGTTGCCTACAAAAAGGAAGAAATTGCATTTCCATTGAGAAAGATCCAGTTCAATGCAAATTTATTCAACAAAGAATTAACGCTCTTAAATTCCTTCCAGATGTGAAGCAAGAATTTGGTTTGAGGAAAGGAGATTTTAATGAATCACGTGTGGCAAAAAAAGCAAAGGAACCTCAACCACCATTATATGGAATGATTGGAAAGGGACACTTTGGAAGATTTGCTGACATGAAAGATCCATTAGAAGACGGCGATGATCAAAATGAAGAAGCAAATGTTGCGGAAGAAGCCATCAATGTTGTTCTAGATGATGTTGAAGATGTATTAGTTGATATTGTTGATGATGTTTAAGTTATGCTTGCAAACAAAGCTTATTTTTCAGAACTACTAATCAGCTTTACTTGTAATGTTTAGACTTTGATATTTTATGAGAACAACCCCTTTTTTTTGCAAAAAACATGTGATTGCTATTATTTTTTGACATAAAATTCAATAAAAATGTTGTTTTCTTAAGTTTTTTTTGTTAAAATTCTCCCAAAAAATTAGTTTATTTAATATGTTTTTTTCAACAAAAACTCTGTAAAAGTGTATTTTTTGCATTGTATTTATATTGAAAAATTGTATTTTTTGTCATATGGTTCAAAATATTGGTTTTTTAGCGATAATTTTTTTGATGTGCATTGAAAAATTATTTAACAATACATAAACATGTGGAAAATATAAACTTTAGAATATTGACCTTTTTTCCATCTTTTATGTATGTGAAAAAGTGAAGATATCATTACAAGTTTTTATTTTTTAAAAAAAATATTTTTTTATTTTTAAAACACAAGTACATAAATGCACTTAAAAATAAACATCTCACAGAATAAGAAGACATTAAAAAATTTATAGTGTCAAAATCAATGCTATAAAAAAAACGTTGGTGATGATACACCACCACTATTCAAAATCGACATAAAAAACACCACTTTAAAAAAAAAAAAATTATTAAAAAAAAAAAAACAAGATGAAAAAAAATTAAAGTGCCAAAAACATGCTCAAAATTTTTTTTCGTGATTATGCATCGCCACCTTTTCAAAATCAGGTGTTTTTCTTGATATTTCGATATTTGGAAAAGTAGGTATTACTGGAGGTTACCTTCTGCTCTACTCAAGAATATTGTTTCTTTCTATATGGGGCCTTAGGCAGTGTAAGAAAGCAAACTATCTCAATGTACATCTCAAAAATTGGGGGTATACAAATGCAAAAGGCAAATAGCAAGATTTCCTCTCCTCGCATTTCTCGGTCACAATTTTCTTGGGGCAAGATCAAAGACTTTGTTAGGTTATAAGGGAGTAAGAAAGTAAAGGTAGAGGTTGGTCATTCCTCCCCCCGTGTCCCAACAAGAAAACAAGTGCGTGAGGGGCAAGCAAGCGATTCACAAAGGGCAGGGTGCGGTGTGGCTGTGAGCTCAAAGCAAAAGGGGGAGTAATGTCGTACCCTTCTAATCTTGACTGTTGGCATGAGTCATAGGTGAAAAATGAAATTACCCTACTTAGGGTGTTTTTCATGTCTTTGGGCTTAGGGTCTGATGTCTTCCTTCCCGAGGGTCCTTCCTTTTGATACACCTTTGTTCCTATTCCTGATCTGATACAACACCACCTTTATTGATGGACTAAGCCTCCTTTGGCAAAGCATAAATCTAATCCTCCCCGTAGCTGCTCATACCAATCCTACCCGTAGCTACTAACTAAACTAATATTGGCCAAACAAGAAACTAATAGTAACAAATCCTACCCGTAACTCATACTAAAAAACCCCGCTGTAGACACCATAAAGTATCTCAACATGATTCACCACCAGAGGACCTAAACATGATGCATGCAGGCCCGACCCCATAAGAATCCAAGTATATCCTCCCTCCCCTACAGGAGAAGTGAGTGTAATACATGGATGATGGGTCTAAGTGGTAAATACATGATAGATGATGGCATAGTATAAGTAGTAACATATGAATCCTGATGATGCATAGACAGGGTCTGATGAATCATCCTCATCCTGGTGATTGATCATGCATTGGGTAATTTGTAAGGGTAACTAGCCTAGCCCCTCCTAATCAAATACTGTCCACCGAGATAACATGAAACACGGTGGGCCCGGTATCATGATGATTGACTCACTGACACTGACAAGGTGATTCCTGGTCTCTGCTGGCTGTACTACTAGTTTGTGCAAGTAAAGAGAGTGGGTAAAGCAAGTGTTGAATAGCAAATGTTCCTGGCAACTGGGGTATTCCTGGCAGGGTTCTGGGAGAAAGATTCTCTAGTCTGAAGCCTGTTCCATACCATCCCATGTCCCTGGGGCTTATAAGGGGCTAAGAAACCAATTCCCATTTCCATTCAAATTCCCATCCAACGATCCAAGATCCCATCCCATCCGTAGCTGCTTCTAAGGTATTCTACAGTCCCTCCAAAGACCTAATGGTATAGGGCTGTACAGAGACTACTTTCTGGCAGGTTTCTTGTCTGAAGAAGGTAAGGCTATTCTTATACTGTTACTTATATGGCCTTACTGGTTTCAAGGTGACTACTCCATCCCATCGTCCTAGCTTTCAGGATTCAAAATAGTAATATAAACAATAGAATGAAGGGTGGCGGGTCCGACAGAGGGCCCAGATGGTAAGAGATAGGGTAAGCTATAGATGTAATTATTCTCCATATTTCCACAATAGAGATAGAATAGATATTGATTCCTTAGCTGTAGTGTAAGAACTACACTACTAGTTCTTTTCGTTGGGAAGGGAATAAGAATGGGACTAATCTGCGGGGTTGACTCCTACTAGGATACTTGCATATCTACGTTTACCTTTTCCCATATCTATATTTACCTACCTTTTTTCCATTGTAATTTGTCACTCCGAAAGTGTCCGTTAAGGCTAGTTTCCATGGAACCTACAGCTAATATAAGACGACAAGCAAGTAGTCTAAGGCAATAAATGTAAGTACTTACTCTGTAGGTAGTGTTCCCAGCCAGGAGTAGTAGTGTAGTATTCAATATTTATTATAGGGGTCTTTGTGCGCCAGTGAGGTCTTTTCACATGCTGATATAACATTATAGATAAGTAAGGTTTGAGGTGAGCCTGACTTCGGTGAGGTGGTGAGCCGTTGATGTAGTGCACCTCACGCGCACCGCTATAGTACCCGGCGGTTCTAGCCTTGATTGAGACTGAGAGCAGAGAAACTCAGATATTATTCGTTCTTAGGTTCGTTTCTTTCTTTCTTGCCATATAATATTTCATGCCTCCACCCCCCTGATATCACTAGAGTAAACACATGGAGACTCCACAGGGAGGACTGTTAACACACAGGCCAGAACTCAGATTCATGCTTTTGTTTCCTAATCACTTTTTGGAAATCTATTTGGCAGTTATTGGGGTGTTAGCTGAGTTTATCTATGACATTTCACCCACAAATGGACGACCGTACCAAGGTCGAGTCCCTCGACCTCGTAACCTCGCCGAGTCCCTACTCAGAATTTCGGGCCGAGTCCCTACTCTGCCTCACCTTTTAGGAAGGTGAGCGATAAATCCCTCGACCTCGTAACTCGGGCCCCCGTAGTCCCTAACGGGCCTCACCATATGAATAGTGAGTCCCTATCGCCTCGACCTCGTAACCTCGGCCGAGCCCCTAACGGGCCTTAGGGTCGAGCCTGCTAATGCATCCTTCATCACCTTCGAATATTTTGTGACTCAACAAAGGGGAGGGACTGATATCTGTACTTGGCTTACTGCTCTTTAGAGTCCATCGCCTCATCCAACCATCCTAGCCGCACCCGTTGTTGGTTTGCCCAGCACCTACTTATTCCCCTCGTATTGTTCCCATGGGGTTTCGTATGGCTCTACGTTTTAATGTTTTAATATACTATACTTGCATATCTATGTGTTACTATTTTATATCGGAATAATATCTATGTTATTGCCATGTAGCAGACCCCATTGCAGCCATATCTATTACAACTACTAAATACATTAATATCTTATATCACCATATCTACGACCCGGAGGGGCTCTCCTGAAGTCTTTGGGCAGAGGTTTGAACCTCCTCCGACCTAGGTTTCAGACTGACTGCTGAGATCTACCTGCCTGACTACTGATCGATCTCTTTCTGCCTCAGATCTGATCTCTGCCCCTGATCTATAGGCCCGGAAGCCAGCTCTCTTGAAGAGCTAAGTCAGATTGATTTACCCTCCTACTATTCTAATAGACTATTCTAATACAGAGAAGACTAACCGCTTCTCTAGAATCATAGGAGAAAAAGACCGTAAGGAAATCTGACCAGCCCTCACTGGATAGTATCTATACCCGCCCAGATGAGACCAGCCCTGATAGACCAGTCCTGCCCGTATCATCTCAACACTTATAATTACTTTTTGCCAGCAGTAGGGAGGAAGAAGAATATGAATGACGAATCGGCAGTAGGAAGAAGAATATTGCTTTCTGGTTTTCTCAATACAACTCAGGATCAGTATCCCTTTCAAGAAGAGTCGGCTAAAGGCTATATGGAGATTCAAATTTCACCGGGGCGAGCAAACTAACCATTTCTACAGTTGAGTGCCCGGCCCTATCGGTTGAGCCACCTTATCGCGTATTAATTAGATTCCCCTAAATAAAGGAAAGGGAAGCCGGAGCATTTAAGCTCTCTTCCCTTAAGAACCGCATGCAGTTAAGGTTGATGGATAGGAGATACAACAGACACGTTCTTTTAAATCCATTAGATACAGATGTTCTGTTCAGTTCATATACGTGAACTCTATATACATGAAAGAATTACCCCATCCCGACAGAGTGAGTGAGGTAGGTAGGTGCACCTATGAAGAGTGATTGATTGAAAGAAATCAAATGGACTAAAGCTAGATCACCACGGAAGTCATAGTCATGGCTTGAAAACGGGAAACAAGCGTAGTGTCAGGTCAAGTAGTGGAAATTACGTTTACTAGTGTAATTAGAGCTTAGAGTCTCATGCAAGTGGTTACAGTGTATGAAACCTTCTGAAATAGGTACAACCTTAGAATAGGTAACTGCTTAGGCTTAATCAATTAGAAAGAAAATATCTCATTAATGGAACAATCACATCCGGAGTGCAGGCTGGCTTGACCAAACCGGCTTGAACCAACCTACTAAGGCTAATCACTTACCCTACCGGCTTCTATTACGCTTGAACTATAAGTCCGTATGGATACAGAGAGAGTCCAGTCATTATCGCACTACAGAGAGGCTAAGCACAGAGTGTAGAGCTAGGAGTTAGCTTATGATCTCAAGCTAAGCACTATATGGATTCCACTTTAACTTTTTGAGCTCTTTGAGGAAGAGAAAGGGCCCAAGAAAGGGCCCAAGAAGGACCGGGTGAAAATGAGAGGGTTTATAAGGACTCACTGGCCGCCGGGTTGACCCGTAACCCGATAATACCTTTCGTGCCCGTAACTCGTGAGACTCATTCTCCAAGTAGGTTCGCCTATAACGTAACAGCCTTGCCATGACTTATGTAACGAAAATAAACACTATGCATGACTTGACTAATGTGAGAGTAACGAAGTGCTCACCAAAGTTGCCCTAACGACTCACTATGAATATGGCCAAAAGAGAGTGTTAACGCTAACCATTCATATGCAGAGGAGAAACTCTCTTTTGGGGGAGGGAAAAGCCGCCATCATGCTATAGCATGACTCGACCACCGCCATCAATTCGAAGAATTAAAGGGAGAGGCCCGGTAGGGACTCACTATTCATATGGTGAGGGATTTTACTTATCTCCTTGGCTTAGCTTTTAGGGGAATAAATATGAAGCGTAACGTATTGAAAGCTAGGGCCATTGCTTTACTTATTTCATGAGAGGGGCACAGTCGACAATGGCTAGTAAGTAGTAATGAATACTGATTACTTGTACCTAATGAGTACAATTACCATATCTTAATAAGCTCATATTACTAAGATAGCTTGTGATTCAATACTGGTATGTTACCTATTCAATATGTGTTGTAAATACATGCATACTAATACATAATCAATTACAACCATTACTCTAGTGAGATAAGCACTTGGTAAGCTTATTAATACTCATTATGTAGAACACATGGACCGGTGTAGTTGATATCACATTAGTAGCAGTCAATGGTATTGGTTCTATCCATCCTACGAATCACTGTGTTAAAGCCATTGTAGAGAGCTCATGTATAAGTAAGCATCCTTATATTACGAGCTCTATTGATTACTAGATATAACTGGAATAGTGTATATAAGCCATAACAAGGTAAGCTTTATTACTAGTATTCCCATAATCAAGAAGTATAAGCTATTAGTGGTATGAGTTATTGGAACACTTCACAGTATAGCTATATCTAATATGACCTATGATATAGAGCTAACAAGGTGTAAGCATAAGGTTATAGGTTATGATTGATTAGGTGATTACAGTACTACTTAGCTTCATTGATTGCCTACTTTCTCATATTGGGTCATGTATTTCACGTATGATATGGACATGGAATAGAGGGAAATGCATAGGGCACACATATGGAAGGGCATATAGCTCATATGTTACTCATATACTTAGATTCATTACAATATAAATATTGTTCTATTATGGATATAAATGCTTACGTATTTGACCTAATAGCTTATAAGTGGTTATAGCTTGAAACTGTCAT
This sequence comes from Pinus albicaulis, assembly GCA_034641835.2. Classification (NCBI taxonomy): domain Eukaryota; kingdom Viridiplantae; phylum Streptophyta; class Pinopsida; order Pinales; family Pinaceae; genus Pinus; species Pinus albicaulis. The sequence goes on along the minus strand of CM076580.1, from coordinate 446,127,611 downwards.
AGGTCATGCCGAGTGAGCTTACTTTGATTACCATTGTGACATATAAGGTTACCATGAGAACCAATGCCATTAAGTAGAGATATGGAAAACACAACAAGCTGGTATGAGTGATATCATAGTTGCATCATTACCTTAGCTTTAATCAATACGATAACTTGGAACTTATACGTAACTTACAATCCCATATGAGCTTGAGAAAGGTGAAGTAACGGGAATCATAGTGCTTATCGTATGTGAAACCCTTGCCTTATCATTAGATATACGAACATTACAAGCTTCTCATGATTAGTTAGCTTCATGAAATCGTAAGTAATAACAAGCATATCAAAGCTCTATACATTCAATGGTAATAGAACAGTAGATATGAGTATACCATTAGCTTGGTGTATCTAATACTATGATTACGCTTATATCTATCAGTGATATAAGAATGAGTAGAACATGGTGATGTAACCTTTATGATTACACTTGCTATCTATACTTAACCCCATTACGATGGTTAATGACTTGGACACATCACTCTGAACTCTTCATGTGAGACCATGTGTTATGTAAGAGCTTGTATCTTATATAAGCTTTCATCCTTGCTTATGTTACTTCATCATCTATCTTATGTGAATTTCTCTATCCACTAATCGAATAAAAGCATTGGTATAGTTGCATACAATTCTAATCCTAAATTTAAGAACAAGCATGTATATAATTACATTAAAAAAAAATTCTCAAATTTATCTTTAATAATAATAAATTTTATTATATTAAATTTATAATCATTACAGTACCAAACACGAGCCCTTTGCTCATCGTCACAATCAACATCAAGTTTTAACTTTTACCTAGAGGTCATTTAAAGTCGAAACCCACTCTAATACCATATGTAACAACTCCAGTTTTAACATGCAATTAATTATCAACACAAAAACTATTTAACTAATCATTGTAGAATTTTCAGAAACTTGAGCAATATGACTTACCTGTAATAGCGATATTCCTTATTTAAGACTCCAAAGTTGAACGCTATATGAATCATGTTAACCGCAACAAAGTTTTGGGGACAACTCTCCACCCAACTGTAGGCTCAGCTATATAATCTTTCCACAATTGGCCACCCCTGAGCCCCCAATCAATGCACTGTCAGGGTATCCTTTGCATCACAATACCTTTCTCTCCAGAGAATGGATGAAAGAATGATCCATGAATCTTCTTCAGTGTCTACTAAATAGACCAAACAATGGAATGGGAACCACATGCACATATTCACTGTGCCAACATGCAAGCTTTATTTCTTTATTTTAAGTTTTTACTTAATTTAGTGTTTCTCTTAGTTTAACTTAATTTTTGTTAACTTTACTTATTTTTATAGTTTCTTAGTTTAACTCTTTCTTAATTTATTTCTTTTTTTACTTTTGTTAATTAACTCTTAGCTTTAATTATTTATTTACTGTTTAGGACTCCATTTTATTATTTACTATTTTATTTAGAACTCCAGTTATGGTTTACTATTTTATTTATTATTTTTATTATTCTCTTGACTTATTATTTATTTAATTATATTATATTATTTATATATTATTTATTATTTTATAATTATTAGGGGGCATTACAACCTTCCATCTATATATCTATCTCTCTATGTCTCTCTTTTCTCTCTATATATCACCCCAAAACATACACACTATTTCTATATATTTATCCATCTCTCCCTCCCTCCCTATTTCTCTCCCTCTCCCTCTTCCCCTCCTCTCCCTCTCTCCCCCTTTCTATCTCTCTTCTTTCTTACTCTCCTCTCTCCCTCTCTCTCCATCTCCCTTATCACTCCCTCTCTCTCTCCACCTTTATCTCTCTATGTCTTTCTTCTTACCTCCCTCTTTCTATATCTATATCTCCCTCCATCTCTCCTTCTTTGCATCTCTATCTCACCTTCACCTCCCCCCCCCACCAAATACACATGTTTTCTCCCTCCATATCTATCTATCTCTCCCTTCTTCCATCTCTTCACTTTCTATCTATATATCTATTTCCCTTTGTCTCTCTATAACACCCCCAAAACATACACATTTCTCTCCCTCTTCCTCTGCCTCTTTCTCTCTCATCCCCTTCTCTCCCTCTCTCCCCCCTTCTAGCTCTCTTCCCCCCTGCTCTCCTCTCTCCCGCTCTCTCCATCTCCCTTATCACTCCCTCTCTCTCTCTTTCTCTCCACATTTCTCTCTTTGTGTCCTTCTTCTTACCTCCCTCTTTCTCTCCCTTCCTCTCTCCTCTCTCACATACATGCTCTCTTCCTTCCTCTCTCTCTCTTTCTCTCATGCCTCCCTTTGTCTCCCCCCCATCTCTCTCTCTCTCTCTCTCTCTCTCTCTCTCCAACTTTGTCACAATCTCTCCCTCTCTTCTCTCTATCTCGCCTTTATCTCTCTATCTCACCCCAAACATATACACTCTCTCTCCCCCTCTTCTCTCTATCTCACCCCAAACATATACACTCTCTCTCTATATCTCCCTTGTCACTACCTCTCTCTCTCCCCGCTTTTCTCTATCTATTTGATTCTTCTTCCATCACTCTCTTTCCTTCCAACTCCATTTCCCTATCCCTCCCTCTCTCCTTCTCTCTCTCAATTCCTCTCTCATCCTTCCTCTCCCTTTCTCTCATTCCTTCTACCTCTTCACCTCTATCACTGTGTCTTCGTTCTTCCCTCCCATATATATCTAGATTTAATATATACCATGATATATTAATATATATTATATTGTAAGAAAATTAATATTATATTAAATTTAATTGTGTATTAATCCTAAGTTATTAAATTTATAATATTAATATGAATATTAGATTTAATGATATTTTTTAGATGGCATGATAGCAAATTTTTCAAATATTACAACTTTGATGTGGAAATATTAATGTCTCTAGATATTTTAATATATCCATAGGATATTGTTTTCCTTTTAAAGATTCGTTTTACAAATATTTAATTAAAATAAATATTAAAATATTTTGGAGAAAGATTATTAACCTTTTTACTTTATTTTACAAAATGGCATTGACTTTAGTAAAGTGTAAAGATGTTTCAAATTCAATGTATATGCTAATATACCTATTCAACACATAATATAATTGTATTATAGTTTTTTCTCATTGGTTTCTTAGATAGAAAAAATACAATACAATTATCTTATGTGTTTCATAGTTATTTTATCATATAAGTTGAATTTGAATAACTATACAAAACATTTAAATTTATTATTTTTATTTTTATATTTTTTTTAAATTTATATTGGCCTACATGAGCAAAATTTCAACTTTGATGAGGACGAACATGCTTACACATCATACTGGAATGTGCCTCTTAGCGCAATCAAGTTGGGAGGGGAACTCGATCTCCTCATTCTTAAATTTCAAGAATGGGAACTAATAGTGTTGTCCTAGTTCATCAAATATAGGAAGGTATGGAATTTCCTAATTAAAATTTAGTGGTTTTGGGTAGAAGAGTCACCTCAACCCCATTTATATTTTTGAAATTCAAATATTTTTTTGACACCATAAGTTGAATGTTATAAGACTAGTTTATATTATTTTGAAAGTGATAAGACTAGTTTTTATTATTTTGGATTTTCTTATTTTGGTTAACAAGTTATAAACTAATTTTAAACCTACATAAATATTGATGTGATTTCTTCTTTATAATTTGAACATATATAGAATATATTTCTATGTAGATTTATTTTAGTAGATCCCCTTTTAAGAAGGCAGATTGAACATCCATCTAATGGACTGTCAATCTATATGAACCAACAAGGTCATCAAAGGAAGATGGAATTAATTTTAGTAACGAGGGTAAAGGTTGCATTCTAGTGATTTCCCTCAACATGAGACAAACCATTAGAAACTAATTGGTATTATGTCATTTAATTCTTCCATCTAATGCATATTTAGTTCTATATACCGATTTATGATTAAATAATTTTCCTCCTCTTGGAAGGAGTACAAGTTCCCAAGTATAATTTTCCATTGGGGAACAATATTATGTGTTCATCATTGTATCTGTATCTAGCTAGCACAAAGCTTCTACAAATGTGTTTTGATCATGAGTCGTTAAAAACATAAGCCAAAAGAGAGGGATCATCGAAACTAAGAATGAGTATGACATTGATATATATGATCACCAACAAGATCGCAAGTTTCCTCTCATGTTGAATAAACCCATATGGGAAAACATGGTGTTGGGGCTTGTTAATGTTCAATGGACTCATCTAGAACAAGATGAGTAGGAAGATGTGGATTTTCATTATCATTATCATTATCTAAAGAATAAAGTAGAATATTAATAAAAGTTGACCCAAAAGCAAAAAATGTAAATCAAACGAAAGAGGGTACAACTACCAAATTAGGTCTGTAGGATAATAGATTTTTGTCAATTTTGACATCTCTTCTAATTATTATTTCATAGAAAAGAAATTTAGTAAGTTTATAAACTTTTATATCATTAGAGTATCCAATAAATATATACTTCTCACTATTTATTATGTAATTATTCCCTTTTCTCATCAAGAATATGAGCCCATGAAACACTAACAAGTACACATAAGTTTCTTACATCTAACTTAATGTTATTCCATGCTTCTCTAGTTATTATATTTTTAAAACATTTATGTTAGTATGATTTATTATATAATTTGCACAATTGGTTGGTTCTAGACAATAATGAAGACACATGGGGAATTCACAGGGGAGAAATACCATATCACATGGGTTCATATTGGGGGATATATATATAGAGGGAAAAATAGCATAATATATTAAGCATATAATAGGGGCTAAAGGGTTTTTATATTGGTGGGTATAAAAAATGGAGCTCAAAGTTAATGAAAAAATATAAAGGGATATAAAAAATGTTAATTAAAAAATGGATACTTACAATATCTAGTGAAAGTAGGGGTTTTTTAAATTGGAAAGGTGTATTGGGTTCATATTGGTATGGGGTTAAATAATCAGAAATTTAGAGGTATTTTCCAATATGTAGTAAAATTAACGGTATTGTTTAGTATGCCATGAATGCATGTGATATGTCATAGGTTCATTGAGGAAAGCCCCCATGTGAAGACACAATCCTCTAGATTGAATTTTACAATTATATATTTCCATTAATGTATAATTATTTCTTTCAACGACACCATATTATCGTAATGTATATGGAACAAGATGTTACATTTGAGTTCCTTTTGTAATGTTATAAGTTGTGAATTTACTGTCGACATATTCACCTTGATTATATATTCTCAAAACTTGCATAGTTAATGTCTAGTAATTTTTCTACAAGGGAATTATATGCTAAGAAAAAGTCAAAAACTTCATTCTCCGGTTCTAAGAATTAAATCCTAGTACATCTCAATAAGTTATTAATGAATTTTAAGAAATACATGTACCCACAAAAAGAAGGAGAAGAGATGGACCACAGAAATCATTGTGAATAATCTACAAAGGTGTTAAGGCATGCAAAGAGACACGTTTGTTATTATTCTTACTATAATGCTTGTTGGAAACACAACCATCATAAACACCATCTCTACAAGAAATGCGAGGAACACTAGTCACCATATTTTGATTATATAGTTGTTGCAATTAACAATAACTTAGATGACCAAATCAACAATGCTAAAGATTGCCCCAAGTTTCAAAATGAGTAGTAAAAATTGAGGGAAAGTAGGATGACTTAGAGTTGTCAAAATTATACAACCTTGTAATATCACTGACATTTTTAATAGAAAGGACATGTTTAGGATCTTTTAAATAAGAGAAAATATATATTCTAATTAATCCACATTATTTTTATTTCATATTATCCTATTTTGATTTTGATTAGCATGAATGGGCACTTTGTTTTTACCAAGGTAATTTGGTACAATCACTTCAAAGTGCATCCACAATGTTAGAATTCAATGAGAAGTAGTAGGTACTAGTAATCAAAAGTTCAATTGGAATTTCCATATTAAAATATGTAAATAATATGAATCAAAAGATAAAATTTATTTTCTAGATGAGTAACTCTCAAAAAATTAGGTTGTTTAAAAAATGGCACTAAAAACAACTTCAAATGTGAAAGTTATGCCCTTTTCCTAGAAAGGCATTAATGGTACATATATCCTCACATTAGGTATAATTTGGCCTATGTGGTGATGGGTGTTGTTGAGAAATGAAAAATTGGTATCCCTCACTAACTTTTCCTACAAACATACTTTTGTAAATATATTATTTTATGAAACTATCCATTTTTATAAAACAAGTGAGAATCACTTTTAAAATCAAATTAATTTATAAATGAGAGTTGCAAAAAATTAGTAATTAAAGAAAATGATATCTCCAATGGTGGGTTCCAAAGCATGGGATCTATTCCCCTAAGCTAATGTGTATGCTAAATCTAGTTCTAGGCCATTATGTTTCCTCCAACTTGCATCTCCCTTGCAATATTGAATGAATGTGAATGGTTAAAATGGAGGTGAAGTTATGGGAGTGATGGTTCATCATGGATATTAGTGTGTGGGAGTCCCTGGAAGGACAAAATGATTGGTTAGCCATCCACAACTCAGTTTCTAGTTTTGTTATGGACAATTTGATTGAGAGACTCATGAATGATTACATAAAATTGAGGGGAGTTCATAGTCTTAGTTTGTATATTTAAATTGGTTAGCCTTCTAGAGGGAGCAGTGATATAGCATATTAATGGTGATTTCATTACTCCTTTTCCACTTCCTTAATGCATATCCTCACCTTCTTTTAGGGATATTCTCTTGGATTTTCCTTTCTATTAAGCTTGGAGATTCATTCACCATGGCCAACATGATTCATACCGAAAAAGAGATATGTCCATAATCATAGGAATCATTTTGGATTTTATTTTAAAGGTGGAATTTTTTAATGCAACCTCATTGGCTCAAAGCTTAGGCTTCACACAATTTTGTGCTTTGGCTTGGTGGTAATATTTTATATCTTTTGGTTCATTCTTCCCTAGTTTTTCAATTTTGCATTCATGATTTAGGGTTTACATCATAAGCTATTATTTTCATTGTCATTTCTTTGGTTATTTTCTTATATTGAGGATTGTATTCCTATAACACTCATACTCCTCCCTCTACTATTAGTTTTATTTATCACTCCCGATCCTTCATGGTATTTAAAAGAAGGAATTTCTAAATGTCTATCAATTTTTAGAGTCATTTATCTCTCCTTTTAATTATCATAGGTATTTTACTTCCCTATGATAAGTCTTTCTCTACTATTATTTCTGTTTAATCTTCCCTGGATTAGATCTTGCCCCCTATATTTTGGAACTTATAGTTTTCACTTTCCCTTTCCTATGGCTGAAAGAAGAATATCATTGAGAGGAAAATAAGGAAGAAGGGGAGTCGCTACTCCCTCTACAACTACAGAAGCTTATCATATATCTTCCTCTCATCCTCATGTCCAAACTAAAACTCATCACTTAAGGGATCATTATATGGACGTGATTCCTAAGACGGTTCGACATACTATGTCATAAGTGGAAAATGAATTTTAATATGAATGTAGATTCATTCCTAATTATTAAGTTCATAAGGGAAGTAGGAACTACATAGTATATATTGGAACTTCTATTTTTTCTTAACAAACATCATACATGTAGGTATTCAATATATATTATCATATAAATATGATTATGTGAAGAGTTCTCATTGAGAGGTTTGATAATTAGAAAGATAAATTTTATACATACACTTATTCTCAATAAAAATACGAAACTAGATAACAAGGTCTCTATTTTAGTTAAAAAAATTGATAAGAATCATATTTACCCTTTCTAATTAAAGACAATCACTCACATCTAGAATGATAGGTGAATCTCCCTCAATATTACATGATGATACAAAAGTACATTTCTATTACAATTTTCCACAATGGCATTAGTGTAGTTCTCATCGCTAATATTCGGAAATCCATTTTTTTATCTATAACTTTACTTTAAATGATAGGCCTATAGCTTTATAAATATATAATGTAAAATTTTTAACACTTTTCTAGTACTCTTGTTTCCCATGTGGTTGGCCAATAACCTTTTGACATCAGAAACAGATCTATTTCTTTGCAACTTCATATAAAGTGCATAACCTTACATTAAAAAAAATAAATATATATATATATATAATGATATTAAAGCTACTTTCTAGTGATTCACTCTTATAATACATGTAAAATACACTTGATAATGAAATTATGGCATAACTCAAGTTTGCATTAACATTTTCAAAAAGTAACTTATTAAAAGAGACTTTAACTCATGACCCCTTAATAAAATAAATACTTTAAACTGAGTATGTTGGTGAAAAATAAAAGGGAACAATAATGAAGGAGAATGGGAATTGATGTTGCATTATGCAAGACACATGTGTAGTGGCTAGATTGGGATTCAATGCACATAGAATTAATTCTCAGTTGGAATGATTCCAAGAGGGGAAGAAAACAATAAATACGTCAATAACTAATCGACAAATGAAATATATTTTCTATTGTATTGATGGCTGTTAAGCAAAAGTGCCTTACAATAGAAAAAAATGAAATAAAGTATGTAGTTATGTATTCTTTGATTACAAATGAAGTGAATCAATAGATCACTTATGGACATACTCATTGATACAAATCTTTAATTCCAAACAATGCCTAGAAAAGAAAAAGAGAAAAACAAATATATATGTTTTCCTACATCACTCAAAGCATGGTATATTTATGGATATCATTAATAATTAATATCATATCATTATCCTACTTGAATGACCTATATTACTTGTATAAGGTAAAATGACATGTTCAATTTTATGTTGTATTTGGAGGTACATGGATTTCTAAATGCATTTACAAATGAATACAAATGTTTTACTGCGTGAGTGTAACTCTACTACTCTTTTGTATGACCAAGTTATATAAAAAATCATAGGCACATGTAGTCCAATAAAAATAGCAATGTTGTTCTTAACACCACCAACTAAATTCTCAAAAAAATAAAGTTTTCTTTTTTATTCCCATTTTTATTACTTATTTCACATTACTTAATGCTCCAAAATCTACCTTATATATTGGAATAAAGTGAACATTTTCTTTCACCATCCATGTGTCCTTACTAGCTTCCTTTTATTCACTTTTTATTCCACCCGAAAATTATATTTGAATTGATTCCTTAGATACACTGATGTGAATAATTCTTAAACTTAGTCTTGGTCTCAGCTTATTTTACCACACAGTTGCTTAAATTACTTGGTGTTGGTAATCTTACCCAAGTCCCTTAACTTTGGTCTTCTTTCTATTTTTTGGGTACTTATGTAATTTCATCATCAAATTCACACATGGTAGCAATTGATAAGTTGAATTATGGAGAAAAATTACTAATTATTTCTAACACATAATTTTGATGATGTGTCACAATATATAGATAAAATAATGTCTCAAATCATACTCTTTCTCTAGAGGATAGTCTAGGATCGTGATTGGGTTAAGGCCTTCATTTGTTATAGTATCTCCATGTTCCATTTTCCAATAATTTTCCAAAACCCATTTCTCTTATTTTGATTTTTTATTTTAGTGAGGGTTTCGTTGTAAGGAACTGTAAATAATGAATATTCAATTCTTACATGTGAGGATCCTCCCCCTTAAGTTCAATTCTTCCATGTGACATGTCAAGCTGATAATGAATATTTCTTGTATTAGCTTTTAGACATATTCTCTAAATAGTTTCTCAATGAAAAAAACATGTATTTTAATAGTTTGTAATATAATTCTAGTTCCAATGAAAGAAAAACAATAATAATAAAAAAAACAAGAAGAAGAATAATAATTAAAAAAAATAAAATGTAAGAAATAAATTTTAAAAAATTGAATGAAAATATGAGAAGTGCAAATCCTAGAATCATACCTCCCACCATTTTCCACTCCATTTCAAAGCTTTTCCCCCTCCCTTCTATTCCCACACCTTCTCCCTGTTCCAAAGAAAATTATAAGGATGAAAATTTAATTAAAATGTAGAACCCTTGGATAATATTGTTAGTTCTTCGTATGTAAACTATAAAATATTTGATAATATTTTTTTAAATATTGAAATTTTTTAGGATTTTATAAAAGCTATTTCATTTTTTTGAAAAATTGCAAGGTAAAATAATGTTAACCTATCAATTTTGGGTGAACAATTTTTAGAAATAATGAAAATTAGAAATTCTTGTTTTGGGATAAAGCATTTAAAATTATAGCATGAGTGAAATTTAGCCCCTAAAATTTTCTTTGCTTCCCTTATTCACTCTTACACCACTACTTCCCACCAATTCCCCTTACCATCCCTCCATAACACCATAAACAAAATGTTGTAACAAACATTGAGTTCCAAACCATCCCCAAAATTCAAGTGATTTACAAACTATCATTGATATCCCATTGTAACATTTCATCAGAACAAATATTTTATGATATTGAAGTATTTTATTATCAAAGTTTATTTACTTAAAGCATGCAAAGATTAACACTAGCTTATTCCTTAGATTAATGAAAATAATTGAAAAAAAAGAGGGAATAACAAGAAAACGAGCATGTCATCCACATAATGAACATAAAGTGTATACTAGGAAACTTGAAAAGAGAGAAATTGATATTATGTTTGAGCTATTGATGTGATTTAGGGTTTGTAACAAAACCTGGGCAAGAAGTTGAAGTATTGAAGTATAGTCTCTTGTTGATTATTTTCGTAAATTCTAATGCTTCCATTATTATAAGATTTTGATATGACTAACTCCATGCTTCTATAGATTTGGTTGTACTTGCAATCTAAGTTGTGCAGGTACATCATCTTCAAGATGGTGAAGATGTCCATAAGAGAAGTTGATATGATAAGCATGATGAGAAGGATGGAAACAATAAAAGATTCTCCAATATCGTAAGAAGAAGTTGATCTCCCTAGGTTAAGAGGGAGCTTGGATAGAAGAAAACTCCCTGGTTGACAGGGAGGGAATAACATAGTTTTGATTGGAGAATGCATTTTGAAGGGTATGGTGTTGCATGTGAAGTAAGAAAGGAAATTGTATGATTGAGGAATCTTCTGTCAAAGATTCAATTGGTACTCCTACTGAGGTAAGCAACATCGAGACCCCGAAGGCTTGTTTTTTAAGTTGTACATTTGAAAGTGTACAACTGATTGGGGCTGTGTTTTTACAAGTAAATCTCTCAAAGTTTTGATGCCATGTTGGTTACAGATCAGTTTGATCAGGAGAGATTTGTTGTTTATTCTTTGCGAGTGAAACATTTTTTAAGAGGACATCTAGTCCAGACTTTGTGTTGATGTCTAGTTCCCGAAGTAGGAAAGGTAGTGTTGGTCATTGAGCTTTGGCATGCACCTGGATCCTTGGGTTGATGGTTAGTAAGTAAGCCTTATGGTACCTAGAGAGGTTGAAAGCTTGAGTCCATCTTAATCCCACTCAGATTGATTTCCCTGGTTAGGAATCTAGTATGTGGCATTGTGGTGCTTAAATTGTTGAGAGACCTTGCATAGATTTCCCTGGTAGGGAATCTAGTCCATGGCATTGCGGTGCCTAAACTTCTTTGTAGATGATGTGTTTTGAGATCTTCCATGTATCTTTTTTATTATAGGTAAATATGAATACCACCCTAGTTAAGAGGGAGTGTTGAAGAGTGTAACTAGGTTCGCTCATCATAAATTGTACTTGAGTTAAAATGTAATATATTTGTCAAAAGAAAAGAAAAGAAAAAATTATTATTATTGAATTGACTTGTTAAAGCAAGGGTTTCATGTTTGGGTCAACTATCATAGGTCAAGCCTCCATTGTAGGCTTTAGGATTGTTTGTTTGAGTCAAAGTCTATCTTGTCATGTTAAAACTCCTCCATCAAAGACTCCTCGATGTCAGCCTCAAAAGAATCATCATCAAGTTGGCTTCCATAAGTGAACCCATGTTGGCCCAACCTTAAATGAAGACACAACTATTCATGGACTCATGTCGGCTTATTTTATGGACAAACCACTATATATACAGGCATTAGGTTTTCGCATCACTACACCACAAAAAATCAGGTTAAATTGCAAAGATGATTTCGTATGATTGCAGAGACAATTTTAGATAAATCACGGTGATATTTTTGGCATACCTTTCTGAGATACAATGTGAATTACAGTGGAGACTAAAGACAAAATTTCGATGATACATCACAGTGAATGGTTCAGTGCTATTTTAGTGGAGATATTTCGATGCTACCACAACAAATGATTTATGTGCTACCACGGTGAATGATTTTGATGCTAGTGAAAACACAATGATGAAGTCTCGATGCAAACACGGTGATAAGGATTAAGTGCAAGCACATTGATGAGGTTTCAGAGCTATCACAATGGATAAACATCGATGCTATCACAGTGGACAAATAAGAGTGTTATCTTAGTGAGTAACATGACAAGGTTGACTTGATGGATGGAGGTAGTCTTCAGTTTAAGTTGTAAGGGTCTTGGTTGTCTAATCTTGTTTTGAATCTACTGAAGAAAGAATTTTGACCAGGTTTCCACTAGAGTTGGGTTTTTCCCTAGTTGTGTGCCTACATCTTGTGTCCTCTTCTATTTGTTGCTTGGCATTAATCTTGGTGATAAAAAAAGATAAATCGAAAGAACAAATAACAATAACGAAAGAATCACAAGATAATGTCAATACAAGAGAAATCATTTAACTACCACACTTTGGATTTCTCAACATGTTCAAGGATGATTCATATGGTCTAAGGCAAAACAAGGATTCGTATGAGGCAACAGAAGAATTCGTAAGAACTGATGCACATCCAAGGAAAGCATTCAAGGTCTGAGGCTAGGAAGCAAACCATGTCTAAGGTTAGCAAAGAATGAGAAGCAGTTTTTGGAGAAGGTTGAAATTATGAAGAAGAAATATTTGTGGGAGCATCAAGTTGAAGGATGAATCTCTGCATTAAAGAAGCTAAAGTCATTGGGCCAAGTGATTAACTTGACTAGGGGGACAAACCATGGATCAGGTGTGACCTAGTTGTTGACTAAGATGTATCTCTATTGAATTAAAAAAATTCTCTATTGAAAAAGTTGTTGGGCTTTTCTCCTTATGGTTTTTCCCAGGGTAAAATATTATGTTCTTGTGTGGTTGTCTCCTTATGATCTTATTGTTTCATAGTTGAAGTTCTCTGTGTAGTTAATTTATGATGTATAGTAAATGTAAGAAAAATATTAATATATGAAGAATCATAGGAAATAATTATCAATATGGAGAACTCCTTAAAACTCAACAATTATGTGCCTTAACTAAATATGTAGTGAGTTTGCAAAGAGCTTTTGTTTTATTTTGGATGGAATTTTGAACATATCTAGTTCTCCCCCCGGTATGGCATCCATCACATTTCTTTTTAAGAATTTTGGAAGATCCATCCTTTGTGCCTCATTTTCCTAATATTTGCATAAATGTGATTATTTGATGTTAGTTTAAAATTTTTTAAATCAAAATAAAATGTATAATCAAATTTGCCAATATCTTTACCTCTTTTTTAATATTTAGATTACCTGACCCAATATAATATTTATTGATATTGATAATTACAACGTTGTTTTATATATAGGAAACAAGAATTTAGGACGAGATGTATCTTTTACTCAAAACACACTCTCTTTCTTTTTATTTATTATAACTTAAAATTAGGATAGATTTATTTTTTTCACATATCATACCATAATTTCCTTGGCATTTGTCTTGGGTATCCATTTGTATTTTTATTAACATTTTAACATAATTTTGAAATTATAGTTATAACCAAGTCACTCAATATATTAACATTTTAATATATCCTTTATATTAACATAATAATATATCCTTCATTAGCATTAACATTCTAATATAACTTTCGATTTACTATCAATACCCAAGTGACATGATACAACAAACATTATGGAATGTACTGCATCTCCTTTTCTGGAATCACTTTCCCGGCCGGGCCGGGCCGGGCCCGCCCAACCTCGCCCAGGAAAGGTATAACCTTTAACTTTGGCATTGCACTTACATTTTAAATCACAATATACAACATTCACATACGATTGTAAATACACATCATAATAAAGAAGGGGTATCACAGAGGAATGGGCTTCCTAATTAGACACGAATAAGATAGTATGCATGTGGATCTAGATCATGATTCTCTGAAATTAGCATTTTTTTTCAAGTTGGTTGACTTGGCCTCTTTAACATAATTCTTACATTGAGTTAAATATTTTCAACTTTTAGTTGATTAGACCTCTTTAACTGTGCCCCATTACTAAGTTAATAGATCTTTTGATGGAAATCTGGTGCTAGCACTAAGCTGCATCAAATTGCTGAGTATCATTTGTTAATTAGGCTTAAATCTGAATCCTACTCAATGATTGTCTAAGTGTATTGAGATGCTTTATAATATACAACATAGGTGGTCTTCAGGAAGCTGGCCCAAAGTATGTGGTCTCAGGGCAACACTGCTTACTTTCCAGTTCTAAACACCAGCATTCTATAGTCTAATGTACTGTGATAAGAAAGTTTCCAAACGAAAAGAAAGTTCAGGTAGCTATCTAGAATAATGCACTAAAATTTGAGCTTATAGTCTAAAACACATTTGGCAAATGTGGTAAAAGATATTAAAACTTCAACATTTGCAAAAGCATGTCCATTACATGGAACATAAATTGGCAACCTACACAATTTAGTGATACATTCAAAGGCATTCACACTGTAAGGGTGATGGAGGTTGTACACTAAGCCAGGATGTATAGATGGGCATGAATAAACCGATTGAAATAAATTTATTCTAGCTTCTAATGTTACAAAAGGGACATGTGACTATTGTGTCCCACCTCATCTTGCATCCAGTTGGTTCCTTTCATAGAAAAGGAAACAAATGCAATTATTTTACATGCAATAGTGTCGTTTACAATAATCAGTTCCCAATTAACCACACTCCACAATAACCAGCAGTGCTACAGGTTCTCCACCTGCATGTTGTTGCATCCACTCCGCATTCATCATCTGATCGGCATCTGTGATTTGATTTTTTGTCAAGCACATGACATGCACTCTCAACCCGGAGTTTGCCTTTAACTGTTGAGATGCTTCCAGCAGGGCACACCATCGATGACATGGCACTTTTAAATAAGCGTTTCTTTCCTTCCTGTATAAATGAAAAACTTGGGTTGGAAGTTGCTAGTACATAGCAAATAACTTAAAGAAACTGTAAAATTTCCCTGCTACCCACACGTTATCATGCATTCAACCAAAGATAATATGTTCATAAAATAGTAGAAAAAAAGGAAAAACTGGCGAGTTTGACATTGATAACTAAGAAAGAAAAACCTAGAGAGGTCAGCCTGGTATTAGAAACCAAATGTGTTAATTCAGATAATTTTGACAAGTCAAAGGTTACAAAAAAGCAGAAGTAAACCAAGGTGCCTTGAGTTCCCAATGTGATTAAGCCCCCTTTTAATTGGGTATATAGTATAGTATTCTATGCAATAAATTTCTAATCACTGCTAAGAGAATCTTTCTTTTTCTATGCATTGAGTTTCTAATCGCTGCTTAGAGAATGTTTCTTTCACCAAAATCCAAGTGATCTCAAAGGGGGGAAAAGCTAATGCTTAGAAAATACGGCTTAGACGGAGCTCACGAGGCAAAAACAGAAAACACTTCTTTTGCATAATTCTTGATTAATAAAACCTGGAAAGATGAAACATTACAGCAATCCAAGTGCTGGACTATTAATGCATGAACAAGCTACTAATTTCTATCTTGATTTGATATAAAACTTTCCACCCACAATGATCTGATATCAACTGGAAGTCTGAAACCCATTTTTGCTCCTTGCTTTTAGAAGTTCATAAATTGAAAGTATCCACTTTTACAGTTATCCCTCGTGAATATGCACTCTTTATATGACACCAAAAGAGAGATAGGAAGAGAGGAGATGTCATTTTAAAAAGTTATAATATTTCATGAGCCAAAACTGAACTAAAATACCTCCTCACCAAACGTCTTCAGATATCTAGCACTTTCAAATCAGCCTTGTTAAAATCTGGATGCCTAAATCCCTTTACCAACTTCTATTTCCAAAATAAATTAGTAACCTCATATGTCCCATTACATATAACCCAGGTAAGCTGTTCATCGACTATTACTGGAATTTATAAATTGCATTTTCGATTAGAGGAGAGAATATCTAACTTTATGGGATATGCTTTACCTGTGCTGAGCTTGTCCAATGAAACATGGAGATATTACACATATAAGGTGTAAAAGACCAGTATTACACTAGAATGTTACATGCTAGACACTTAAACGAATAACAGGATACCAACAGTTTCACCATACTGAAAATACATTCATTGATTCACTCCAAACTATAAACGTAGGGTTATTCAAAGATGTCATACCTTGTATGTGAATGCATCACCTTCCTTATAGATGGATGGAACCCACTCATGCCAGGAACTTTGTACTGGAAAAGGATGACCTTCAGTAGTGAAAATATAGTTCTGTTCCACTAGAAATGTATCATCAAAGAGGAGATATAGATACTTGCACCTGTAAAAACCAATTTATTTTATAATTTACTGTAAGCTAGACAGCTAAAAACTCTTTATTTGAATTGGCATATAATGTCGAATTAATCATCTTTGCAGTCTGATTAGACATACGTTTCAGCAAGGAAGAAGCTATGCTGATGATCTTCCAATTCCATTGTAGTCACATCTCTCACACTAGCAAAACCACCATTTACACGGGTGTAAACATTTAACGAGTTAACTATTGTCTCACCAACTTCAAGGTACCATGGATCTGTGAAAGAATAACATCCGCAATCAGTGTTAATAAGAATTTAATCTTCTGTATCACACACTTTCCTGCCTAAGATGGCCTCAAAGAATCAGACACTATAAAAGACTAAAAACAATTTGGTTAAACTTTGCTAATAGAAAATACCTTTGGTTGCCTGATATAGAAATAAAGTAGACTCTGCCAGTTCAGGACGCAATGGGTAATATTTCTCTGTGGGGTGCAAGATGTGCATATCCAATAGGTACCTGCATTCCAAAAGGATCATTTTCTGTCTCGACTCCATCCCAAGGGAAAACACAAGATATATGCTCGCAAATTCCCCTTTTGAATTCTCCATTCAAATAGATCCAACATCTTGGGAAAGAGTCATTTCCCACATGGAAAAACAGACTTAGTAGCAGTGTTGTGAACATCTCGATAACATCCCGATTTTTTCTCAAAATCACAATTTTTTGGCCTAGCCGATGTTTGCCGATTTTTAAAAATATTTTTATAGTTTAAGCCGTAGTCAAACTGTTCAACGTTTTTGGAGATTTTTTGTTCATTTTTTTCCAGTCAAATTTGCACAAAATTCGGCAGGGATTTGTTGGAATCACCAGTTTTAGCTGTGAACTCTGCACAATCCGAGTACCCCAGGGTTTTTTTCAGGGTGCTGAATCCATTTATGCATTCAAAAATGCATTTTAAATAACAAAAAATCATGATCTGACCAAAAATTGTTTTTCCAGATTTCAGCCAAAAACTCCAAAATGTACAATAGTTAGACAATTCCATAGCTTAATGACTTAGTAAGCAACTTCTCAGAAGCTCTACAAGGAAGTTTTCTTGGTAGTCACACATTTTCTTTTCAAGAGCCTTAGAGCTTTACAAATTCTGAAACTTCAATAATCACCACTCCTTCCTTGCTTCACAGGTTTTAAAAAGCATCATTTCCTGCCTGTGTAAAAGCACATGGCATGGAAGATAATATGCATCAACCCAAAAGTTGTGAAGCTGAAGAAATGACTGATAAAAGTGTTATGGTGCCAGGTGAAAGACAGTTATTAAGTGGCTCAAATTGGTAGCTGCCCGTCTTTCTGAATTAGCCAGTCTAAGGTTAGGCTACAGGAGCTATTTAAATTTTAAACTCATTAAAAAAATGATAACATACGCTGGTACAGATGTCCGCATACCCTGGGAGTTATAAACTGATGGTCAATGCCGTTTGCAGAGTTGAGAACTCAGAAGACAATTTAGCAACATTTCACAATTTCCAACAGAAGCATCTGAGGACACTCTTGAGCAGTTTCCATCACTCTAGTCTGTTTATCACCTATGCTGCTGTACTGTAAAGAAGAGGTTGAATAGACTGACTCAAAATATGGATGGAGAAACCATTCTGAACCCTTTCATGGACAGCATTTATTTAAAATGCTACGTAAATTACCCTTCTTAAATACTGAGAAATTTTGCTCAAAGTAGAATGGGGAGGAGCTTTGCAAATCCCATTATGGGATGCTGAGACAATGCCCTAGATAGGTATTTAAGGATGATAAAACCTTGAAGCTCTTCATCAAGAAGCTTGAACAAGGAGTACGTTCAAATTTTTGCAAAGTGCAGAAGCATATACATGATATGCTGATAACCTTCTTAAATTTACAATAAGAAAGACACTCTCGTTGCAGCCTTCTGCAAGGCTAGGATACCAAACAAGAAAAGTAAATTAATCCCTCCGCTGACTAGAAGATACAATGGGACTCACAGGTTTAAACATATAAAATACATCAGTGATACAAGCTGGACAAGAGCTTCTGCAGCAGGAAGTAGAGATGAAAATCAATAACACACATAAAACAGTATTAGCATTTATTTTGGAAAATGCATCGGATATTTCATCACTACACAATGTAAAAGTACATCATGAATGGTATAGCATTAAGCAGGACAGTCATACAGGTTCCCTCACCCTACATAAGCAAGTAGCCTGTAGGTAAAGGAACAGCATTAGTTGGCTACAAAAAATAGTACAAACAGCGCTTGAGTATTATACTAAAATGACACTGCCAACAAAAGAAAAGCAGTGGTCATTGACTGACAAGTTGTACAACTCGGTCTTTCGCTTTTCGTAACTATAAAGCCACAATTAAGCATCTAATATTGTTATGTACACATTTTTTTCAGAACTGTACCTTGTTTCAGTCTACAAACTACTTGGCCTTTTTCTAAAAGTTGATTCTCAAACTGTCTATAGTTATTATGGTGAACACCTACATGGTCATTCACTGTTGTTTTGACAAGCTCTGAGGTAGATGTTGCATGTATCTGTTTGTTATTATATTATTATGGTGTGTTTTGTTAGTCACAACATTCATCATTTCAAAATATAAGGTCATCGTCAGAGTATTTGATGATGACCCAATCATAGTGGATAACACACTCTAACTATTCTTTATCAAGAACCCTTGAGGTAGCCCCATTTTTGTTGGGGCCAAAGAGAGGTCAAATAAGCCAACCAGGCCTAATCCTGAAAGAACGTTGAAAATGATATCAAACCCATTAAAAGGCCTTGAATATACTGAGGAAGGTCACTAAAATTTATAGATAGAGTTGTGACTATTATAGAAGAAATGAGAGGTCAGGTCAAGAATCGGACAACTCAGATTTAATGAAAAACAGCATGTTCTACCTGCAGTTTGATCAAATAAACGTTTACACATGGAAAAAGTTAGTGGAACTCTTGTAAAATGGGCAAGTTGTTCCCACAAGAATTAGTATATGAACAAACGAGGAAGTTGGGCATATAACTAGGGACACTAGGAGTGTCCTACAAGGGAATGCTCCTAGTCTGAAACTGTGCTTCAAGCAGGGGTGTACTCTCTAAAACACTCCCATCAGCATATATAACTAGGGATGCCAAGAGCATCCTACAAGGGAATGGCTCAGAATCTGGGACCGCACCCCAAGCAAGGATGTGCTCTCTAAAATGCTCTTTTCCTACTAGGGGATGTTACCGATATGAAACTGCACTCCAAGCTGGATCACCTAGGGAGCATGCTCACAAGGGGATTGGGACACTCCCTACCCTTATCGAGAGTAGCACAGTCCAAGACAAGGAGTGCACTCCCTTCTATGCTCCAGCCATGCTCCCCCAACACTCCAAGATGCTTTCAAACACTCCCTGATTCACTTGAACACTCCCATGGAATTTTGTTCCTCTTAAAGGTGGGACCTAGGTTAGAGATAGCTTTTAGGGTAAACTCGAAGGGAAAACAAAAGCACTTCTCCATCACTATTTTCCTCAAGGTTACTTGGGAGCGGGAGTGAAAACGGGGAGCATGAGCGACATTTTCAGAAGCTCCCTGTTTGGGAGCGAATTGAGGAGTGAATTTTTAGATAATAAATATATTTTTATATTTTGATGCATGTATGTCAACAAAAGCATGTAGAGTGATGAATTAGATATAAAAAAAAGCATAAAAACATAGATTGAACCATATAACATCAATCATCTAGAAGTTATAATCTTCATCAACCATGTCCACAAGTTAGTAACATACAACATATTGAGTCTCATGATTCAACAATCTTATAGTTTCAAGCTTTCAAAATTCAATATATAACATGTATCATCATTGATCACCAAAGTTGTACTTGTAAGCTAAGTGTAACCATTACAACAAATAATATTTAACATGAAATGAAATGTTATAAAATGAAATGAAACGAAACAACTTTCAACCTTCACGAAGCATCGTATTCATAATTCATTACCAATGAGTTATACTTGCCAACTTCAAACTTCAAACTTAAATTGTCATATATTGTTTACAAAAAATATCATAATAGATATGAAAGAGTCAACAGTTATAAAAACTACTAGAAACTAGAAAAGACAAGCAAATCTATTATCTATAGCTAATGCTTGGGCCTCTTGCTGCCACGAGAAATGCCTAATTTTTTCGGCTTGTTGGAAAATCGGGATCTTTTTCATTAATATCACTCTCTAGGCATTAATATCCAGAGGTATCTTTGTCATTACCTCTGGATTTGTATAAGGATCTTTGTCATTTATATCACCCTCTAAGCATTCACTCTGGGAGTGGATTCAAGGGAGCGAGCTCCGGCAGCGGGTTCGAGGGGGGGAGCCGCTCTCTCGCAACCTTGGTTTTCCTCATCACATTCATCTTTGAGAGCCTCAATTTGGAGTGGGTAGTTTGGTATCCTTCCCAGTTTTTGACGAAGGCAAATTTGTGAGAGCTTGGAAAAAGAGGAAGGCCATTTTAGTCACATTCTACTACTGCAAATAGTTAGAGAGCTAAAAAGGTAAGCCCAGAGCCCATTCTTTGCAATTTCTTTATATCCTTGTGTTGTTTGTTTGTGGACGTTTCCTCTTCTCCTACTCTTTCCCATTCCTTCTCCCTCATTCTTTTGTAATTTTTCCACTTTAGACTTGAGGAAAATGTTTTTCTTGTGGTTTGTGCTCCTATTTTGATTATCATGGCATTGGCAAGAGATAGGCATAAGAGGGAAGAAGAGGACATTAGTCATAGTCATAGTGACCCATTATATGTATTATGAACACAAGGAAAATTTGGAAAGGCAATGAGGATGAAAGTGGCAACGGAGTTAGAAGCAAAACTTCATTAACACTTTTGTGGAAGTATATGACAAACTTGAGGGGAAAGGAGGTGGAACCAGTAAATGTTTATGTAGGCATGATTGTCATCAAGGAAATACTTGCACTAGTTCATATACCCATGTGAGAACACATTTTTGTGGGGGATTGAACAGTGATGACAATTTGGGAGCTTTTGGGATCTCAATTTTCCCTAAGGTATCAAAGGAAGACAAAGAAAAATACATCAAGATAGAGCAAGAAGCGCAAATAATAAGATAAGATAATTCTATTAATGTCCAACAAATAACCACAAAAGTAGGTCAATGGGACTGAAGAAGAGTACGACTAGCATGAATACAATGTGAGAGTGCAAGTGTAGCTCCTTGAAAATGCTAAAAATAACATAAAGAAAGAATGTTGTTGCGACATGCATATAAAAGAGCGTGGCATGATACAAAATTGAAAATAATCAAGAGCCTACCAAGAAAGAATGAGTGAGATATGGAGCTAAAGATGTCTAGGGCTCTTGAGACTGACGACTAATAGTGAGGGAGGTGAACTGGGCACTGGCTTGTTGTTGAAGTCCCTGGAACTGGAGGTGGGTCTAGTCGTATGATCTTGGGGGGGGTGCAGGAGCCAAGGATACTCCTAGCATACAAGCTTGAAAAACAAAAACTGTGAATAGATCTTTGGACACTTCTATGGAACAAGCAAGTAATTACATGGGTCGGGGGTTCCTTGCTCTGGAACTATCTAGAGCTAGTTACTTTGGTGCCTATGGACATGTGAATTGATGTATTGTTCAACATCGGAAAGTTGGTCTCGACGATATCTGTTGATCCCATAGAGGGGGAGGCTGAGAAGAGACCCAAGATCTCACCCTTCTAATGTATGGAGGACCCTGAACTTCTGACCATCACTTGTGGTTCTCATCTCATGGATCCTGTTAATTTTCTGAACATGTTCTATGCCATTTTAGATTAGGGCACCAAATTACTGAAGTATATAGAACAAATAAAACAATCGATGGAAGACAAACCAAAACAAAGATAAAGAATGGTGGCGTTACGGTGATCAGCAGGATGCTTCAACCAGCAAAGTCTTTCATAAGGTCAGCCACCCGCATGTCACACAACCCCAAGACAACCCAGACAAAGAATACTCCACAAAGCCTTTGACTCCATCGCCATCAAGAGAAAGAAAATCCTCCACACATTGTGTGTATAATGAACTTTCAAGTCTCTCCAATATATAGGCATGCGACGGGGTGTGTGACACGTCCTTAAGACATTTAAGTCTATATTATATTTAAGCCGACCTAGCACATAAATGGAATAAATTCCAAGTAGATGTTGCTCATCCGATCGAGATGATCTTTAGATCAATCTTACACCTCTCAAAAAGAGGAATCCAATAAAAATATTGGGATTGTCATACGCGCGGCCACAACCGGAGTTTGGACCTAGTTGTCCAAATTTAACACTCCTCTCAACTAGGGAGAACTCTGTCCACTAGTGCAATCAAACATCATGCGTCATCCCATAGTAACTTCTTCTTTGGCTTCTTTATTTCAAAACAAAAGGTGGTCGAAATCACTCATGGCTAACCGAAAGTCATCTTAGAGTCCAGCCTCCCCATGGGACAAAGGGGTCACACACCAACCCGAAGTTGGTTTCACTGACCCGAAGTCAGTTGGAGGTCTGAAACCTCACTTGGACTCGAGAGAGTCATATACTAACCCGAAGTTAGTTTCAGCGAAGTCGACACAGGCTTGGAATATTTCATTTTTTTGTCTAATTTTGCCGCTTTAGCTAGAAATAATAAATAAAGTGAGAAATAAGAGGGGTCACCTCACTTTAGTCACCTCACTTTATAAAATAAAGTGTTTTCCTAGTTGATTAACGTTATAACTTAAAGAGGGGCCTTGGGGGTCCACACGTATATGATGGGAGGCCTCACGCTGACCCAAGGGTAACTGCAAGGTGAAGGACGCAGTTAAGGTTTTGGAGGGAGTTTAGCATTATAAAAGGAGGGGTTTCCACTTCATTTGGTATGCATTATTCTATATTGATATTGAGAGCTAGACTTCTGTCTGCTTCAGCACGCCGGTTGTTTAGTCGGTCTGCAGCACTGTTTAGTGCAACCGAGTGTCTCCGGTCGGAGATCTCACCCTTAGCCTCGGGGGACTTCGAGTGCTTGCCCTGGTAAGGTTATTTCTGGTTTCACCCTTAGCTTCGGGGGACTTCGAGTGCCTGCCCTAGTAAGGTTATGTTCTGAGTACACCTTTCAGTTTCAGTAGCAAGTAGCAGCAGTTTCTGGTGCAGATTTGGAGAGGAAGAAGCCCTCTTGTGGCTGCGCAGTTCTGAGGAGGAGGGACGCTGTTTCAGGAGAAGAGAGGACGCTGATCAGCTTGGAGAGTGAGGACGCTGTTTCAGGGAGGACGCAGTCCAGATCTGAGCAGAGAAAACGCTATTCCAGGAGGAGGAAGGACGCGGTCCCATCGCAGGGTGAGGACATTGTTCCGGCGGGGGAGAAAAGGACGCGGATGCGAAGGCACATTGATAGATCCCAACGCGGAGACGGTAGATGCGAGCGATGTTGCGGATGCGGATTGCTGTGGGTGGCGGATGCGGAGGCTAGCATTAGATCCCGACTTGGAAGTTGCGGATGCGAGGAGATCGTGGCGGTCCGGCCCTAGATGCGAAGAGATAACATCCAGATCCGGCCTTGGAGGTTGCAGATTGTGGAAGAGATGTTGCCGGATCTTGTTTAGATGCGAGGGAGAGAGCGGCGGATGCGAGAGCGGCGGACGCGGTCTGGGAGGACGGGGATACGGATGCGGATTGCGGAGGCTTCGGATCCGGGCGGGAGATGCGAGCATAGAGGACGGCGGTCCATGCGGGGAGGACGTTTGATCTGGTGAGCGGTCATGTGAGCAGGGCTTGACAGCGTTTTTGGCCTTGAGGAGCTGAGCTTATCATCTGGAGAGTTTGGTGACCCGCACCACATCTGTTTCAGCGCTGTCACTAGCAGAGACAGCGTTTTCATTGGTGAGGGGTTGATATCAGTTTTCAGCTCATAGTTCCAGTGCAGTCCAGCTTCAGTCTTCAGAGTAGTCTTCAGCCAGCTAGGACGCTGTCCTTGTTGCAGCCATTATTTGTCTGAGAGGGCCTCCACTTGCCTAGGGCAAGGATAGGTGCATTTATTCTGATTTTCTTGTACTCCTCTCTATGTACTTTCAGATTAATAAAATGGCTCAGTTTTCTGGCATTCTATGTGTATTTGTTCCATGATCTGGTTCAGCATTGTATTTTCTATATCTGTCTGGCATATTTCTGTTTATTACTGGTTATTTCCCTTTGGGGATATTACAGTGGTATCAGAGCATAATTCTGGCTCAGCCTGTGGTCTATGACATCAGAAAAGAGATCATACAGAGCAATAGTAGTTGCAATACCAGAAACGCAGTTGGAAAAAGGGCCAAAATAAAAAGGGTCAAATTTTGAAGTTTGGAATTAGGAGAAACGTTTTCTGGGTTTTTCTGGTAGCAGAAAATGCCAATGGCAGGAGATGTGAGTCCAGCTCAATATGCAGCCGTTTTTGCAGAATGGCAGGGCCTAGGTCAGGCGTTCATGGATGCTTTCCCCATAGATCGCTATTTCCAGTTCCGATGTGGCGGCAAAGCCCCAGAGCATGAGCAGCACCAGCACAAGGGGCACGGATGCCACCGTGATGACCACCGTGCAGCTAGTAGATTTCATTTGCCCAGGTTTGATGGCTCACCAAACAGTTCGGCAGAGTCCTGGGTAGAGAAGTTGGACATCTATGTCCAGCTTAACCGGATGACTCAGTCAGAGGCCATTAAGGTGGCAACATTGCATCTGGATGGTGAGGCCCGCGATTGGTGGTTCCATGGGATGGTGACACTCGGGCATTCTACAGTGACGACATATGCCGAGTTTACTCAGAGGGTGTTAGAGCGCTTTGACAAGAGGGATCCGGAGCAGCATTTTGTTGAGCTGACCAAGCTCAAACAGACTGGGAGTATAGAGACATACATTTCAGACTTCTTGAGGATTTCGGTGATGGTACCTGATTTATCTGCAGCTTGGATGGGTTGCATATTTGTGGAGGGGCTGTCAGAGCCACTTCGTGGCCTAGTACGGTCGCACAGACCGGCTACCCTTCAGGATGCCATCAGCAGGACTCGGGACTTACAGGATGTCTTACCCAGGGCTCGGACACCTTATCCCCAGAGACAGGCCTTCCAGCCTAAGGGTAAGGACACGAGGGCTCCGCCTCCCAAGGCGAATCCTGGACGAGGGCAGTTTGATGATGAGGCTAGGAGAGAGCTGAGGAGGAAGCGGTTGTGCTTCACTTGCTAGGAGCCATGGGCACCAGGACACAGGTGTGCGGCAGGGAAGGCACACTTCATTGAGGTTTTCTCCGAGAGCAGTGGAGAAGAGGATGAGGGAACACAGGATTGCCGGGAGTTCGAGGATACACCTAGTGAGACACAGGACTCACCATCATTAGAGACCTCCTTGACCGTGCCGGTTGATATCGTAGTGGAGGAGGTAGAGCCTACCCCGGTAGAGCCATCCACTGAGGTGATGACTGGAGCCATGTCTGAGTCTTCGGGTGGTAGCAGCACACAACAGATGGGTGAGGTATCAGGAGATATATCCACTATCGATGAGGCACTAGGAGATACAGAGGTATTGGACGATGATCGCAGACAGCGGTATCATCGGCTTCGGACGGACCTTCGAGTTTTGAGGGAGAAGGCCGCGTCAGTACGGGAGACCATTTTGTTGCAGGACCAGGAGCTGGAGGGTATGAGAGTGACTTGTGCCCAGTCGGCGACCAAGTTGGTCCGCATTGGGGAACAACTGGATTCCCTGATGGTACAACCTGAGGGCACATTGCAGCATCAGATCATTCCCCTTCAGGTATGCATGGATGGGACTAGTAGTGTTGTTGGGTCATCTCTTTCCGTTGGAGAGAGAGAGGCAAAGCCACCTAGTCAGGTCTCATATGTTGACTTGGATAGTGGTATGAGACGATCAGAGTTGCACAGGATACAGCAGCCACGTGTTGAGATTGGATGGCGAGAGATTTTGAGTTTGTACTCGGTGGAGCAGACTATGGATGAAGGGGAGGTCTCAAGGAGAGATCTCACTGGAGATGCACTTCGACACACCAAGGGGTGCAATGACTTTCTTCCCTTCTCACAAGAGCAGATAGAAGATGGGGGACATCTTCGGATGGATAACATCTCTCATGCTTGTGTTGGACATCCCTTGAGCTATACACATCATGATGGGAGGTTTTTGCCTACCACCTGTTTGATTCTTGATAGGGTCTCATTGATCCTTGAGAAGTTTATATTCCAAAATCCCATGAAGTGCAAAATCAGAAATTTGATTTGGGAGGATGATAGCCCACATGGGAGGAGTACCAGGATGAGGAGAAGGAGGCATCCACAATGTATTGAGTGGATGTGGTTGATGAGCAAGGAGCTAGGAGGCTATTTGCAGATCTATGACACCAGGCAGCAGGAGGCTTGGCTGCGCTGGTTACTCTTGAAAGAGTTTGGCCATCACTTGGAAAACACTCTTCCTAAGAGTAGGAGGATGGGGAAAAGATGGATGGATACTTGCATCATTGAGCGGCGTAGAGTATGGATGCATGGTGTTGATGTGTTACTCATAACATTCATTGTGTCTTCATCACATGAGTTGTTTGATGGAGGTATGGAGAGGCAACACAATGTCTTGTTGCTTGGTTTGTTCCTAGGAGAGCAAGGGCAGATTTGCTCTCACACTTTGTATGATGTTGCAGGAAGAGGGGATGGCACTATCTCCTCGGTCTTTGATGATGACTGGGAAGCACTTCCATCTTGGAAGGTATTCCATATTTATTGCAGCATTATTAGAGGAACCTTTGACAAGGAGCATGTCAAAAAACAGAGTCTTGTATTGACAGGAGCTTATTTGCATGAGCTCACAGCATTGTCACCTTGGAGCAGAACATTATGGATGAAGTGTGCGCAGCAGAGATATGGTGGATCTATAACCCATAGGTCCCAAGATCACTTCATATTTGTTGCACAAAGAGGAGGTAATGGTGATAGAGACATCTATGGCATATTCTTCTTGACTTGGGTTTCCAATCATGAGGAGGATTATCTTCTTGCAGCACATGGTTCATTCTTCTTCATAGCATGCCAAAACACTATGGAGGACTCATTTATGGATCCATGTACCATCTTACTTCCAGCATGTGATCAGAGTTGTATGGGAGGCTTGATTATGAGGAAGACACATGAGCTGGATGTGTCCGTGAGTGGGAAAAATTCTCACGAATTCTGCACTACATGTTCTAATAGGAGCATGGGAGGAGGCATGGCCACCACTACTATATATGCGTTCTCTTTTGATGTGGGCCATGAGATTGATATTCATCCATTGTACAGCCATGGGCAAGTGTTTGGACCTATGTTGTTATCATATTCAGCCATTTACTATCCATTAGTAGATGTGATGGATCTTGTACATTGCTTGCCATGTGATTTTCTGAGGTTGCAGTGGATGAGACTGCGTTGTATCCTTGTGAGAGATTGTTTGCATTATGTATCCTCATGGAGAACCTTCAGCAAACATCTCATTAGAGTGATCCATGATGACCATGTCATATTCTTCATGGATGGGTTGTTTTGGGCCAGCTTGTTCTTCATTGATAGAGGAACCTTCTATGGTGGATTGTTTTTCACTTTGCCATTGGAGGGCAATGACTTTGCAGCCCAGGATCAGCATAGACTCTACACTTGTCATGAGTGGAGAGAAGGACAGCATGGGGTAAGCTATGATGCTTGCCAAGTTCATATTTTCAGCCCACCTTCATTACCAGAGCTTGAGGTGGAAGGAGATTTTCAGGAGTTGCCTTGTTGGGAGGTGGCTTATTTGGTCTGGATGATTGCTTGGAGATGGAGGATCCACAGGAGGGAGATATTCCTCATTATATTTTCGTTTCCATGCCTTGATTGGAGAGAGGTGACAAGTTGGTTCACAGTTGATGGGCCAGCTTACACAGCCATAGATGCAGAGTAGCAGCGGTCATGGTCTTCAGTCATAGCTAGAGGCAGGGAGCAGTCCGAGCCATGGGGCTTGTGCGATTATTGGCCACAGTGGCGATGGGATCCGGGAGGACTATTGATTGGCTGGTAACATGAGAGGCTAGTTTGGGATCCTGGCATTGAGATATCCCTTCATATTAGGGTGATGCAGGAGACAGAGAGGTTTCAGTGGGACCCAGGCACATTTTACAGTATTGGCAGGGAGCATCAGCGAGAGAGTAGGCTTGTTCGAGCATTGCTCGAGAACAAGCAAATTTTTCCGGATGAGGATGCCACTTGGGAGAGCGAGCAGACTTTACAGCATCCATCACTTCAGTTGCTTGAGGACAAGCAACGTTTTGCCGGGGGAGACTGTAATATTCCCAATTAGCTTTGCTAATTGGAATATTTCATTTTTGTCTAATTTTGCCGCTTTAGCTAGAAATAATAAATAAAGTGAGAAATAAGAGGGGTCACCTCACTTTAGTCACCTCACTTTATAAAATAAAGTGTTTTCCTAGTTGATTAACGTTATAACTTAGAGAGGGGGCCTTGGGGGTCCACATGGATATGAGGGGAGGCCTCACGCTGACCCAAGGTTAACTGCGCAGGCCAAGGAGAGTGAAGGACGCAGTCAAGGTTTTGGAGGGAGTTTAGCACTATAAAAGGTGGGGCTCTCACCTCATTTTGGTATGCATGATTTTATATTGATATTGAGAGCTAGACTTTTGTCTGCTTAGCACGCCGGTTGTTTAGTCGGTCTGCAGCACTGTTTAGTGCAACCGAGTGTCTCCGGTCGGAGATCTCACCCTTAGCCTCGGGGGACTTCGAGTGCCTGCCCTGGTAAGGTTATTTCTGGTTTCACCCTTAGCTTCGGGGGACTTCGAGTGCCCGCCCTAGTAAGGTTAATTTCTGAGTTTCATCTTTCAGTTTCAGTAGCAGTTTCAGGTGGAGATTCGAAGAGGGAGAAGCCCTCTAGTGGCTGCGCAGATCTAGCAGGAAAAACGTTGTTTCAGCAGGAGGAAGGACGCAGTTCTTGTCTGGGAGGAAGGACGTTGTTCCAGAGGGAAGGAAGGACGCAGATCAGTCTTGAAGTGAGGACGCTGTTCCAGCAGGAAGAGGAGGACGCAGATCTGAGGGCACACTGATAGATCCAGCTTTGGAGATTGTAGATCTGAGCAGATATTTGCAGATCTGGTTCTGTAGGTTGCAGATCTGGAGGGGTAGCATTAGATCTAGCTTGGGAGGTTGCAGATCTGAGGAGATATTGGCAAATCCAGCCTAGATCTGAAGAGATAGCAGCAGATCTGATATAGGAGGACGCAGATCAGGAGGGATAGGACGCAGATCTGGATTGGAGGCTTCAGATCCAGCAGATCTGAGCATATAGGACGCTGATCCATCTGGGAGGACGCTGATCTGATGAGTAGGATCATGTGAGCAGGGCTTGACAGCGTTTTTGGCCTTGAGGAGCTGAGCTTTTCATCTGGAGGGTTTTGGTGACCAGCACCACATCTGTTCCAGCGTTGTCACTAGCAGAGATAGCGTTTTCATTGGTGAGGGTTTGGAGTATTGATATCAGCTTTCTTTTGATCTACAGCTCATAGTTCCAGTGCAGTCCAGCTTCAGTCTTCAGAGCAGTCTTCAGCCAGCTAGGACGCTGACCTTGTTGCAGCCATTATTTGTCTGAGAGAGCCTCCACTTGCCTAGGGCAAGGATAGGTGCATTTATTCTGATTTTCTTGTACTCCTCTCTATGTACTTTCAGATTAATAAAATGGCTCAGTTTTCTGGCATTCGATGTGTATTTGTTCCATGATCTGGTTCAGCATTGTATTTTCTATATCTGTCTGGCATATTTCTGTTTATTACTGGTTATTTCCCTTTGGGGATATTACATCTTATATAGCCTAAATTCTTGGAGGAACCTTGTGAGGGGGTCAGATTCCCAGTTCTATCATGCCTGAGTAACATCATGAAGTTGACCGCACCTATAGCTCCATACAATGATGATGTTATGAGGAGGATTATGAGATTGATAGTAGAGACTTTTCAGGATTTGGACAACAGTGCAAGCTCTACCTTTGGGAAGAAGCTTGAGATTCTATGGAGTATGGCCACATTCGAGATGTATGTCATCATGTTTGACCTTGAGTGTGATGACCTGATTCTGCGGATGTTCCAATGCTTATTCAGCATTAGGAGACATAATCCTAACACCGTCATAGCACACATGCAGTCCATCCTGTCATCATGTATGAGAGACCATGAGACCATTTGCCGAGAGTTGCAGACCAAGTTGTTGAGCATTTGGAGGAGAGAGCAGTTGGTCTCATCTGCTACTTATGAGCTAGCCCACAGGCTGGTTGAGCAGAATATTGGGCTATTCAAGAGACAGTTGACCAGGGAAGAGTTGCTCCAGTTTGGTGGATCTGGCAGTAGAAATGAGCTGAGGAGGAAGGGACTTTGCTTCATCTGCAAAGAACCTTGGGGGCCTGATCACTCATGCTTGAGTGATGCAGATGAGGTGGCAGAGGTAGAGCAAGTAGATGTTCCTTTTGTATGTCAGGATGAGGACTCTTCTTCAGATGAGTCCATGGGATCAGTTGAGGATGCTTCTGGGGAGAAAGGGTAGTAATGCAGAGATGATGACAGTAGGTCGGAGCTGTATTCTAATGATTCACTAGTGACAATTCAGCTGGAGCAGCGTATGATGGAACATGAGTCAGCAGAGGAGGATACTATGCACACCATGCATGATAGTCCTTTGGGGGAGAGCCAGATGGAGGCTCACATTGAGTCTATGATGGATATGCGGCTAACCTTGGGGTCAGCTATTGAGGAGGAGCAGTCAAATGCACAGACATCGAGTACGGTGATAGCAGTTGCAGATCCATATCCTCTGGAGATGGTGGAGGTTGATGGGATAGTTCTGCAGGGGGCTAGTGGATAGCAGGAGCATTATATTCCCGATCAGGAGAGGGAGGAGCTATTGGAGATGGTGGAGCTCCCATCTTTGGACTAACACATTGATGTGGTACAGATAGATGTACATCGAGTCAGCAGAGTTGTAGTACTTTCAGTGAGTAGCACTCTCCAGGAGTACATCGATGGGGATTGTAGCATATCTTGCCCACTTTGGCCCATTATAGCGAGAGGGGTTTTCTTCTACAAGCAGATTTCGTCGGCAGACACGACAGAGCAGCGTGAGTTGATTATGAGCTGGCGACAACTCTCTAGGCATGTTCTGTATGCAGTTGACACTACATTGGGTTCTTCTTCCAGGATATATTGGTCGGAGATCATGAGCCGGTACCCTCTTGATGGTACGATTTTCTTCGTAGGGAGCACGACAGAGCAGGGGCCCTTAGACATAGCAGATGTTACAGATTCAAGCTGGCAGTGGGGCACAGGTCATCATTTCTTCAGCACTCCATCCTGATTTCAGGAGAGCAAGATCAACATTGGATTGAGTCAAGGGTTGGATTGGAGAGAGGTGATGAGTTGGTACATTGTTGGTGGGACAACTTACACAGTCATAGCTACAGCATGGCAAGAGTCATGGTATTCGCCTCATAGAGCAGCAACTATAGCCAGAGGCAATGCGCAATCAGAGCCGTGGGACTTGGGCGATGATTGGCCATGGTGGCGTTCGGATCCGAGAGGATTGTTTTTTGACCGATACAGTGAGAGATCAGTTTGGGATCCCGACATTGATGGGTCTATTCCGAGTGGCTTGACACAAGTGCATAGCAGCACTCGTGGGTTTGTATGGGTCCAGGCATTGGGTCTCAGTTGCATTGGGCCA
Source organism: Pinus albicaulis (assembly GCA_034641835.2). NCBI lineage: Eukaryota > Viridiplantae > Streptophyta > Pinopsida > Pinales > Pinaceae > Pinus > Pinus albicaulis. The sequence continues at coordinate 446,095,220 of CM076580.1, read as the reverse complement.
ACAGGGTGGCCCACATATTTGGATTGCTTGAGGGCAAGCAATATTGGGGCGAAAGGTCTGTAATATTCCTTTTTTTGGTGTCACCTATGACAGGGCTAGGATGGACTTCTACAGTTAGGAGTAGACCGGTCACAGGTACAGGTTAGTGTCATCAACAGGCCCAGGGGCTTTTTGGAGGAGTTTTAAGGAGTTTCTATGTAGTCGGGTGGCATTCGCTTGATATATTCCATCATCCGAGAAGTTTGGCTTTCGTTCCGGTGCATTCCGACAACTTTCAGAAATTTGAGTTATTTGTGGGCTTAACTCAGCTGATTACGCTCAAGGTGGCATTCCTGGAGGAATACATGATGGAACACTTTAGTGTAATAGCTCATTGGAACCGGGACGAGGATACCTCCATGATGGGATGGTTGGACATGAGTTTCAGTGACCAGAGGAGACGTGGTAGCTGATTTACTCTTTTCTGCATTAAAAAGGAATATTTAATAAAAGGGAAAAGTGCTCCATGAATAAAATAATAATAAAATAAGGCTCTAGAAGGCTCCAAGAGATATATAAAAGAAAGGGAGGAGGCCATTGGGAGATATCTTTGGATCATATCATTTTCTTGTTTATGAGAGGTTTGAGAACGTGGTTCTCTACTTCAGCTGTAGCCCCAGGACGGAAACCCCTGGGTGAGTTGTGAGTGTTGGACGGAAACCCAACTCTCTTTGAGGAGACTTCATTCAGAAGTTTCGCAGAGCTTCAGGGATTGGTGTGAGGATCATTCAGATCTTCAACTTGTGCTTCATTATCTTTAGTGGGTTCAGGGACAGCTGTTGCTGGAGGGAGAGTGCAGTAGTTCAATTTTGGAGGCTAGCACATTGATGCCAAGGCTGCATCTTCCTCATATTCCTTCTTCACTTTGCTCAATCCTGGGTTGTGCTGCCTCTTGGTGAACCTACATAGTTCTTCTTAACGCAGAATTGACCACAAGCTATCCCAATCTGGGAGGTCCACTCTGTCCAAGATACTTTGGACAAAGTTTTCCCACTCATCCGTGACTGCATTGAGGGTAGTCCTAACTATCACAACATCATCCACCATTGCACCCGTTGCAAACAGCTAATCTCTGATTGACTACAATTTGAAGAGAAAATGTTCCATGTCTTCTCCCTTGGTCATCATGAATGACCTCATCTGAGTCTCCAACAACATTTTTCTTTGGACAAACTTTCCCTCATATAGGGAAGTCAAGGCCTTCCACATCTCGTTAGTTGTCTTCTTCTCAGCTACATGTGGTACAATATGGTCCTTGATACCATCTATTATCAGTCGCTTGGCATGCCCAGCAGCTTCCTTATGCTTCTGAAGGAGATCCGGATCTTTCGGTATGGCCAGAGTTTTCTTTGCATGGTCTCTTAGATTGTACACCTCAAGGATTATCAGGATCCTTGCCTTCCAACCCGAAAAGTTCGAGAGGCCATCCAACCTATCCTGTTCACGCAATCCATGAGGAGCCATCTGTTTAGAATATGTCGGAGTTTCCTTTTCTCTTTGCTAGAGAAATGGATCTAAGGTCCTTGGTGAAACAGTACCTTCTGCTCCCTCTGACAATTGATTTCCCTCCTTGGAAATCTACCAAATCAACTATGATTCGTCTTCTTCTTTGATCCTCTGATCAAACTGCAAGTTTCCTTTGGCTAGAAAACTCTCTGAGAAGTTGATCTCCTCCTGCTCTTTGTCACTTGTGCTAAGGCAAAAAATCTGAAAACTTCAGAAATTTAACCCCACCAGCTCTTCTAAATTTCTGTAGCTTTTCTGCAGTCTTTTCTGGATCTGACAAATTCAGATTTGAATCACACTGGCTGACTTTAGACCAAACCAGCATTGTTTTTGAGCTTCCTTTGCGCAGTAATTGCGTGGGCTTGCTAGGACACAGCGTTGGACATCGTCACCCATCCCTCTGCGTGAATCTGCCTCTGAAAACTGCGTTGTCCCTTCATATCTGTGTTTCTGCTGCTTTTCCAGCTGCTTCCTGCAGCTAGAACCTTCAGTCTCTTCAGCTGGTGACCCTCCTAGATCTGCAATTGCTCTAAAACCATGTAGAAATTTCTGAATCTTACACTTTATGCAGAAATTATTACTGTTAATCTGGTTATGCTCTTCCTACTTAGATAAGTTATTAACTGAATAAATTCAAGTTAAAATCGAAGCAAAACACATAACAGATCTCTACCAATCCAGATTTGGAACAAGTTCATGCACACATTGACAAAGTGACATAGTTATTTCTGGAGAAATAGTCCCCGAAAAAACCCAATGCGGGAAAACCGGTCTCTGGCTGCTAGAGAGTCTTATTATTAAGGATATTTCTGAATACACAAATTTGGGTTCCAAATCTGGAAAACCCGACAGAGAATATGCTAGATCTCCAGCTCACTGGCTGATCTAGGGCCAAAATAATGACTGATCCACACCCTCAAACAGGATTTACAGAACTCAGCCAAGATTAGGGCCTAGCAACCCCAACGCTGCCCCTGAAAGCCTCTGCGTTAGCCTCTGAAGCCCCTCAAACCCTCAGCATTGCTTCGAAAGAGACTGCGTTACCGCAGACTAGGTGACGCAGTCACTACGCTGCCCCTAAAGCGTCTCTGCGTAACCCTTGAGGGTTTCCTGCTGAAAATCACGTTGTCCTTGGAGGGACTGCGCTGTCCTTGCTATTGCTGCTGCTCTCTTCTTCTGCGCTGTCCTTGAGTTGATCTCTGCCTCTTGTGTATTCTAGACCCCAGGATCAAATCATCCCCTTGGCCTAAATTCCCCTCTACAGCTGAAACACTTATGAGTATTCTTAGCAAACCCTGCCCTAGAATCTCAACTTAGTTTCAATGCTCTGCCTCTGTGTGCCTCTACAAATGACCCCAAGCCTTTCCTTTATACTTTTCTAGTAGACAAATCAACGACCATGATCAGATCTTGAATCAATGGCTAAGATTAAAAGAAAGCTTGATCCGTGTGACTTAAGACAATTTCATCACATGTTTAATTAAATTCACTTTAATTATTTAAGTTCCCTAAGTTTTAACTTAGGAAATACATTAAAATAATTAATTAATTTAATATCTCATAATCCAGATGAAATTTCCCAAATCCATTTCTGGGTCTTGTAGATCAAGTGTACCCTAGTCCCTCCACAAAATTTGGGGGCTAGAGCACAATTGATGCTACCCCAAATACACAAAATCTCAACATATATAATATTGGTGATTTTTAAGATAAAATAATTTCATACTATAAAATTTGGGCGAATTCATTTTAAAAAAAATGGAAATTGGCGAATCATTTCTTTGGAAAAAGCATGGAATATTAGCCCACTTGCGAATATTAGCCCCTAAAATTTTCCTAATACCCATTTTGTCTTGGACAAAATTGTATGTAACATTCCCCACACTATGGACTTCATTCTCTATTTTATCATTCTAATCATGGAAAACCATATTTCCTTCATAATCTGCGCCTCCAAACATTTGAACTCTTGACCCTCTGAATTTTGTTCCGAAGTAAATGAATAATGACCCATGGTAACAGGCCTTGACACCAATGATGATCAACCTTGCTATTTGTCATAGTCCTATGCTCAGTGTACTTAAAGAGATTAACTTAATGATCCCAAGATTATTTATACAAGAAAAACCCCTTGGTGGTTATAAAAATCTCTTCAAGACTTGGTTACAAACTGTACAAGGACTTCCCTTCAAATATGGGCACCTCTTTTGCAAGGTAAATTCCGCTCATAATTTCGCCAATCACTGGTTAACATTAACACGCTATCTCAAAATTGTTGTAGATGATGTTGAAATGAGACTACTGGAGATAGGTTGTGTTATCACACAAACTCACAGTTCTTGAGAATATGAAGTTTGATGATAGTACTGCAGACTAGTGTCTTTTCATTGGGCATGGGGTCAACTAGGTCTCCTTTGAGAAGGTAAGAATGGCTACAAGGTGATTATTAAGGTTGCCCATGACTAACCTTAGAAGATCCTCCTATAGGGTGATGACTAGGGTTGTCCACTACTATGTTGAGATTTTTGAGTGTTGGGGTAGCATCAGATGTGCTCTAGCTCTCAAACTTTGTGGAGGGACTAGAGTACATGAGATCTCCAAGACCCAGAAAGGGATTTGAGAAATTCCATCCAGTTTAAGAGAAAATTAAATAATTAATATTTTTAATTAAGGACCCTAAGTCTAACTTGAGAAAATTAAAAGATTAAAGGTAATTAATTTAAACATGGGATGGAAATGAATTAAGTCACACGGATTAAGCTTTCTTTTAATCTTAGTCATCGATTCAAGATTAGATCACGGTCGTTGGTTTCCCAACGAGAAAAGTATAAAGGAAAGGCTTGGGGTCAATTGGAGAATACACACAATGGCAGAGCACTGAGACTAAGCTGCAATTCTAGGGCGTAGTTTGCTAAGAATTTCCATAAGTTTTTCAGCTGCAGCGAGGGGTAGTATTGGCGAGAGGGATGATCTGATCCCGGGCCAAGAGTCAGCAAGAGTAAGAGAAGCAGCAGTCAGAGCAGCGCAAAGGGAGCAACAGCTATGCAGCAATTGCGCAACGCAAACGGTTTCAGGTGCTACGTAGGCCCAGAAAGGGCAGCGCAGAGGCAACACGAGGCCAGCAAGGCTGACGCAGGCCCAGTCAGGGCAGCGTAACCCAGTCTGGGGTGACGCAGGCCCTTCCTTAGCAGTGCAGGGGTTGACGTAGACTAACAGAGCTAACGTAGAGGGCTTCAGAGCAGCGCTGGGGTTTCTAAAGACTGAAAAAGGGTTGAATTCTGTAAATCCTGTTTGAGGGTGTGAACCAGTCCAATTTTCTGTCTCCGGAACAGAGGTATTGCTACATATTTTGTATTTCTTTGTCGGGTTAACCAGTAAGGTGCCCGGATTTGTTGTACATAGAATCTACTTTATCATATTAACCCTCCAACAACCAGCAGATCGATTTTCCCGGGGACAGTTGTCCAGAAAATCCTGTGTGTCACTTTGTCATTGTGCATGTATTTAGTTTAGATATGTATCTGTGTAGACTATTAATGTGTTTACTTCGATGTTAATGCTGAAATTTCAGATTAATAACTTGATTAAGTAGAAGTATAACCAGATTTAACAGTAGGGTTTTTGCATAAGTGATATTCAGAAATTTCACTTGGTATCAAAGGATTGCAAATCTAGCTGAATCACTAGCAAGAAGATTGAAGAATCCTTGCTGCAGAAAGCAGAAAAGAAAGCAGCAGAAGCCGCAGAAAGCCGGGCCAGAAAGAATAGTGTAGCAGCAGAAGGGAGCAAAGCCACGCAGAGGTGTAATATCCCGTTTCGGGGATATCTCTAAAACACAAGCAAACTCCAACCAAAGATGGACTGGGAGGGCGTTTACCAGATATTTCACCTCTGAGAAGAGGGTGAGATCTGGAAGCTACCTGGCCCTTTCCAAACTCTGTCTAAGAGTATGAGATAAACACACCAAGTGGTATAGAACTAGAATGCCCGAAGATATATAAAGATAACATTAAAGCAGACATACAATAGCATAGATAGAATGTATGACAAATCATCCAGAAATATAGAGAGAGCATGCTAAGCCATTTTATTATACTGAGAAATATAATGAAGTACAATAGGTGATCAGAGTGATGGCACCTAGACTTGCTCAAGGCAAGTGAAGAAATACTCTCAGAATATCCAAGAAATGGTTGCTCTCTGAACTGCATCCCAGCTGCTGGTAAACTACCGTGTAGTTGCTACTGCTGAAATGAACTGATGACTTGGGGCTGATTCCCTCGCCAGAATGAGCTGAAAATCTGGAGTCCACCTCTACTCATCAACCACAGCAAAACCCAGAAATCATATCTGAAATGGCTGATCCCCGAAAATCACCCCCTTGGGGAATTACGCTATCCTCCAAGGCTCTGCGCAGAGGCTGAATAGAAACCACTGAAATGCAGCCTCAAACTCCCCCAAAATCCTCCCAAAGGCAAAGGCTGATCCTTGCTCAATCTCCAAGCTCAAAACCCCTGCAAGAAACTCAATCCGGAGCTCCCCTAGAATGGACTGCGTCCTCCCTCTCAAGACTGCGTAGTCTCTGGATGCCCAGCTCCGCAAGAAAACCCAAACATCAATCCTCCCACAAAACAATGATGAAACTACCTTGCCCGAGCAAGCACTCGAAGTCCCCTGGGACTAAGGGTGAGATCTCCGAACGGAGACACTCAATGCACTAAACAGTGCTGCGGACAGGCTAAACAACCAGCGTGCTCAAGAAGTCTAAGTGACTAGCGCAAATGCATAAACTCGAATGACCAAAATGAGGAGGCTCTCCTCTCTCTTATAGCGTTGGCCTCTCTCAAACCCTAAAGCCCACCTCCTCCAACGTAGCCTCCCTTTGCCACGTGCTCAACCCAACCAGCGCAGTCCCTCCATGTGTCTACGTGGGTCCCCTCTCTACGTGGTCTCTTGGCCCCCCCTTGGCTCACTTAAGTTATAACGTTGCGTCTACTAGGGAGTGCACTTTATTTTTAGAGTGAGTTATGTCCCCCTCTACTCACTTTTATTTATAATTTAATTATATTAGGCAAAATTGATCAAAATTAATATTTCCAATTAGCTGCTGCTAATTGGGAATATTACAAGAGGCCAGAGTGATGCAGTGACTAGTCTCCACGCAGGCCCACGTACTTACTGTGTAGAGGCCAGCCAGGGTGATGCAGTCCTGAAGCTGTTGTTGATTCAGAGTGCCAGAAGCAGTGCTGCAGAGCTTCAGTAGTTGCTGGTGGGGATAAAATTCTATTGGTTCAGAATTTAACCTGAGAAAGTTGACAAAGAGCGGGAGGAGAACAACTTCACAGAGGATTTCCAGCCAAAGAAATCTGCAGATCGGTTAGAGGATCGAGGAGAGCTGATTCGTTTTGTTTTGGCAGACTTCCAAGAGAGGAAGTCAGTTGTCAGAGGGAGCAAAGGGTGCCTTTCTCACCAAGGACCCTAGATCCAAGTATCTAGCATAGAGAGGAGGATTCGTTCCGACATATTTGCTGAGCAGATGGCACCTCACGGACTACGTAATCAAGATAGGTTGGACGGCTTGTCCAACTTTGCAATCTGGAAGGCCAGAATCCTGGTAGTCATGGAGGCATACGGTCTGAGGGAGCATGCAGAGAAATTCCTGGCCACACCGACCAATGCGGATCTCCTGGCGAAGCATGAAGAAGCAACGACACGTGCCAAGCGCTTCATAATGGACGGGTTCAAAGATCATGTGGTTCCACACATAGCCGATAAGAAGACGTCTCATGAGATGTGGGTGGCTCTGACCATACTATATGAAGGAAAGTCCCTCCAGAGGAAGATGCTTCTGGAGAACCAGTTGAGGTTATTCATGATGACCAAGGGGGAGGAGATTGAGCCTTTTCTATCCGGACTTCAAGCGATCCGGGATCAACTGACTGGCATGGGGATGAAGGTGGAGGCCAATGTTATGGTGAGGACGGATCTAAATGCCGTCACAGAGGACTAGGAAACTTTTTTCCAAAGTCTCTTGGGTAGAGCAGACCTTCCCAAATGGGACAATATGTGGGCGATCCTCTGACAAGAAGAAATCCGTCGGATCACCAAGATACAGTTCATCACCGAGTCGAGCAAAGTAAAGAAATAAGAAGAGGAAGATGCAACCTTGGCATCAAAGAGGCAACAAGGGAGAAAGAAGCGTGATCTATCAAAGATCAAGTGTTTCCAATGCGGCAAACTAGGACATTTTGCCAACAATTGTCCTCAGAAGAAGGACAAGGAAGCTTCTAGCTCCAAGGCTGCTATGGTGGATGATGGCTCTGAAGATGACGTGGCCATGAGGGCTCATGAACCACGAAAGTGGGGCGACATGGATCTATAGAGCAACTATAGAGTGTGGCGGAATCCTTGAGTAGCCCAACTCTTGGATCACATCCACGCTACGGGAGCCTTAAGACAGTAGCGGGACAAGTGGATTAGTAGGTGCAGAGAATCACAGATGGAGCAGAGGCGGAGTTGGATGCTGAGGGGGAACAACACAGTGCAGATGCAGCAACAGCGTAGAGGGGTTGATGTGACTTCAGTAGCGTAGTGCAGGCTTGCACTGCAACAACGCAGAGGCTTCAGGAGGACAGCGCAGCGCAACAACAGCGTAGGGGACTTCAGTGCAGAGGCAGTGCAGAGGAGGTCTGCTTACGCAATGCAGAGTTGTAGTTGTGCAACGACCTCCAGATGACAACACAAAGCAGTAGCCTATGGAGCTTCAGTGATGAGGATGCAGCCCAACTGACTTGTCTGTCAAATATTGGGCAGGAGTTTTCAATTGTTTCTCTTAGCAACTAAGTTGCAGTGTAGCAGTTGGCAGCATGATGCAGCAGATTAAGAGGGAGCTGCAGTACAGATGTGGCAGTGGCGGTGGCAGCGTCATGGGCAGTAGCGCAGGAGTACGAGAGAGCAGCAGCAGCGCAGTGATGAAGGGCAGCAGGCCAAGCATCAGCGCAGAGACCCACACCAAAGATCAGTGCAAAACTTCACGATGAAGTGTTGTGCTAGAGCACATTCCTCGAAAAGAGGGAGTGTTGAGATTTTTGAGTGTTGGGGTAGCATTGGATGTGCTCTAGCTCTCAAACTTTGTGGAGGGACTAAAGTACATGAGATCTCCAAGACCCAAAAAGGGATTTGAGAAATTCCATCCAGTTTAAGAGAAAATTAATTAATTAGTTTTTTTAATTAAGGACCCTAAGTCTAACTTGGAAAAATTAAAAGATTAAAGGTAATTAATTTAAACATGTGATGGAAATGACTTAAGTCACAAGAATCAAGCTTTCTTTTAATCTTAGCCGTCGATTCAAGATTAGATCACGTTCGCTGGTTTCCCAATGGGAAAAGTATAAAGGAAAGGCTTGGGATCCGTTGGAGAATGCACACAGTGACAAAGCACTAAGATTAAGCTGGAATTCTAGGGCGTGGTTTGCTAAGAATTTCCAGAGTGTTTTAGCTGCAGCGAGGGGTAGTATTGGTGAGAGGGATGATATGATCCCAGGCCAAGAGTCAGCAAGAGGAAAAGAAGCAACAGCCAGAGCAGCGCAGAGGGAGCAGCAGCTACGTTGCAGCTGCGCAGTGCAGAGGGCTTCAGGTGCTATGCAGGCCTAGAAAGGGTAGGGCAGAGGCAGCACGAGGCCAACAGGGATGATGCAGGCCTAGTCAAGGCAGCGTAGGGGCAGCGTAACCCAGTCTGGGGTGACGCATGCCCTTCCTAAGCAGCGCAGGGTCTGACGCGGGCTAGTAGAGCTGACGCAGAGGGCTTCAGAGCAGTGCTGGGGTTTATGAAGACTGAAAAGGGCTGACTTCTGTATATTCCGTTTGAGGGTGTGAATCAGTCCAATTTTTTGTCTCCGGAACAAAGGTATTGCTGCAGATTATGTATTTCTCTGTCGGCTTAACCAATAAGGTGCCCAGATTTGTTGTACTTAGAATCTACTTAATAATATAAACTCTCCAACAGAAAGAAGACCGGTTTTCCCGCATTGGGTTTTTTCCGGGGACAGTTGTCCAAAAAATCCTGTGTCACTCTATCATTGTGCATGTATTCAGTTTAAATCTGTATCTGTGTAGATTGTTAATGTGTTTACTTCGATGTTAATGCTGAAATTTCAGATTAATAACTTGATTAAGTAAGAGAAGTATAACCCAGATTTAACAGTAGGGTTTCTACATAAGTGATTCAGAAATTTCACTTACTAATCCTAGAAGATCCTCCTATGACTTTTGCAAGCTCCAAGACAACTTCAAGTTAACATTCTCCACTAACATTCTTCCAAGGTTTACAAGATAGGATCTACACAAAAACACTACAAGAGAATGCACTCTCACTACTAGATAAGAACATTTGCACTTAATACATTCAACAAATAGACTTAGAGAGATCGCTTACTCGAGAAATTGTAGCTCATCCATAAACCCTAGTGATGAAACATCAAAGAAGTTGCAAAATTTTATCCACGAAATATCTCCTCAATGAGGCACATTAGCCTTCCATTCATAGCACCAAATTCAAGGCAAAAGAACTCTAACAAATTTTAGACTTGCTAATGGATTTCTCCCCCAACCCAACCATGAACGAAAATGAGGAAATGCCTCTCTATTACTCCAACAAAATTTCATAAATGTTAGAATTGCTAAGGGATTTATCCCCCAATCCAACCATGAGTGAAAATGAGAAAATGCTTCTCTATTTGTAGGGAGAGAGGCTCAACTTCCTTTACATTGAAATACCAATAAAATAAATGCCCCTAATCTAGCTCTGTGTGGGGCAGGGGATATCCTTTACTTTTCTGAGTCTATTTTACAAAGTTTACAGCTGGTCTGGGAGCGGGTTCTACCAACAATGCAAAATTGTTTGCATTAATATTGCTTATGAAGTGTGCAGCTGATAAGAATGTTTCAAAGTTGCAGATCTTTGCTGATCCCAACATTGTAAAGGATTGGGTGACTGGGAAATTCAAAATGGAAAGTCTAGTTCTAGCTCCGATAAATGAATAGCTTAAAAGAATAAAGTCTGTGTTCGATTTGCTTTCTTACATTCACATTTGCAGGGAGCTTAACACAAAGGTGGAAAGTTTGTCCAAAGATGGTTTACAGGTAGCAGCGGGGTAGCAGACACTCAAGGAAATGGAGAATGTAGTTTCAATGCCTGATCTTACCCTTCGAATTCATGATGCTTGAAGTCTTCTGGCTTCTGGCTGTTACAGTGGAGTCTTCTTGGACGCACATACGGAAGTGTTTCCTTTTTATTCTCATCATTCTATGGATCTTTAGAAGACCTTTTCGGTGCCATTTTTCTGTCTGTTGATGAATATATCAAAGGAACAGGCCAGTGCAGTTATAGTTGTCTGTAAGGTTAATTAAAAATACTTACATGCCTCTTTCATTAGAATGTATTTTGTTTTGTGTGTATGTGTTCTGTTGGGGGCATGAATTTTTCCCTCTGGACTTATGAATGATGGAAAAATCTAGAGTCTATAATTTTTTTCTCTGCTAAATAGCGTTACGATTTTTGCGAAGGACGAAAAAAGTTATTATTCTTTTGAATTTAATGTCCCCCACACCGAAAAAGCGGTTGTATTGTATAGCCTATTCAGGCGTTTAGAGGCCAACAAAACTCATTCTCTGTGGGCCCCTTGTCATTATAAATTCAGGTAGATGGAATGATGAACTCTCGATTCAAGCACTGATGTCAGTTATAGAACAAAATATACAAATGAAAAATGAAAAACCAATATAATTACAATAGTCACCGAATTGGCAGTAAAAGTAAAAATTTATTTCCTAATATGACTGGAAAAGAACAATCCAGCACCCATTGGAAAATGATTTACTGAGGTAAATGCAACCCATAAACATATGAATGAAGACGAGGGAGGGAAGGAAAAAGCAAGCTAACCGTGAGAGGAACCAATGCCACAGTATATATAGGAAGCTTAATTGCCCTTCGTATGAGTGTAGCCCGGGACACTTGTTCTTCATTTTCTTCTTCTTGGTTAACTTCACTAAGTTCGCTCTTGCAAAATCCTCTGGTCAAGCCCAGATCCTTGGTGCTTCCAACGACCCATCTGTCTGTGAAGAATAGCTGATGGGAACTTCGTAATTTTATCGACCTTTTGGAGCAGAGAGTCCTTAATCTCCCGCGGTCGACAATGTGTGGAGTTGGAGAAAGATTGCAGAATGATCGTGGCGAGGAAATGGGTGAAACACAGAGAGGACAACACGTAGCAATCGCCATCGCCATGTCGGCACAATCATCTCAACTCAATTTTGACCGACCTGCGTGCGGATGTATGGAAGGTGTCGGCCCATCGCATCCTTCAGTGAATTACCAACAACATTATCTACTCGAAAACACCAATAATTTGAAAAGAAAATATCATTCTAAATTTATTTGGATGAAGTTGTTACATTTGGGGAAGCCCAGATATATTGCAATGGTTGGAAGTCAAGTTATTTTGACTTCTATAAGATATTATAAAGTTTCTATTAAATCAATAAAATACTATAAAGTTTTTATAATGTTTGTAATAAATTTGTATTAAAATAATTTTATTCAATGATGGATTATAAAATAGATTTGACAATTTTTATGGCCATTTAAATTATATTTATCACGGAAAAAAGTAATAAAATTTTAAAAAGACATACTCTATCTTTTTGTTCTTCGAATAGAAAGAAATAAAGAAAGAAAGAATTTTTAATGTTCACCAGGCTAAAAATAGCCTATGGGACACATTGCTTCTCTATCTGACTCTTGTATTCGGCCCTTTTCCTGTGAAGTTTTACAATGACCACTCCCAACTTATCGACAAACTCTTCGCTGAATAGCTTATCCCAAGAATTAGCTGCCAGAATACCTGCATAGTTTTCCCTGGTGTCTTTGAAGGCCTCACATTCTATAATGAAATGTTTTTCTGTTTCCACTTTTCCGGAGGAACAAAAAATACATACTTTTTCTTCCCACATTTCTTTTGGCCTTTTTCAGCGTCCTGTTTCGCAACGGAGTTGATGAGAATTAGTCCTTAATTGAGCAATAAGAATTTTAGATCTCCAAGAAATATTAGCCCCTATGTACGCCTTTTATTGATGGATACGCTTCAACCTAGTTTTGTTCTAAGCAATGCCCCTGCGTTTTAAACGTGGCATTCCCACATTCTTGGAGGAAATGCGGACATACACATTGTACAGTGGTCATTACGATCAATTAAGTGATATCGGAGTCAAGCAAGGTTGCCCATTGTCTCCTACCCTTTTTTGGTTATATATTGACAAGCTTGAAGAGTGGCTAAATTCGCAAGGGGGTGACGGTATCCATTTGGGCAAGTTCGTTATCAGGCTTCTTTTGTACGCAGATGACCTTATATTGATTGCTAAATCGGCTCTTGGTTTGCAAGAGCATTTACGTTCCCTTGAGCATTTTTGTAGAAGGGTTGGGATGCAAGTCAATATTAGCAAAACGAAAGTAGTGGTTTTCTCTAACAAAAGAAAGCATAACTAACATAAGTTCTATTTTGAAGGCAGCATTCTGGAAGAAGTTGCAGAATACAAATACCTCGGAATTGACTTCAACAGAAATTTAAGTTGGGATGGTTGTAGAAAGAAAAGAACTTTAAGGGGTTGGAAAGCATTTTATGCTCTTCAAAACAGGTGTAGAGAGGCAGAGCTGTGGGACTGGAAAACCACTCTAACTCTTTTTGGGCTTCTAGTGATTCCGGTGATTCTCTACGGTTGTGAACTATGGGCCAGCAGCACAACCAAGATGCAGTGGAAACAAATTGAGAAAATTCAAAAACATTTGATTACAAACAAATTCAAAATTAAAAGTGCAGTTCCTTATGCTATCCTGCTAAGTGAAACAGGGGCTGCTCCTATTGAAGCAATTGCTATGGTGCAAGTCATAAGGTATCTGAAAAAAATTGAGCAAATGGAAGAGGGTAGATGGCCTAAGGTTGTGATTAGTGACAGATTGTGCAAAAGACAGAAGACTTTGATGCGGCAAAATAACAAATGGTTTAGTAAATGGGGTATTTGCTTGAGCATGTGTCCTACAAATAGTAAAGAGATAAAAACTTTTGTTATGGATAAATTCCACAAACATACTTGGATGAAAGAGCTAGAGAGAAAGAAGAAGTACTACGTGGAAGAGTTTAACCCCACGCATAACCATCAACAAAAGGCGTACATAGGGGCTAATATTTCTTGGAAATCTAAAATTCTTATTGCTCAATTAAGGACTAATTCTCATCAACTCCGTTGTGAAACAGGGCGCTGGAAAAGGCCAAAAGAAATGTGGGAAGAAAGAGTATGTATTTTTTGCTCCTCCGGAAAAGTGGAAACAGAAAAACATTTCATTCTAGAATGTGAGGCCTTCAAAGACACCAGGGAAAACTATGCAGGTATTCTGGCAGCTAATTCTTGGGATAATTTATTCAGCGAAGAGTTGGTTGATAAGCTGGGAGTGGTCATTGTAAAACTTCACAGGAAGATGGCCGAATACAAGAGTCAGATAGAGAAGCAATCTATCCCATAGGCTATTTTTAGCCTCGTGGACTTTAAAAATTCTTTCTTTCTTTCTTTCTTCTCTTTTCTTAATAAGTGAGGCTACCACGATCATGTTAACATTAATATTATTGTCATTTCCGTTATAAACGCCGCCATTGAATTTAGAGTAATAGTGACAGTAAAAATTTCAATGGTCTAGGTTTTGCAAAAATCTCATAACCAATGACTTGTATTTATTCTACCATTCCCCTGATACCAGTGTTATTCACTATTCATACTCTTAATAAATGATGTCTAGAAATGGGTGGAGTAATTAATGTATTGGGAGATCGTGCTTTAATTTCTTACACATTTCAACATAGGAAGGCATGTCTCTGTGCGTGCACTTCATTATTCACTATTTTAGTGTGTTAAAATGTGTCTTTCTATAATTAAGTATATTAGAATAGTTTATGAGGTGTCAATTAGGTATCAGAGTGTAATGCCCCAGCTATATCAATAGTTTTTTTTTTTTTTTTAAGGGTTTTTTTAACAAATGAGAAATACAGATTTTTAATCTAATGGTTTTAAGATACTTATGATAAGTTGCTAGATGGGATGGGTTTAGATGGTAAGATGTTCTTATAGTTATATTTGGTTTTAGTTTTTAATTTGAATCCAGTGATTATTTATTTATTTTTCTAATTTTAATTAGGGGTTAAATTTGATGTCTATTTACTCGTTTTTCACTTTTTATTAATAAAATTTCACCTCTCAATTTGTTAGTGGGCAATTTTTACTGTCAACAACACCCCATGCAGTATATTTTGGTAAGTTACAAATAACTTGTAACTTAATAGAGTGACTTAGTCAAATTACATAAAAATAAAATTAAAATTAAATAAACTAAAATAAGATTAAAGTAAAATAGTGAATTTGCCATAGATAATTTTTGTACTCTACATTTTGAATAATATTTTAAAATGTAATATTTCTATTTTAAAAAATAATACAATGTCCTTTAATATAATAATTTTTATTTTTTTAATAAAAATATTTATTTTTGAACAGAGTGAAAATAAAATTAAATTAAAAATAACTCTGTGAAAACATTTTTATTTGGTCAATGTAAATTAAATCAATAAAAAAATAACATTAAAATAAAAATAACTTCATGGTATTGACCCATGGTATTCATCTAGAATATAGCATATTTAAAGGAGGGAATTAAAACATTCATTCTAAAGAGGTTTGTATCTCAAGAGATTTGATCCCTGTGCGCCATTGATAGCTAGGGATTTAAAATGGATCTAAGTTGGTTGTAATATAATGTAATGTGTTGTTTATCCCTAAAAATAAAAAACACACTATGTGAAAACATTTGTACTTGATCAAAATAAAATAAAATAATAACATTAAAATAAAAATAATTTCATAGTATTCACCCATGGTATTGACACATGGCATACCAAGGGCAGAGAGAGATATCAAATATCTTGTGACGCAAGACTTAGTGAAAAGAAAATTGAACCCTTTGAGGTTGGTCACATTTTGTAAGCCTAGATGATACTTTAGAAGTGGGTATGTTTTTTATGTTATACATTCTTAGATGAAGCTTTAGAAGTGGGTATGTTTTTTATGTTATACATTTTATTTTAAAATATTATTAGGAGTGGTAAATAATTCGTTTTCCCAATACGCTAGAGATTTAATGATAATAGGGCAATTGACATTATGGATTGTGTGAGTTTCAAGATGATGTTTATAGAAATAGTTGTTTTCTTTATGTGAGTGAGTTATAGCTTAGTGAGAGTCTTTATATTGCAATTTCTTCATCAAGTCTATCAATAAGTATTTGGTGAGTGAACATGCATATGCCTAATTTAATAAAGTCTTGATTAATATTTTTCTGTTATCACTATTTGGTTAAAGATTTTATCAATGTTTCAAATTAAAAATCACTTGGACTATTGTTCCAACCTTATTATCAATGTTTCAAATTAAAAATCACTTGGACTAATGTTCCAACCCTATCACATCCTAGTCAGGAGTACAAGAGTTTCCTTAAGCTGAGACCGGAGTAAGTTCGAGTAGATTTTAATATATTTGAATAATTTATGCAAACAAATTCTGACATCTGGAGCTTAGACATTTTTTAACAAAAGCTTCTCCATGAAATTCCTGCAAGATGAGGCTCCTCCTTTAATGAGCCTCATGAGTAGCATACTCTTCTCTAGGAAGGGCTTCATCTTAACTTCAATAAGTTCAACTGGCTTTTATTTTCATTTGAAGATCTTTATTGACAATATCTAATATTAGACAACATTTTAGCAAAATCTTATTGAAATTTAAACTAAAATGTTAGATTTTCTGAAAAATAAATCTAATTAAAAATGAAGCTTTGAAAATTTATTTGTAGCAATGGTATGCTCTTTTTCACCATAATCTCGTCAATGTTTAATTGCATTTGCTTCAATATTTACAGATATACATTGTATTCTTTTCTTTTAACTTAGATAAAACTGGTAAAAAAAAATATTAAAAGTGATATGAAAAAACAGTTTAAAAATAAAATCATTATAAAAAATTCCATGTAACGAGACTAATCAAAATTAACCCTTAATCCCAACCAACCCATTATATATTTAAAAAATCATATCTCATAATTATTTTTTTATATAAATAAACAACAAAATATATTTAAATTGAAAAATTAAATATTAACTTACCTATATACATTATACATTGAAAAATTAAATATTAACTTACCTATATACATTATACATTGTTATACACAATTAAAATATTAAGTTAATTTAAATATTATCTATACCAACATGTACTCTATGAAATATTAACAAATATTTTCAAGTGCATTAATATATTTTCACATTTATAATTCACATTACCTTAATTTTCATCAAAATTTTAATATATAACATTTTCAGCTCTCTCTTTTTTTATTCTTTAAAAAATAGTAATTAAAAATATTTATATAAATTATTATAAAATTAATATTTTATATTATTACGAATTGAATTCTTTATATTCATCACACATATTATGTAATAATATTGTTATATATAGAAAATTATTTATTATATTTATATTATTTCAAAATTTTAATATAAAAATGTATTAAATATATATAATAAAAAAATTAAAATAAATATTAATATTGAGTTGAAAATAAGTTTATGATAATTATAATAATTTTTTTCTTCATTATAAAGTTTTGAAATTTTAATTAATAATATATCTATTATAGTATCTATTTAATCTTAAGTAATTATTTAATGTAATTATAGTGAGACTAATGATCATTATTTAGATAATTTTATAAGCTAAATATTGAATAAAATGTCTACAAATATATTTTAATAAAATCTTAAATTTTGTAATAAATAATGATGTTGGGATTAATGTTCCATCCAAAATTATCTATGCACTTATTTCTATTTTGCTAGAAAGTTTTCTAATCCATTTATAAATTTGTTCAAACATTCAATAATCACTATTCAACATGTTGTGATATAATATTATGTGTTTTTCCAAATATTATGGATATTTTTTTTTTTATCTCATTAAGGACTAATTCTCATCAACTCAGTTGTGAAACAGGGAGCTGGAAAAGGCCAAAAAAAGTGTGGGAGGAAAGAGTATTTATTTTTTGCTCTTTCTGGAAAAGTGGAAACAGAAAAGCATTTCATTTTAGAGATATTTTGGCTCTAGCTCTTGGGATATTCTATTCAGAAAGGCCTTTTTCGAGAAGTTAGAAGAGTTTATCCTGAAACTTCATGGGCAGAATATAAGAGCAGGATAGAGAAGAAATATGTCTCATATGCTATTTTTAGTCTCTGAACCTTAAATTAACTTCTTCTTCTTCAATATAAATTAAATTTAATTAAATAAAAAAAATAAAAAAAATGTAGGATTAAACTTAATAGGGATACCTATTTAATTGGGTTTATCAAAAGATGTGTTGAATGAGAAGATTGATGATTAAAAATTTGTTTTTATTATAAAAAATAATGTATTTTAGCTTTATATTTATTATTTAATTGTGTTTATCAAAAGATGTGTTCGATGAGAAGCAATTGATGATTAAAAAATTGTTTTTATTATAAAAATAATGTATTTTAGTTTTATATTTATTATTTAATTTGTAAATTATAAAATATTTAATGATTAGATATATTTATTTTTAATTGTGGAACATTGTGTAATTTGGTTGCGGTATACATATTGGTTGAACACTTTATTCATTCCCAAAAGATAAAAAGCTAAATTAATATTTTATACTACTTATAAAATAATAATATTAATGAATTTTTTTATTTTTATTATTTAATTTTTATTTTTTTTAATTTGAAATTATATTTTAATATTAAAAATTCAAAAACAATTTAAAATAAATATTAAATTTGTTTTATTTTTTAAGTATTGTAAAATTTAGGTGTAATTTTTGTTGAACTCGGCTATGTCAAATACACACATAGGAAAGATAAGCATGGGATATTTTTATTAACCATAGATGTGTATTTATATTACATTAGCTTGACTCTTGGATTCCACATCCCAAGGTCACTTGGACTCTTTTTATCCATTCGCCTCCTAGACCTACCCATTGAGGATTAGGTGTCCAACATCCCCCCCTTAATCCGAAGGGGTATGTGTGAGTCTAAAAAGAGAGATGTAATACAAATCTGCAAAGTATGCATGGTACCACTAAGCTGAATAAGCTCTCTGAAATGTTGGCATAAAAAGGTGGTCTAAGGATGACCACCAACATTGGAACACTTAGTGCAGTTCTCGGAACTCTTCCAAATCTGACAAGAAGCTGAGGTCTTCAGCTAGAGGAAGTGCTCATATTTTGAAGAGGGAGACCTTCAACCTAGAAGAAGGGAGGTCTTCAATCTGCGATGGTTTAAGGATGACCACCAACTCTAGAATTCTTAATGCATTTCCCGGAACTCTACTAAAACTGGCAAGAAGCTGAAGTCTTCTGCTAGAGGAAGTGACCCGAGTTCTTTGAAGAGGGAGAAGTTCAACCTCACATAAATGGTTTAAGGTTGACCATCAACCAAAGGCATGCTCATGGGCATCCGTGTCTCTGGGTACAACTCTGAATCTGGAATGAGAGATTGTGGCTCAGGTTCGCTTGAACTGCTATGTCTCTAGCTACAACCCTGAATCTAGAATGAGAGATTGTGGCTTAGGCCCGCTTGAACTGTTGTGTCTCTGGCTACAACTCTGAATCTGGAATGAGAGATTGTGGCTCAGGCTCGCTTGATGTGGCTTCGAAGCTTGTAGATTACCACCATTTTCCCCCCGGTCAAGTACAACGTGAGATGATGGCCAAAACTCAACTGCAAGATTGTTCAATATTCTAGAACAAGTTCTGATGTATGACTTAAACATTTTCTTGGTTAATGATGCCCATTTCCAAGAAGCGGTCCATCCAAGATGAATATTTGTTCTTGCAGGAGGCTTGTTTTTGAAGCATCTGTGTGAAGAATGGGTGTGCTGACCACAGTGCTTGCATGGGTGAAGATCGAAACAATGATTTTTCATATGGCCAAATCGATCACAGTGTTGGCATTTTACAATCTGTTGTTGCTGCTGTGGAAGAGGCGCATAATCTATAACAGTTGAAGGTGAACTATCATGAAGAAATCCGACACTCTGAAATTGAATGGGCTTGGAGTAGTCCAGAATATGAAAGGACACATCCTTGTCATATCCAAGACCTATTCTGTGCTTGTTATGGACAAGCTCTTCCCAAGCTCTGATGATGGACTTGGGAAGTGCAGGATGTATGTTTGCTTCTGCATTCAAATTTGCTCTTGTATTGGGCTGAGTGATCTGAACAATTTCTTGTTGCTGATGATGATGCGAGTTTGTCTCAATGTTCTGAACAAAGACAAGTTTAGAATGAGGACTCTTTTGCTGAAGTTCATCTTGCTAAAGCTGAGACTCCAATGCAAAAATTCAATGTTTTCTTGTGCATTTTGCAAACAAATTTAAACGTGGGTGAGAGAAACTTTACTTACTTCATTAATTCTAAACATTTTTTAAGTAACAAAAGAATGAGTGTATTCATTGCTTTGAATCTTCAACTATGAGGGTCTATCTTCAAATAGTTAAATATGCTTACTCATCAACAAGAAGTTTACGATTTCCAAAACAATATGAGCTCGATATAAGTACACCATTCATATTATACACGGTCTTCAAAACACATTATATGCCATTAGATTTACCACCAGAGGTATTACCAGCGGAGTTTTACCAGAGGGATGAACAAGCCTTATATGTTACATAACCTGAGCAGTGTGTATTGATTGGATAGGCAGTTTTGAGGCACTGGGGAGCTGAAGGCACAAAATCCAAGATTGAACGCAGGTGCCAATACAACTTATAAGCCAACGCACACACAAAGAAACTGACTACCTGGATTAGTGCGCATATGACCAGTCTTTAATAAATACTCTTTGACATATACAAATTTCGAACCAAAGCATATAAAATGAACCAATAAGGTCGATGAATTCAAAGGTTTGAAAGCAAGAAGCCGCCTTTCAATACCATAAATTATCTTGATTTTTTTTTTTCATTCTTCCGTAGTTTTTGTCAACACTTAGCGAGTGGCCGCTTCATTTATATTTTTTTTTAAATGCGGCTCTATTAGGCGCATCACCTCAAATTTGTTAAGGCCATAGCAGTTTGGTTCCTCAAACTTGTACTCGTACCTTAATAATTGTGTTCTCAACGCAAGATACAACCGATGTGCAAGTGGCACGGCTCCATGAGATCGACCCTCATCAAAAGTCACAACACGAGTGCAGGAAAATGCCTAGCTATCAATAATAGGTTGCTATAATAGTCTAATATCCCAAATAACTCACCTCAGAGTAGAAGAAAGGAGCACATGAAATGGGTATGTGGAGCTCGTCTCTCAAAACGCCGCAGACATCCACAAATAAAAGTCGTATCTACGGAGAAGACAGGAAGTATCTGCCTGTTCCAGTGTTGATGACAGGTGGTAGGCTCCAGGTTCAGAGGTTCTCTAGAGTCGACCCTGTGTATAGCTTCCCAAGGTTTGTACGTTGCCCCTTTGTCGGTATGCTCTTCAACTTCAAAGATCCACTTGCAACCAATTCCGGGGAAATTCGGCTACATGAAAGTGATGGTGCTATGACACAGGTATGACGGGGTTAATAGTGGTATGGAGAGCCACGAAGGGCCGAGGGAGAGAGATCGGTACCTATCGATGGAGTAGAGATCGACGTGCAGCGAAGTGGGGAGAGCGCTGGATGGTAGGTAGTTTTGTAATGGAGCGAAGGAGAAACCGGCGACATACACATGCAATATGTATGACTGTGGGAGATATTACATAAGTGATATGGACAGTGGGGAGCGATATGGAGAGTGATCCAAGTTAACTTGCAAGCCCTCTTTCATTCCATGGTAAGGCTTTCATCACAAAATTGTTCACATACGCAAAGTTGGAGAGAGCTACAAAATGTTTTGCACCTAGTGAGAAACTAGGAAATGGTGCGTGTGGAACAGTGTATGCTGGAAATTTTCCTGATGGATGCCTCGTGGCTATAAAATGAATACACTATGGAAGCACTCAAGGGAGTCCAAGAGAAAGAAAGAAAGAAAGAATTTTTAATGTCCACGAGGCTAAAAATAGCCTATGGGACAGATTGCTTCTCTATCTGACTCTTGTATTCGGCCCTTTTCCTGTGAAGTTTTACAATGAGCACTCCCAGCTTATCGACAAACTCTTCGCTGAATAGATTATCCCAATAATTAGCAGCCAGAATACCTGCATAGTTTTCCCTGGTGTCCTTGAAGGCCTCACATTCTAGAATGAAATGTTTTTCTGTTTCCACTTTTCCGGAGGAGCAAAATATACATACTCTTTCTTCCCACATTTCTTTTGGCCTTTTCCAGCGCCCTGTTTCACAACAGAGTTGATGAGAATTAGTCCTTAATTGAGCAATAAGAATTTTAGATCTCCAAGAAATATTAGCCCCTATGTACGCCTTTTGTTGATGGTTATGCGTGGGGTTAAACTCTTCTATGTAGTACTTCTTCTTTCTCTCTAGCTCTTTCTTCCAAGTATGTTTGTGGAATTTATCCATAACAAATGCTTTTATCTCTTTACTGTTTGTAGGACACATGCTCAAGAAAATACCCCATTTACTAAACCATTTGTTATTTTGCCGCATCCAAGTCTTCTGTCTTTTGCACAATCTGTCACTAAACACAACCTTAGGCCATCTATCCTCTTCCATTTGCTCAATTTTTTTCAGATACCTTATGACTCGCACCATAGCCATTGCTTCAATAGGAGCAGCCCCTGTTTCACTTAACAGGATAGCATAAGGAACTGCACTTTTAATTTTGAATTTGTTTGTAATCAAACGTTTCTGAATTTTCTCAATTTGTTTCCACTGCAACTTGGTTGTGCTGCTGGCCCATAGTTCACAACCATAGAGAATCACCGGAATCACTAGAAGCCCAAAAAGAGTTAGGGTGGTTTTCCAGTCCCACAGCTCTGCCTCTCTACACCTGTTTAGAAGAGCATAAAATGCTTTCCAACCCCCTAAAGTTCTTTTCTTTCTACAACCATCCCAACTTAAATTTCTGTTGAAGTCAATTCCGAGGTATTTGTACTCTGCAACTTCTTCCAGAATGTTGCCTTCAAAATAGAACTTATGTTGGTTATTCTTTATTTTGTTAGAGAAAACCACTACTTTCGTTTTGCTAATATTGACTTGCATCCCAACCCTTCTACAAAAATGCTCAAGGGAATGTAAATGCTCTTGCAAACCAAGAGCCGAATTAGCAATCAATATAAGGTCATCTGCGTACAAAAGAAGCCTGATAACGAACTTGCCCAAATGGATACCGTCACCCCCTTGTGAATTTAGCCACTCTTCAAGCTTGTCA
The DNA here is from genome assembly GCA_034641835.2 of Pinus albicaulis. NCBI lineage: Eukaryota > Viridiplantae > Streptophyta > Pinopsida > Pinales > Pinaceae > Pinus > Pinus albicaulis. The sequence continues at coordinate 446,072,183 of CM076580.1, read as the reverse complement.
ATATATAACCCAAAAAGGGTAGGAGACAATGGGCAACCTTGCTTGACCCCGATATCGCTTCTAAAACTTTCAGAAATGCCAGCTGAAGTTCTGATTTTGACTTTCACCTCTTCATACAACCTATGCATAGCTCCTCTCAAATGCTTGGGAACCCCGAGTTCCTCCATTCTACCCCAAAGCTTATCCCTAGGAACTGTGTCAAAGGTTTTTCTGAAATCAACAAAGCAACAAAAAACTTCTTCCTTTTTTTCCCAACCTTTTTCAATGATGTGCCTTAAAGTTATACAATGATCAACTGTGGAATGTTTAGGTCTAAAACCTGCTTGCCCTTTAGCACGTTTATCTCTTTCTTCTGCCCACTTGCTGATTTTTTTTTCCAACATGCTTCCAAATAACTTTGCAAACAAGGGGTTTATCATTATGGTTCTATAATTGGAGGGATTATTGACGTCACCACTCTTGAAAAGAGGTATTGCCATACTAGTTGTCCAATCTATGGGGAACCCCTGCTGTAAGATGTTGTTGAAAATTTTTGTGATGTGAGGTGAAAGAAATTTTAAGCCCCACTTTAGAGTGTGGTCCGAGGAGGACTGTGCGAGGATCCGGGGAGACAACGTTTCAAGGCTGTGAGGACAGTTGCAGCGGTGTCGGGACAGGTCCGAAGGGTAGGCATGCGTAATCTCTGCCAAGCACAGTCACCTATGCACAAACAAATGATTTACAAAACGAAGGCACGTTTCAACTATCAATACAGTCACAGTGGGAGGAGCGAAGAGAAACCGTCCGGCAACGAACAATAGCGCAGAGAAACCGTTTTGTTGACAGATGACAGTGCACATAGAAGGTTATTTTAGTAATGGACAAATGCTAGAGCAGCGGATGGCAAGGAGAGGAAGGTAGGGCTGCTACTACAGGATCTGAAAATGTCAGGTCTGATGGGCTGGATGGGTTGGAAAATGGCAGACAAACATAGATATAAAATTAGGCTGGGTCAGAAAACCACTAACTCACAATAATGAGGCAAGGCAAGATTACATCTTAGCTCCTACACCATGTTGAACTCAACTATGTCAAACACACACACATAGGAAAGATAAGCATGAGATATATTTTATTAACCATAGATGTGTATTTATATTACATTGGTGTGACTCTTGGATTCCACATTCCAAAGTTACTTGGACTCCTTTTGTCCATTTGCCTCCCACACCTACCTATTGAGGATTAGGTGTCCAACAACTTTTTTAATAGAGAGAAAACTTATCATAATTCAATTGTCAAACTAAAAGTTATTAGAGTCAACTCTCGCTCTTATTCGAGAATGCAAGTTGACTCGTCACAGTGATTCAAGAAAAATCACACCACCTAGAATGACAGGTTGGTGGTCATAAGGGGTAGGCTTTCACTCCTAGTCTTAGGTTGTTAACCTATTTTTAGTAACTTAATTGTTGATGAGTTATTTATGATTTATTAATTAAGTGTCTAGTATTTAAAAAAAGTGTAATATTCTTTCATAAAAAGAAATATAGCCTACTTTCATCAAGTGTTACTTCAAGTGGTTTGACTTGCAATAATGAAATCATAATAACCAAGGAAGTCACAAAATCAAATCCACCTATGTCCCTTGGGGTAACCAAAGAAGTCACAAGATCAAATCCACCTATGTCCCTTGGGGTTAGTGATACATGTTATTTGTTGGGATCATTTATCTCAAATATCATTCACAAAATTTGAAAAAATGCCCATAAAACAAATAAAACTGGTCATACTAAATATTATTTATAATATCATTTTTATTTTGAATCTAGTCAAACTCACAATACCAAGAGCACTATGATTTGTATACATCAAGAGGTTTTGAAGAGTATTATGTTATGAAATTAGGTATTTTATGTCTCATATTATTAAAGTTAAAAAATGATCTTCATTGTGAACTTATTTTGTAACACAAATTTCACACTTTCATTCATTCCAAAGTGTTTTTGGGATTAGTCCACTTCACCATGGAAATTATTATGACTGTATTTCTCATAATATAATATCGATTTTATTCAAATTTTTATTTCACTATTTTATACATATTATCTTTAGGGTTTTTTATATTAATAATATTAACGCAAGATTTTAAGGATTTTTAAAGGCAACTATGTCAATGTATCATTTTTTTCTCAATTTCTTGTATGTCTTGATATCATTAGCGTCATTGAAAACCTAAAAACATTGTCCATGAGTCAACATATTTGTTACTTGAAAAGTTATTATTCTTAAATTAATAATTATTTTATTCAATAGCCTTGAGGGTTAGCTCAATTGGTTGAGCTATAGGTGTTAAAACGCCTTTGCTATTGAGAGGTCACAAGTTTAATTCTCTCGACACCCAAATCCATCACCAGAGCTACAAGACTTGCATTGATAGTAGAAGAATTCGGCCATGAAACACTCATCCCTATTGTGCGGGAGTTTCTAGATAGATCCCTAACTTTGTTGCTTGACGGAACTTTTCCAGGAAATGGACTCATCTTTGACGACAAGTGGGGTGGATACGATGCCAACGATTCCACTACAAACTTTAGATTGGGCCTTTACAATGATCATTATTACCATTTCGATTACTTTTGTTTTGGTTCTAATGATTGGTCAACATTATATACACAATTGAGGACTTTCGATCTGTGGAAGCTCCATTTCTGGGCAGTCGGATTGACAGAGTTCCCTAATGGGTGAAATCAGGAGAGCACCAACTAGGTCCTTACGATAAAATCCATATGATTGATCCTTGCATGAGACACTATTCTTGGAGAAATTCCATACGTTGGTCCTTGCATGAGGCACCAGATATCTCATAAGTTGAATTACATCCTACTTGTAATAATACAAGTGTGTATATTAGTTTATTGAAGGTGCATGTCTTTGAGAACTGTCTCATACAAATATTGTGTGGATGTAGAGATCATCATCTCTGGAGTCCATGAACCATAGGAAAAAAAAACATCATTAGATTTAATAAGTAGGTTGTTGATATCTAAACAATATCAATAACGTGAATTGTAAAGGTAGATTTAAACTAATTTAATTCTAATAAGCTATTGTTAATTGATTATTTCAATGAAAGAAGGAAGGTGATTTTTTCCCAATATTGATGAGATTATACTGTCTGTCAAATCCAAGGTCGACTTAATTTTAGTTTCACACGAAACTATTAAAATTGTGTGCATGTGCCCATTATGATCAATCCTTTGTTTGCAAAGCTTTTCGGAAGCATGGTAGAAAATAGAATTAGTAAATGGGCAGAAGTAAAAGAAAAGAGGGCAAAAGGGCAAGCGGATTTTAGGCCGAAGCATTCTACAATGGATCATGACATCACGTTGAGACACATTATTGAAAAGGTTTGGGGGGATGATGAAGAAGTATTATGTTGTTTTTTTTACTTCAAAAAGGTATTTGACACAGTCCCTAGAGATAGGATGTGGCGTAGAATGGAAGAACTGGACATTCCTTTGCATTATAGAGTTGTTGTCCATAAACTTAATGAAGAGGTGAAATTCAAAATTAGAACCTCAGCGGGTATTTCAAAAAGCTTTAGAAGTGACATTGGAGTCAAGCAAGGTTGCCCTCTATCTCCTACTCTTTTTGGTTTATATATTGATAAACTGGAAGAGTGGAAAAATGTGCAAGGTGGGGATGGTGTTCGGTTGGGGGAGTTTGTGATAAATTTTCTTTTATATGTTGATGATCTTGTATTGATTTCTAAATCGGCCCATGGATTGTAGACGCACCTATATGCCCTTGAGAATTTTTGTAGAGAAGTGGGGATGAAAGTCAATATTAGCAAGACCAAGATATGATTTTCTCTAATAAAAGGAAGAAGAGTCAGCATACGTTCTTCTTTCAAGGCAACACTCTTGAAGAAGTAAACGAGTACAAATACATTGCGATCGATTTCAACAACAAACTTAATTGGGAGGACTGCAGAAAGAAGATAATATTAGGAGGGTGGAAAGCATTATATTCTCTTCAAAACATATCTCAAAAGGCAGAGTTATGGGATTGGAAAACAATTAAAGTGCTTTTTGGACCCCTAGTTTGTCCAGTGATGCTATATGGGTGTAAATTGTGGGCTAGCAACACCCCTGTCTCAAAATGGAAGCAAATTGAGAAAATCCAAAAACGTTTGATCATGAGAAAGTTCAAAATAAAAAGTTCGGTACCTTATGAGATAATGTTGAGTGAAACAGGAGCAACTCCCATTGAAGAAATTTCTATGGTGTGGCTCATAATATATCTAAAAAGAATTGAGCAAGTGGGAGTAGGTAGATGGCCTAATGTTATCTTCAAGGAAGGCATGAGTGAAAGAAAGAAAACATGGATGAGACAAAACTACACATGGATGAAAAAATGGAATATCTACCTCAATGCTTGTCCCACAAATAGCAAGGAGCTAAATAATTTTGTTATGGAGAATTTTCGTAAACAGGTATGGGGAAAAGAGTTGGGTAGAAAGAAGAAGTACTACATTGAAAAATTCAACCATGGGCATGATCTCCAACAAAACGAGTACATTGGAGCTAACATTCCATGGAGGGAAAAGGTTCTTATTTCTCAATTAATAACCAACCCACATCATCTTCGGTGTGTAACATGCCGGTGGAAAAGGCCAAAAGAAGCTTGGGAAGAACGAGTGTGTACATTTTTCACGTCTGGGGCAATGGAATTGGAAAAACATTTCATTTTGGAATGTGATGCAATCAAAGACATAAGAGAAAGTTATGGGAATATGTTAGCATCAGTTTCTTGGCATTGTATTTTCAGCGATGAGATTGTTGGAAGGTTGGGTCACTCATCATCAATTTGAATAAGAAAATGACAGAAATGCAAAAGGCGAAAAATAGGGAACTCATAGTCCCATAGACTATTTTTAGTCTTGTGGACATTAAAATTTCATTTCATTTCATTTTATAGAGAGAGATAAAGCCACAAACATTATTGCATTGAGAGGCGCATTCTACAGCCCAGTATGACCCCGATGTGTAAGTATGTCGGAAGCCAATTTTATTTTTATTTTTTTAAATAAAATATAAATAATGTCGGCTTTAAAAGTAACTTACATAACCATATAAATAAACAATTAAAAATAAATTTAAAATATGAAGAGTTTTAAGAACACTAAAAAAAGACATATGGTAAATAAATAAAAATATATATAAACCAGAGGTATGGTAAATAAATAAAACCTCTTTTTATACTTACTCCATAGGTATGGTAAATAAATATAAATATAACCCTCTTTTGATATTTACTCCATAAATCTATTTATATTTACAAAAACTCAAAAAGAAGTTTTATTTAGGTGAAACCTATGGGCCAAATACCATGGGACAAATTATTATTAATACCATGGGCCAAATACCATATTTATAAAAGAGGTATAAAAATTTAAAGTAAATAAGTAAAAATATATCAAATAGGAGTAGAAATCAACATCTAATTATATTTGAAGCCTATAGACCAAATACCATGGACCAAATTAATAATAATACCATGCAAAAAAAACATTATTAACCCTAACATTAATATTAAAATATTAATATTAAAATTATTATTATTACTACTAAATCTAATATTGATATTAATATATTATAATATTAAAATTATTAAATTTAATAGATTTATATTAATAAAATATTAAATTTGTTGTATATATATATATATATATATATATATATATATATATATAAACTCTAGATATTTATGGGAGGGAAGAACAAAAACATATGATATAGGTGGAGAAATAGAGGGAGTGACAAGGGAGATATTGAGATAAACTAAAGGAGAGGGATAGGAGGAATGAAGAGAGAGAGAGGGAGAGGAGTGAGAGAGGTAGAGAAGGGTAAGAGAGGGAGAGGGAGACATAAAGATGGAGGTGGGAGAGAGAGAGAAGGAGAGAGGGAGAGAGAAGGAGAAAGGATTAGAGGGTAGAGAGAGAGAGAAAAAAAGAGAGAGAAAGGGGAAGAGAGAGGGAGGTAGGAGAGAAAGGGAGAGAGAGGAAGGATCAGAGGAGGAGAGAGGGAGGGATAGAGAGATGGAGTTGTATGGGGAGAGAGGGAGGGATAGAGAGATGGAGCTGAATGGGGAGAGACAGAGGGATAGAGAGATGGAGTTGGATGGGGAGAGAGGGATGGATAGAGAGATGGAGTTGGATAGGGAGAGAGTGGGGGAAGAAGAAAGAAATAGAGAGTAACAAGTGGAGAGAGTGAGTGAGTGACAAGGGAGAGATGGAGAGAGAGTGTGTATGTTTGGGGGTGAGATAAAGAGACAAAGAAGAATATATTAAGAGAATGGGGGAGAGAAGGAGAGAGAGAGGCATATGGTGACAAAGTTAGAAGGTTAAGATAGAGGGAGAGAGAGAAGTGGGAGAGAAAGGAAGACAAAGAGTGCAGAGAGGGAGGGAAAGAGAGATGTAGATGGAGGGGAGAGATATGCATTGATTTCAATGTAGATGATTTCTAATTCTATTTGACTGGTTGCACTAAATGCATTGATTTCAGTGTAGATGGTGATTTCTAATCCTATTTGATTGCTTGCATTAGATGCATTAATTTCAATGTAGATGTTGATTTATAATTATATTTGATTGTTTACACTATGTGTATTCATTTCAATATAAATGATTTCTAATCCTATTTGATTACTTTCACTAAATGCATTGATTTCGGTGTAGATGGTGATTTATAATCCTATTTGATTTCTTGCACTAGATGCATTGATTTTAGTGTATATGTTGGTTTCTAATCCTATTTTATTACTTGCACTAGATGCATTTATTTGAGTGTAGATGTTAATTTCTAATCCTATTTGATTACTTGCATTAGATGCATTGATTTCTGTGTAGATGTTGTTTTCTAATCTTATTTGATATCTTGCATTAGATGCATTGATTTCATTGTATATGTTTATTTTTTATTTGATGTAATTGGATGTATGATGGTACATTAGTTTTAAAGTCATTGGATTAATAGTGTGCATTGATTTCAATTTAAGCACAAAATATTTTGATGATGTAGAACTATTTTTGTGTTATAGTAATTAAACCTAATAATATTGGAGAGCAAGAGAGACAAGGTATGATGTTTACTACAACAACTCGAGCTAAATTTTTAAATAGTTTATGATTTATGATTTCTACTGTCTTTTTCATATAATTGATATGGAAAGATGACGAAACTAACAAGGGTGACAATAAGAATAGTAGAAGAAAATAGTTTGAGACTGATAAAAATGAAGGATATTTGTAATTGACTACATTCTTATCATTCACATTTTCTATCATTCAATATTATTACATTGTCACTTTGCATTCAAAAAATTTATTGTCATTTTTCATCATTATAGTTATTTCACAATATTTATCATCTCAACAAACTGAGGTAACTAAGAAATTTTAAAATTAAAATGACTCGATAAATCTCAAACATATTTGGCATATTTAAAATGGTTATATTAATATTAGTTGTATTTACATATTATTGATAAAATTAATCATATTTTCCTCATATCATCAATATATTTTCCTTGGTCGCACATGACTAAAACAAGCCTAGATCTATCTTAAGATCTATCAAGGGATGAGAGGGATCAAATATCTAGAGGTGGAACACTTTCCTCAAGTTTTGCACTCAAAAAAGAGGTTTTCACCTCTAGATATTTCATCCTTCTCGATGCTTGATAGATCCGTAGTTAAGATAAATCTAAGCTGGGTTTTTTTCACCCCAGCCAATCCCAATATCCTATTTTTGTCATCAAGTGAAAATGTGACACATGAAATAATCTCAATCGTTGTTCCCGTCGCTTCGCTTTTTGTAATGTTATCTCGTACAATGTCAAATCATGGCTTTCCCACATGTGTTCGTCCCACATCTCAACTACCACAACATACATGGTGACCTTGTTGCAGTCGTCAAGGATTCACGGATTTTCCAAGAAATCCCCATTGCCATAACTTGGTATTCCATTGGAGTACTTGACCCAAGAGGCTCTAAAGTGTGGAGTCACATGATTGAGTCCATAGAACACGACGTGAACAACCCACATCTAATCAAAAAATGAGCCACTTCTTCAATAAAGGCATCACCAGAGCTATGAGGCTTGCATTGATAGTAGAAGAATTCGGCCATGAAACACTCGTCTCTATTATGCAGGAGTTTCTGGAGAGATCACTAACTTCGTTGCTTGAAGAAAATTTTCCAGGAAATGGGCTCGTCTTTGATGGCAAGTGCGGTGAATTCGTTAGTCGAGATGATGCCAATGATTCTTGTCACAACCATCACAAACCTCTTAAAAAAAAATTATCCTTCATGACTTTATCATATAGTAATTATTCAAACTTTGCCATATAACCATGTAAAATATGATTGAAATCTAATATCACAGATATATTAATATAAACGTTTCAGCAATGTGTTAATTTTTGGCATTACTATGGTTCTTATATATATATATATATATAGTTAGTCGACTCAAAACATTGGAAATAGTTTATCGAACCATCTAGATTTAATACTACTCCACTACACTTGTCATATCGTTTTAATTGGACTTAGCTATTAGTACTGGCATTTATGCACATTGATCTACTTACAGAAATCTCTGTGACACCTATGTGGAGTTTATAGCTTGCGAAGATCACGAGGTTGTTACACACCTTCTACACTGTTGATTGAATGCTTTTGGATCGATGACAACTAGTCGAGGCGGGAGCTGGGCCTTGGCAATCCCGCCAAGCCCTATCTCCATGCATTTGGCTATTCTGCATGTCATTTTTCCTTCGGCGTTGTTCTTGTTCACTGGGGTTTGCTCCACCATTATGTCGGATCTACGTTTCAAAGTTCGACTTGGTTGTCCATGGCAGCGCTAAGCCTGATTCAGGAATTGCAGGAGGTTTTCCTCTTATAAACAGGTTGAATAATGAAGTTTTCCCACAATGCTCTGTTTCGCCCGGTCGCCACTTCAGTTATGTCTTTAGGTTACTTCTTTTACCCCTGTATTATTTGTTTTCGATTGCCAAAACCTCTGTTGCCATTTTACTCGTTTAACTGGTGTTTGGATGTTAAAACGTTATGAATATTTATCCCCTTTTTCTTCCCTGTGATACAGGCTCACGAGGTATTAGCAACCAATTTATTTGGCACTTTCTTCAGGTAATATGAATTGATAAATAGGGTTTATCATTTTCTTCTAGTATAAAACTATGTAGCCATGATGTATTCTAATCATTTCGGTTCAATTGTTTTGGCAGGTAAGGCTTTCGAAGCCTCGTAGCAATAGTTTTGTTATGCGGAAAGATTTTTCGGTTCAAGGTTCAACATGTCACATAACTCACTCAGGAATTTATCAGGTATGCACAAGGGTTTCCACCGACTTGTCCATTCGGCCTCTAAGATGAAAAATGCACACAAACCCTGTTGATTGGTCTTGAAAGCCGAATAATATTTTCAGATATTAATGGTTCCATACGGGAACATTGTTTTGATATTTTTATGTTGGGATTATGCGGAACTGTAACTTATTTTGTATTTTTTTTAAAAGGTTTGTTTTGTAATAATCTTCGGTTTGATACCACAGAGCGGAAATTCTGGGTTTATCCCGAATATTTTTAATATCATAAGAGCGGCTACACGATAGCTCTGTTTTCCTCCTTCTGGATTATATGTATAACTTCGTTACATAGAATCTGCGTGTAGTTTCTTGAAGTTTTGACTGTGTTGTCTAAATGTTTTCAAGGCTGAATATAAATTTTCTTTCTCTGCTATTGGCTACAGCTCATATTTTCGAAGCTATTTCATGCAATTATTTTCTTGGATAAACCCTAGCTTAATGCTAATATGATATGCATAATAAGATTATATAGAAATGTTTCCTTTTTATGAGCACATATCATTTTCTCCTTTATTTCTCCAAGGTGTCTGGACCACCATTCTTTTCGATGTCTGTGTATTTTCTAATGTATATATGTGAGGGACGACTAGGTTTAGGGATTGGGTTATTTACCCTAACCCTTCACCTGACAATCTTCCACTATTAATGCTAGTTTCTACCATTACATAGTTAAAAATAACAGTCTTGCAGCTTTGAGATATCCGTAAACAAAACTATTAATCCTTCTTACCCATTAGCAGAATTATTGGCATAGTGTAATCTATCTGTATAAAGATAAGGATTTGGAACATTAAATGTTTCTTTTTGCTGCAATGTATAATACTCTGATTTATTTTTGAGATAGTATTGATTCTTCTTGGTAAGTCAAAATTATTTTGAAAAGTAAATATAAGCTAACATCTTTTCTTAGCTTCGCTTTTCTGTTTTTCTGATAAATATTTCTAGCAAATAAGAATTTACATGTAACTAGCAGGTTTAGTTCTGCATGTATACTTATGTGAATGTAAATTAGTCAGTTGTGGTCCTCCCAACCATCAAGTGAGGCTATTACGTCCTCCTTGCCCCCGTGCTCCAAAACTGATTGGTTCGGGTTAACAATGGAAAATAAATCTTCTACTGTGACCTCAGGACACCCAGTCCAGTCAGAACCAGAAGTCTTAGGAAATTTCTAAGTGTAATCCCACTGGTGAATACCAGCTCAAGAATTTCTCACTCTTTCCTTTTTCCATTCACAGAACCCCTACTCCTCTATGGAATCATTCCTTTATCCTGGAGGAGTAGGTAATTGTTTCTAACTGTTCCCAACCTCGTTTCAGTTCTTGGAAACATTTACCATCAGCTTTTTTACTTTTCTTGTCCAAGTATTTTTCATAACATTTTTTTTTTTATCAATATAACATTAAATGTCTCAGTATTTTTATTTAACAACAACAATAAAATTACTTAACTAGTAATTCAACTAGTTAGCAATAATGTAGTTATCACAACTTCCCCCCTGGAAGTAACACCGTCCTCGGTGTTTCACTTTGACTCTGCAAAGAGTTCTGGGTAAGCCTTCCGCATGAAACCTCTGTCCTCCCAAGTAGCTTCATCCGGGATGAAGTGCTTCCATTGCACTTTTACCTGGGTGATAGCTCGCTTCCGAAGCATGATTTCCCTTTGGTCAAGTATGCGTTGCGGCTCAACCAGGAACTCTTCGTCCGGTTCTACCTGAAACAATAACAATTTTCAGGTCAATTTATTTCAAAGAAAAATGTATTACAAGTTAGGATTTCATTACTATCCTACCTCTATATGCTGCCAATGAATTACATGCTTCGAATCATGTCCATAATGCTTCAACAGAGACACATGAAATACATTGTGTACTCGGATATGGCTGGGTAATGCTAGCCGATAAGCTACAGGTCCTACCCTCTCCAAAATTTCAAAGGGTCCACAGAATCTGGGAGCCAATTTGGCACAAGAGGCGCACTGCAAAGTACTCCTTTTTGGCTTAATCCTTATGTACACATGATCTCCTATTGCGAACTCATGACAAGGCCTTTTTCTATCTGCTTAGATCTTCTATCGATCTTGTGCAGCCTTCAGGTTTTGTCTTATTTTTCTCACCTCTGCTTCCATTTCCGCAAGCATTTCAGGTCCCAACATTAGTTTTGTTTCAGGGCTACTCCAATTTATGGGCGTGCGACATTGCCTCCCATACAAGGCCTTGAAGGGACTCATTTTCAGAGATTCCTGATACCCATTGTTGTAAGAAAATTCAACAAGGTGTAAGTAATCTTCCCACTTAGTTGGCTGCTTCATCACATACATGCACAACATGTCCTCCAGAACTTGGTTCACTCACTTCGTTTGACCATCGGTCTGGGGGAGATAAGCAGTACTGAAGTATATCTGCGTTCCCAAACCTGAAAACAAGGTTTTCCAAAAAGTAGAAGTAAACTTAGCATCTCGATCCGAAATGACAGTCTTTGGAATGCCATGCAATCTAAAAATTTCCTTCATGAAAATTTCAGCTATTTGTATAGTCTTGTAAGTAGACTATACGGGTATAAAATGTGCAGATTTACTCAATCTGTCCACCACAACCATTATAGAATCATTCTGTCTTTTTGTTCTTGGTAATCTTGTGATGAAGTTTAGAGATATGACCTCCCACTTCCATTCGGGTATAGGTATGGGCTGCAACAATCCTGCAGGATGTTGATGCTCTACCTTCACCTGTTGACATTCCAAACACTTACTTAGATATTCAGCAATGTTCTTTCGCATACCAAGCCAGAAAAATACCTTTCTAATTGCGGTCAACATCTTCTAGTAACCCAGATTACCTGCGTAATTGTTGCAATTATATTCATTCATTATCAGCTCTTTCAAGTTCAAACGGTTAGGCACATATACCTTACCCTTGAAAGTTAACATTTGATCTTCATTTATCCCATACTCAGATGTGCCTCCATGCTTTTTCCTTTCTTCCATTTGTTGCCACAAAAACTGGTACTCAGGATCTTTTTGTGCTTCTCTCTTTACTTGCTCTGAAAATATTTTTTCCAACTGATTATAATATAGCTCATATATACCATGTAACTTTCTACTTAATGCATCAGCTACTCGATTTTATTTTCCTTTGACATGCTGAATATCCATGTCAAACTCACTAAGGAATGCATTTTATCTTGCCTGTCTTGAGTTCAAATCTGCTTGCTTGAAGTAAATTTTCAAGCTACTATGATCTGTTTTTAATACAAACTTTTTGCCCAGCAAGCAGTGTCTCCATACTTGGAGCGCATGAAATACTATTTTCAATTCCAAATCATATGTAGAGTATCTTTGCTCATGATCCTTCAACTTTCTGGATTCATAAGCTACCACTTTGCCTTCCTGAGACAGGACTGCCCCAACTCCTTCTTTACTTGCATATGTACATACTTCAAATTCTTTGTTAGGGTCAGCTACCCTTAACACAGGAGCTGTAGTCAATAACTATTTGAGCCTTTCAAAACTCCTTTGGAATTCTATGGTCCAGCTGAAAACTTTTCCTTTCCTCTGCAAGGAAGTAATAGGAAATTTTTTTTTGGAAAAACCTTCAATAAACCTTCGACAGTATCCAGCTAGCCCCATAAAGGATCTAATATCTGCCATGTTCTTAGGTACTCACCATTCCATAATTGTTTTGATGTTTTCAGGATCAACAACAATTCCCTCAGCGGAAATAACGTGTCCCAAATACTGGATTTATGATTTAAAGAAATAACACTTACTAAAATTTACGTATAGTCGATGTTTTCTTAGAAATTATAACACAATCCTCAAATGTTATTTATGCTCTTCCAGGTTCTTGGAATAGATCAAGATATCATCTATGAAGATAAGCCCCATGCATTAACCTCATAAAGGTTTCTGGTGCATTAGTTAACCCAATGGGTAACACTACAAACTCGTAGTGACCATACCTTGTACGAAATGTTGTCTTGCAAATGTCTTCTTCATTGATTCGAATTTGGTGATAGCCCGATCTCAGATCTATCTTGGAAAACACAGTGGCCCCTTTCACTTGATCGAATAGGTCATCAATTCTTGGTAAAGGGTACTTATTCTTTATTTTTAATTTGTTGAGCTGCATGTAATCCATGCACATCCACATGGTCCCATATTTCTTTTTCATGAACAGAACGGGTGCTCCCCAAGGTGAAACACTTGGGCGAATATAACCTTTATCCAGCAGTTCCTGCAACTGCATCTTCAACTCTGTTAATTCCGGCACACTCATTCTATAAGGAACCCTTGAAACGAGAGAAGCTCTAGGCATTAATTCTATAGTAAAATCAATGTCTCTTTTTGGTGGTAACCCAGGAATATTTTCTGGAAAAACATCCAGAAATTCTTGCACTACTGGTATATTTTCCACCGTAAGCAATTTCTCCTTAGAATCTATATATCCCACCTGAATAGCATATAGTTGGCACCCCTTCCTTATACACTTATTCAATTGGGATGCTGTTATTGGGCGCAACTGCAATGGTTTCTTGATTCCTTGGATTTCCTTCTGGGTTCCATCATGCATTCTGTAATAAATAACCTTCTCCTTACAGTCTACTAGGTTCCAATGCTTTTCCAACCAGTCCATGCCCAAAAATACATCGTATCATCCTAAAGGTAAAATATTAAGATCTACTTGAAATTGCTGATTAGAAATTTCTAATATACAGTT
>CM076580.1:445773358-446057937 GCA_034641835.2 Pinus albicaulis | reverse complement strand
TGAGTTCGAGATGAAGGACCTAGGACTGATGCACTACTTCCTAGGCCTGAAGGTCTGGCAGAGACCTGGAGAGATTTTCCTTTCTCAAAGAAAATATATTGTGAGAAACTCTAAGGAAAGATTTGGTATGGTGAATTTGCAAGTCCAGGTGTCAACACCAATGGGCGATCTTTGCTAAGGCGTATTGGCAAATTCTCACAAGAGTATCGTCAACTCGTAGGGGCTCTGATGTTCTTAGTGAACACCCGTCCAGATATATGTTTTGCAGTGAACACTTTGAGTCAACAGATGGTTGAGCCTCATCACTTTCACTGGGCTGGTGCCAGGAATCTTCTAAGATACCTTCGGGGCACGATAAACCATGGGCTGAGATACACTGTCGGGAGCGTGACACTCCGTGGATATACTGATGCCGATTGGGCTGGCAGTGTGGTGGATCGTAAGAGCACATCGAGATGCTGCTTCAATCTTGGTTCTACTTCGATTTCATGGATGAGCAGGAAGTAGAAGTCTGTGGCTTTGAGCACCGCAGAGGCCGAATACATTGCAGCAAGTATGGCCTGTTGTGAAGCAGTTTGGTTGCGAAAGCTCTTTACTGAGTTATTTGGACATGTGCTAGATACCATCGTGATACTCTATGATAACCAGAGTGGGATTCGCTTGACCCCGAGAATCTTGTGTTCCCGACCACGATCCAAGCATATTGATGCTCGGTTCCATTTCATCGGGATATGAAAGCAATGAGCGTCGTAAGGCTCGATCATATAAAACTGATGAGCGAGTCGCGGATATTCTCACTAAGCCCCTGGGGAAGGTCAAGTTCCTAACCTTCCGTGAGAGACTTGGTATCGTGGACCGACCCTATGATGTGGGTCTTGTTGGACGATGAGCTTGAGGAGCTCTGGGGGGCTTTGGGGACAACTTTTCGGAGCTATGAGCAACCACAAGGCTAGGCTTGCCAAACCTTGTTGGTGTGCTTTGGACCCCACCGTTGTGATTATTGAGTTGGTTCACCTCTCATTATCTGTGCCCCGTATGCATCCTACCCATTGAGTTCAGGGCTCATGGGAAGTACCTCTCATTTGGCCAATGAGATGGGAAAAGCTAGAACCCCGTGTAAAAGGCGATGGACGCATCGGAGATTGTTGTACTCTCTGTCTAGGATGGCACCCCGGTCCAACCACTTGATCTGGGATTAAGTCTAGTGAGTCTCGGACCTCCGCGACTTCGGGTCGGATGAACCGGGTTGGTTGGAGACTCTTTGTGAGTCTTATGAGGTTTGAGACCTCTGGGCTGAATTTGTCGGTCGGGGATGGATGTCTTTGTGGTGACCCACTTCTGTCCCCGAAATACCATCTACATGAAGCAAGTTACGGCGGAATGACGCACGATGTTTGATTGCACTGGTGGATGGAGTTCTCCCTAGTTGAGAGGGAGTGTTAAATTTGGACAACTAGGTCCAAACTCCATCTTGTGATGCTGAGATGAAGATTCCAATATTTGTATTGGATTCCTCTTTCGGAGAGGTGTAAAATCGATATAAAATTGATTTTAATCTGATGAGCAGAACATTTATTTTGAATTTATTATTTATAATAAATTTAAGTGCAGGTCGGCCTCAAGGTTTTACACCCCCAACATATGTGTCACACACCTCAATGATGGATATAAATACAGTCAACGTTGGAGAGCTTTTCACTCATCTCATCCACACACTTCACATTGGATACAAGCATCTAAGAAGCAATTCTCACGTGGGAAAAGGACGAAGTAGCTGCAGCTGGAAAAATGACGAAATTTCTGCAGTTAGGGTTTTTGGACAAAATTTTCTGCAGTTAGGGTTTCTGGGCAAGTTTGACCAGCGTTGACTTTGGTCAACGCATGGTCCATTTGAGCTGAAATTTTGTGGAGAGTTCGATTTTTGAAGGCCGTACTCATTGGCACAAAAATCGAGGTCAAAAGGTTGACTGAAGTTGGAGCTGCGTTGACTTTATTGTTGCTGCCCTGCGTTGACTTTTTCTGGACTGCGTTGACTTTTCTGGGGTTGACTGGACAATTGATTTGAGGACTGTTGTGACACATTTTGGGTTGGCCGACCAAGAAGACTTTGCTGGTTGAAGCATCCTGCTGACCGCCGTAACGCACCAACACATTCTCCTGTTTCTGGTTTGTCTTCTATAGATCCACTGGTATGTTCTATCAGCGTTTTACTTAACTATTTATGTGATTGCTGTTATAAAAGTAAAATTGCATCAAGCATAGAACATCTACAAAAATTTACAAAAATACTCTAAATGGATCGTTATCCTACAAGAGTTTGATTTGGAGTTTAAGAAATCCAAGTCTAAGAAATCACTGGTATTTGTTGAACTTATGTGTGATTTTCCCAATATTGAATCTGAAACGGTGGCAGAAAACCATCTCGTTGATGAATCTCTGTTTCTAATCAGTACATTAGATCCTTGGTTTGGGGATATCATTATATATCTCGAGACCCAAGCCTTTCGACGAGAGCTTTCACGATCAGATCGATGGAGAATTCGATACCAATCTCAGCAATATAATATTGTTGGCGATATTCTTTATCGTCATGGTGTTGATTTTGTTTTTTGACGTTGCATAACTCATGAAGAAGTTGAAAGGGTTTTGAATGACCGCCACTCTGGAGCATGTGGTGGTCATATGTCTGGGTTTTCACAGCCCAAAAGATATTGTGCGCTGGCTATTTCTGGTCGTCACTATTCAAAGACTGTATTCTTGCGGTTAGAAAATGCCGCAATTGCCAAAAAAATTATCAAAAGATATGTGCACCTCCAGCTCCTTTTCACCCTCGCCAAATGGGGCATCGATTTCGTCACATGTAACCCTCACTCAGGCAGGGGGCATGGGTATATTGTTCTCGTCGTAGATTACTTTACCAAATGGGCCGAGGCGATGCCTACATTTGCGGCTGATGGAAAAATTGTAGCAATTTTCATAATAAATCACGTGATTGCTCGGTTCGGTGTCCCTAAAGCTATCGTTACGGACCATGGAAGTCATTTTCGAAACATTATGATGACTGAACTTTCTGATCAACTTGGCATACGCCACGATAATTCTACACCATATTACCCACAAGCTAATGGTCAACTTAAGGCTGTCAACAAGGTTTTAACCAACATGATGAAACGGATTGTCGGAACTCATAAAACAAATTGGCATACCATGCTTTTTTCGGCATTATGGGCATACCGTACCTCTGCAAAAACATCCACATGGTTCACTCCTTTTCAGCTTGTTTATGGTTTGAAAGTTGTGTTACCCATTGAATGTGAAATCCCATCACTCAAATTAGCCATTGAATTATTATCGGCTACCTCTAAAGAGGAGAAACGCTTCCTATACATAGCACAGTTAGATGAAACTCGTCGCACAGTTGCATTAGTTGTCAAGGCTCATAAAAAACGTGTTAAAACTCAGTATGATCAAAGTGTTAACCCTCACATATATTTAGAAGGTGACAGAGTTCTAGTATACGATCAAGCTCACGACAAACTAGGCGCTGATAAATTCAAACCAATGTGGCATGGTCCTTATATTGTTAAGCGCGTGCTTGCAAAAGGAGCCTATGAGTTAATCGATTATGACGTCGTCTCTTTAGATAAACCTAGAAATGGCCTTTATCTCAAGAGATATTATGCATGATTCTTCGTGTGAAGATTTTCTTTGTACATTAGTTACAGTTTAGAATAGTGTGCCTTAGGATTAGTTATTTTTGCTTGACAAATTTTCGTTGCTTTCGTTGCTTATCTTGATTACTCTTGACACTGCAGATGTCAACATTCCTTCAAACTTACATTGGTTTTGTTGGCAGTGCCTGTCGTAGTACACGGAACATCTCTTCTGCGACATGGGTCATCTATTCACCCACCGATGAGGTAGTCTCTATTCATGGGATATGCCTCGATCAAACAAATAACAATATTGCAGAATATAGCGTAGTCATTGAGCTATTATTTGATGCCATCGCATTTGGTATTCGACGTTTGATTGTTAGGTTAGATTCGCAACTCATTGTATTACATTTAAATGGTGTTTACTCTATCAGAAATCCAGCTTTGTTAAGAATGTTTTTGAGGGTTCGTCTCTTAGAAAGATACTTTGATTATATTGAATATCAACACATTTCAAGAAATTTAAGCACATTGGTTGATGCATTAGCTAATCAAGTTTTAAATATACATTTGCAGCATTAAAAGCAAAACAAAACAATATTTAATCCATACTGAACAAGATACTCAGAGATCGGAAGTAGTAAATATCATTAGGGTAAAAATAGTTGTATGTCAAAAAACATTACATCGTCTGTGATCATAGGTTTCAAACACCTTATGATCTAAATATATTGATACAAAAAACAAAATGTCAATCTGAATCGACCATCCGCTATCCATGATGATGATCATGATGGCAAACTATGGCACATGCCACCCTGCGCAGATATCTCCTGAATGGGCTTGGAACACCAGTCACATGTCTCTGGAACCTAAGAGGTATATCATTTGTCTCTGTCTCTGAAACATCAATAGTCAGCTTCTCTAGGTTATGCTCCAGCTCTGTAAGGATCTTTGCCACATCAATCTGTGGTGGGCCTGCTATAAGCTGCGCATCTCGCCTATCAAAGCGACGAAGCGTTATTGGTCGTGATGGGCTGACATCTGCATTTAAATTTAGAAAACCAAACAAAAATTAGATAACATAAAAACTTCAAAATGATTTGCTTTACCTGTTGCATCCCACTGTACCCCTAGTGGAAGTGATGTGTCAAGGTCACCTCTGAAATCCATCCCTACGTAAGGAAAATCTTCAATCATGAATATTTGGTTCCTAAGCCATATAAAGAACTAAGGAGTATAGTGAACCACTGCACCACCATCGCCACCATGGTGAGCCATCAATGCTACCCATCGCAACATACGTGGCTCCCTAGGTCCTGTGGGATCCACTGGAGACTGCTAAGGTGTGAGGAGTGTGATCCTCTATAAAGTGAAAGACACAAGAATAGCTCCATAGCCGAAGTTTTTCAACTTCCCATTCTTAGCTTTCGTAAGTTGGCCCTTCATGTTATCCAACGCTCCTTCACACCAGTTGAAAATTATTCCCCCGGAACATTCAACTGCAGTCTGCACTTGTGCTTTGGTAGCCACATGCGGAGTTGCACTCCCACACACCCTAGTAATTGTGAATGCAATGATCTTTAGGTCTAGTCACACAATAGTTTTGATATCAATACGACCATCCTTCAACTCTGAATCTTGGCTACAATATTGAGCCATATAAGATGTAGTGGGCAGACCACCTGGTCTTTTCCCAAACAACGAAATGTCTCTCCCTCTGCGAGGTAATCCAGTGAGGAAATAGATATCCTCCGGCTCGATCAGAAGCCTATGGTCTCCAATTATGAAGTATTGATCTTGAACATCCCAAGCATTCACTAACCAGGTCATTGGCTCAACCTGTGCTTTCATACCTTGAATTGCCCAGAATTTATACAAGCCACAATTTTCAATGTGTGAATTGTTGTCAGATCATCCATGGCTACGTTATCATGAAGTTCATGCTCTCTTTCTCGCCATTCGAACATGATTCATAACCTATAAACCATAAATTAAGATCATTAGAAATCAATTGGGAGAATTTGAACCATTTTTTATGGATAGAAGCTTGTTTTTCAAAACCTCACAGTGCTTGCGCAGGTTTTATGTGTACACAATGTGTCTTTGCGCACGAGCTACACATAAAAACCGCGGCGGCCCAATAATTTTTTCTATTAAAATTAATCAGGGTGCACGGGTTTCGCCATGAAAACCTGTGCACCCCAAAGGGTGGATTTTAAAACCTTGTTTCCCCCTAAAAAATGCCCTAAAAACCTAAAATAAAAAACTAAACGGATGAAAAGAAAGATAATGATGATGTGGAATCCCTGGTGCGGGCGGTTCTCGAAATGGTTGGTCGGTTCTCCTGATATCTACTCCGGAAGGTTTAGGGAAAAAACTCTTTCTGCTCTGCTCTGAAAACTAAAAGGTGAAAATGATTTGTTTTAACTTATTTTTATAATTTTAAATGAATAAAATAATATTATTTTGTTTATTTTCACTTTAGAAGTCAAAATCAAAATGTTTTTCATATTTTGAGAGAGGATATTTGTAATTCTTTTTGAGTTTTTGTGCAGGAAACAGGGTATGTTTGGAAATAATCATTTTCGCATTGAGTAGACTTTTATCACTTTTTTAGGCTCTGTAAAAATACGAAAAAGAGAAACCCTAGAGTCCTCTAATGATCAAATCCATAACAAAGCTCTAATACCATGTTAGGTTTTTTTTTCTTTTGAACCCAGAATTGATATACTATTTCAATAAAAATTTATACCCAAATGTTTAAACTCTAAACATAAATATTTTCCATATCTGATTTTATGAACAGCAATACACTTAGTTCACTACCATTAAAATGCAGCAAAAATAGAAATCACTTGCACAAAAAAATTGACAAGTAATTTACCCTTGAAATCCCAATGGGAAAACCAGCGAACAAGTGATTCTTTTATTTCATCCCATGGAGAAAATAAATCTAGAAATTATTACAGCAATTTATGAACCAGTACTTGGCCCAAAAATCTAAGAAATTCACCCACAAAAATCTGCCTCGAACTATGAGCTAAAACAGCTCTGCACAACACGGGTTTTGAGGCATGTATAGCCTATCCATACAGCTGCACAAACTGTACAGAATTCCTACAGTACGATACACCAAGTTGTTGTCCCACTGCCTGAAAACTGCTTCCCTATTGCCTAGAATTTCGTGACCAAATTCTGTCTATGGGTTTCCTTGAAATGTGTGCCCTAGCTCACCCTCCTTGCTGCCCCTGTAATTTTCTCATGCTGCAAGATGTTTCCCTCTTCCTCTTCAGCTCAAACCCTCACTTGTTCATACAATGCGTGTATCTTCCTAGATCTGCTTTTATAACTTTCCAGTAACTAAAACCCTATCTCCACAGTCCAAAGTGATTGAGAGTCAAGATCTAATCTTGAGATCAACGGTTGTGACTTAATCTCATTGACGCGACTTAAATCACCTTTTAACCATTTTAAAGTAAAAGTCAGTTAAACTTTATAAATCATGTTAATATCTGGAGAGTACCTTTTCAGATACTTCTACATGCTAGACACAAAGCGAATGTAGAACTACTTGTTTGAGCTACAACTTTCAACATAAAGTGTATATGCCTATTTTTTTGGCAGACATGCATACACCAACAGCTTTGGAGATATCTGATCAATACAAAGATTACTCTTTAAAGTGCATATGGCTAAGATTGTAAGGAAATTGCTCAACCATCTATGAAATCAAGTTATCTCTTAAATACATCCACAAAAAATGTTGTCACATCTGCAAAAAATAGAATGAAATTGAGAAAATCAAGCCATACGAGCCTCGGATATCACTATACTAGGGTGCAGCACTTTGCCATCTGTTGGAAAATTTTCTCAAACAAAAAGACCCTGAATTTAGAAGGGATACTAGGTTTACAGCATGTCAGGTCAGCAAACATTGTAATTGGCTTAACAAGGTGGTGATCTCTCTCTTTTGCTTCGTTTCAATGACAGAGTTACATAACCCACCCAAACATTGATAAGAGCTTGTACTTAGCAGTTGACAAATCTACAACACGAATTTCTCTCTAGCTGTAGCCAATCACTTAGTTGAAATCAAATGTGTTCTTGAACACATCGTGGCGACAGAGAAAGCAAGCATACCTTGATATGTATATTGTAAATGCAATATGGAACCTGAATTCATAAATTGCATCAGGTTTCAGTGTAAACTCCTTCAAAACTAATCTTTATATTGTTCCATTCTACATATGTTAAATGAGATTACTAGATAGAGGAGTTGGAATCAAATGAGAGGATAAGCAAGGGCTAGAAGGCACTGAAAATATAAAAAGGCAGGACTCAAAACACAAATTGTGAACTAGATGTTGAAGAACACAAGCTCAGGAAAAATGACTGTTGAATGACAGATCGATTGCAAAGTATAAACTACATACAATATTTGCTCCAGTGAAAAAAAAACATGTAGAATTGAGCAAGGCTCTTATCCATGTGTCAGTCAAATTACATTAAGAAATGAGTAGTTTCACTTACTTGCCATAGTGGAGAGTAAAATTGGCTGACTTGCCCCTAGTGAAACATACAGAACCAACCTTGCTGATCAATCGAGGATGCCCCCACATTTCATAATGACATAATGATGTAGAAGTTAGACATAATTATTGAAGAACAACTTTACTGCAGCACCAACAAACAAAATGACTCGCCATTCCATCCCAATAGCGGAAACAATACCCACAAGAACAGTGAGGCTAGTCAAATGTGGACCAGAAAGTGGAGTAATAACAATAACAACTTGCTAGTTAACAGAACAACCAAAACCCAAATTCAATTCATTGAAAAAATCTATAGATTGGAAACTAAATAGTTTGGACCCTATTTAAATCCCTAAAGAAAATGATCAGAAACTTAAAAATTAGGATGAATTCATCTATATAAAAATCTACAAAACCCCTTTTAAAATTCATGGTATGGCTCATTGGAAAGTTCAATGGTCCTCTTGATTGCAAAGATTTTGGCATGTAAAAAAGGCAATATAGCACTAATCAAAGGACTGATGAGGCAAACGATACTTACTCGTATTTGTCCTTTTTATTCTTTTATAAGGGTTTTAATGAAAGGTGAAAAAGAAGATGCCATGCTCTACTTGCAATGAGTACATATTATTAATCAACATAGATTTATGTTCAAGCCCAGATCTATCAATTGTCAAGAGGGATCAAATCTCTTGAAGTACAAACTTCTTTTAGAGTGCAAAACTTGAAAAAAGGTTTGCAATTCAAGAGATTTTATCTCTCTTGGCACTTGATAGATAATGGGGTTAACATGGACCTATGTTAGTTTATATATATATATATTGTGTCAACTCCATGTCGAACATGTAAGGAATTATACATCTACTTCATCTTGAGAAACATTATAATAAAATGTTTTAACCATAAGAAATTTTTTTATTTGTTTTATTATTTATATGATATTTTACTCAACATGGCAATTGAAATATTTTATCTATGATGCATATTGTCCACATTAAAATGCTTTTTTGTTATCAGTATATTTTTAAATACACGTCCCCTCATATTATAAGAGGTAAAAAAGCATATATCCATGGGATAGTCTCTCTATTAGTGCATATATTTTTTTAAAATGTTAGAAGTCATCTCTCTATATATATGATATTGAAATATTTTACCAATCATGTATATTGAAATATTTTATTTATACTCCAATTAACTGTGTAAACATAAAGAACGATGGTATTAAACTAATACCAATTAACTAAATCCTGAAGACAAAACAAATGCAGGTATACAAGAATAATTGTTCCGCTGACTAAACAGCTTACTATTGCTTTGAGGTCGAAGCATTCCCAGAGGAAATCTTATTGCGTAACTCCTATACTCTAGAATAGCTAACAAACATATGGTAACTATAGATCATAGGCTAAGTAAATAAATAGATAAAGGCTATATAATCTAAACAAAATTTATTTATGAGTAATCGGCCCATATTGACAAATATGTATAAATGGACATTGTATCATCATCACTTATCAATTATGTCAAATATATTTGATACCTTTAAGTATAAATCTGTGTCTGGTATACTTCAGTTATCTCCCTGATTCAGAATTGTTCACAACGAGCATATCGTGAGAATGAAGGGGCCATTTCAGCTCTGTGGTATGCTAGCCAAACCAGCAGGTTTGAATATTGCTCAGTCTATCATTCTTAAGAGAATCTGAGAAGCTTGGAAGAGGCTTGCACTTTGTCTTTCACGTAAAGGTGTTAATTTTAGTTAACCATGGTATGTTCTATGCTTAGAGCAGTTTACTTCAATCTTTCTTATTAGCCCAATTCAATTTCAGATATGCAATCACATAACCATTGAAAGTAAATGCTGTTAGAACATAAAATAAATCGACAGAAGACAAGCCAAGACAAGAGACACAAGAATTCTTATAATTCTTCTTATTCAGCAGAGAGAGAGAGAGAGAAAATGTATTTTACAGAAGTCAACAGGATGCCCTAGCCAGTAAAGACTTCGCTGGTCAAACCAGCAATTCAACCTCCAATCAAGCTCGGTCAAACTTGGTCAAAGTCAGCCTTCAGTCAAAGTCAAACACACCCCAAAATAGTCCACAACACTGGTCAACACAGAAGTCAAACTCTGTGGTCAAAACAGCAGTCAATATTGCGGTCAACGCTGCAGTCAACTGCACTCAAAGTCAATGTATTGCCTCGGTTTTTGTGCCTCCAGCTGCAGCCTCTTCAAATCGGATTTCTGAGCTCAAAAACGCAGTCAAATGATTAGAGTTGACACAAAGTGAACCCTGGTCAACACTGTTTAGAAAAGCCCTAAACCAGTTCAAAAATTGCAACTTCCTGTTTCACACGTGTGGAGAAGAGAGAAGCCTCTAAGGCTGTACGAACCAATCAGATGAGAGAGAGATGTGTGAGATGAATGAATGATGAAATGGGCATCAAGTCTCTCCTTGACTGTGGGTGTGTGACACAACTTTTGAGGCTTGTGAGCCTACATTACAATTCTGGCCGACCTTAACAAATTGCACATGTGTGGAAAATTAAATTCAAAATACAACTTTTTCTCATCCAAACAAGATGATCTTTAGATTGACCTTGCACCTCTCCGAAAGAGGAATCCAACAAAAATATCATCTCCATCATATGAGCAGTGCAACATGGAGTTTGGCCCTAGTTGCCAAATTTAACACTCCCTCTCAACTAGGGAGAACTCCATCTGTCCACCTGTGCAATCCTGTCATCCAGTACCATCATGTACTATCATATATCATGATGCGATCCTGTGTCATCCTATTGTCTCTGCTTTGCTGGCTCTACTCTACTATAGAAGAAAAAATAAGAAAATATCATCAAGAGTGAGTCACAAAGACCTTATCACTCTCCATTGACTCGAAGTCAGTTTAGAGGTAAAAACCTTAACCCGACTTGATCCCAGATCAAGTTGTTGGACACATCCCATCCTAGACATAGAGAGTACGGTAATACCCGATGCGTCCATCAGTGATGTTATGGTCTCTATCCTCATTTCCCAACTCATTGGCTAGATGAGAGGTACTTCCCATGAGTCCTGGACTACATGGGTACGATGTATGTGGGGCATAGATCAAAGAGAGGGTGAACCAGCTCAATATCATAATGGTGGGAAAAGGGCACACTAACAAGGTCAGGCGAACTTAGCCCTGTGGTTTCTTATAGCTCCAAGTAGCTATCCCCAAGCCCCCTGGAGTTCCCAAAGCTCATAGTCCAACTCAAGCGAGACCCTCACAATAGGATATGTCCACGATACCAAGCTTCTCATGGAAGGTTAAGAATTTGACCTTCCCCAGGGGCTTCGTGAGAATATTTGTGACCTGCTCATCATTCCCAATGTGACAGAGCCTTACGACGCCTTGTTGTACCATGTCCTGGACAAAGTGGTACCTAATATCAATATGCTTGGATCGGTCATGGAACACGGGATTCTCAGAAAGACGAATCCCACTTTGGTTGTCACAAATGATCACAGTGGTATCCAGCACATGCCCCAACAGCTCAACGAAGCTACAGCAAACAACTTCACAACAGGCCATACTTTCTGCGATGTATTTGGCCTCGGCGGTGCTCAAAGCAACCGATTTCTGCTTCCTGCTCATCTAGGAGATCGAAGCAAAACCTAGGGTGAAGCAACATCCAAGTGTGCTTTTACGATCCACCACACTGCCTGCCCAATCAGCATTTGTATATCCATGGAGCCTCATACTCCCGGCAGTGTATCTCAACCCATGGTTGTGCCTCGGAGATATCTCAAGAGATTCTCGGCACCAATCCAGTGAACGTGATGAGGCTCAACCATGTATTGACTCAACGTGTTCACTGCAAAACATACATCCGGACGTGAGTTCACTAAGAACATCAAGGCCCCCACGAGTTGACGATACTCGGTGGGATTTCCTAACTCGGGCCCAACAGCACTTTCACGCAACTTCTTAAAGTTGAGTTCCATCGGAGTAGTCACGGACTTGCAGTCCACCTTCCCAAATCTCTCCAATAGCTTCACAACATATTTTCCTTGAGAAAGGAAAATCTCACCTGGCTTTTGTCGGACCTCTAAGCCTAGGAAATAGTGCATCAGTCCTAGGTCCTTCATCTTGAACTCGAAAGCTAGCTCCATCTTACATTGATGAATGAGAGGATCAACACCTGTCAGGAAGAAATCGTCCACATAAAGAACCAGAATAAGAGGCTTGTCATTATCAACCTTTAAATAAAGGTTTGGATCAGCATCACTTCGAGTAAAGCCCAGCTTCATCAAGTAGCTATCGTTCCTCTCTTACCAAGCCCTAGGGGCTTGCTTCAACCCATATAGAGGGATTTCTTCAACCTGCATACATATGTGTCTCTATCTCGAACTTTGAACCCCAGAGGTTGTTCCACATAGACCTCTTCCTTGATTGAGCCATGTAAGAAGGTGGTCTTCACATCCATCTGATGTAGACTCCATCCTTGCGATGCAAAAAGGGCAATGATCAATCATATGATGGCGTAGAGGGCAACAGGTGCAAATATTTCATCATAATCTATGTCTTCTTCATGCGAGAAGCCTCGGGCAACAAATCTTGCCTTGAACTTTTCAACACTTCCATCAACTCCATGCTTGACTTGTAGAGCCATTTCGAGGTGACAACAAACTTGTCCTTCGGTCTAGGGACCACATCCCAGACATCATTCTATATGATCGACTCATACTCCTTGTGCATAGCATCCTTCCAAACTTGATGCTTCACGGCTTCTTCAAAAGTTCCAAGCTTAGATTGTACAATGGTGCTCATGGTTTTTAGGTACCCTTAGTACCTATGCAGCTTCTTACTTTCGTGGAATGTTCCCCTTGGAGCAATATGTCTCTCGGCATCTTCAAGAGTGTCTCTAAGCCACTAAGGTCTCATTTATTTAAAGAAGGTGGATCTATAGGATCCATCGGACCTTCAACATTGGGCATCAATTCATCCTTTGGTTCTTCCTGCTTCTCTACTTCTTCTTTGTCTTCCTTTGAAGTAGGAAGATCTCTAACCTTCCTGAGGGCAGCATCTTCGTCGAAGGTGACATCATGGCATATCTCCACTTCTCTTTGACCAAGCACATAGATTTTATATGCTTTCGAGGTTTCATTGTAGCCCACAAACATTCCCTTCTTTCCAGAAGCATCCAACTTGCTTCTCTTTTCTTTCGGTACATGAAAATATACGGGACTTCCAAAAACTCTAAAATGAGAGACATCAAGATTCTTAACAGAGAAGACTTCTTCAGGAGTTTTGGAGTCCAATGCAGAATGTGGGCATCTATTTTGAACATACACAACGGTGTTAGCAGCGTCTCCCCATAGGAACTTCGGAAGACCTTGGTCATATAGCATGGCAAGGGCAAATTCCAAAATGGTTCTATTCTTCCTTTCAGCAACACCATTTTGTTCGGGAGTATGAACAGTAGTGGTCTCCCTCTTAATGCCCTGCCCACATCCCTGCAATAGTAATTGAATTCATTTGACTCATTCTCGGTTTCATTATCGGTCCCAAAATTTTGATCTTCTTCCTAGTTTGATTTTCAACCAAGGCCTTGAACGTGCGGAACCACTTGAATGCTTCGTCCTTTTTCTTCAAAAAGTATATCCAAGTTTTGTGGGAGAAGTCATCTATAAAAGTGATATAATATAAGCATCCTCCCAAGGATGTTACGGGCAACATACCAGATAGATCAGAATGAATCAATTGTAAAATATAAGATGTCTTTGTGACACTCGAGGGGAATGGTCCCCTTGTATGCTTTCCTTCGGCACAACCTTGACATACACCTTCATGATCATCTTTGAAATTGAGCATACCTGTCACCACCTTCCTTGCTTCGGGAAGGGCTTTATAATGAAGGTGTGCAAAACTCTGGTGCCATAGCTTGGATTGAAGAGTTGTGTTGCATGTCATGCCTCCCAGCAGAGTTCCTCCAACCTGATAGAGTGTATCAACCCTGAAACCAAGAGTGAACGCTTCTTTGAAGTTCCTCTTCCAAATGCGTACCTTTCCATCGATGAATCCCACCTTGAATCCTGTCTTCCATTGCCAAGATAGACACTAGATTCTTCTTCAAGTTAATTACGTACAACACATCTTGCAAACCGAGGACTTGATCTTGATTTAAATGAAGGGTCGCAATCCTTGTCCCTTTCACGGGATAGGTGGCATTGTCTCCAACGATAATATCCAAATTAGTATCCTTTTCAATCAAATCAGAGAGGGCCTCTTTATATCCAGTGAAGTGCCTTGAGGCACCACTATCAATCAACCGTTATCCAGGGTTTTGGGAGGAGATGCAACAGAGAGAGCAGATATAAGATATATTCATTTCTCTTATTATCAACAACATTGGATTCATCATACCTGGAATTTATTGACCTCTTGAAAGATTGACCATTTCCATTTCTATTTCGATCAGAGGGAGCCTTCCTCTTTCCTTTGAACATGTTGTTCCTTTGATCATTCTCCCTAAAGTTGTTGTTGTTGTTGTAGTCATCATCTTGGGGAGAGTCACTTTCAATGGGGCACTCTCTTGTATAGTGACCAAACTTGTTACAATTGTAACATCTTCTCTTTCTTCCTTTGGGACCCGCTCTTCCATGATTTTGATTTCTCGAACCAGCGTTATTCCTCGTCTTTGCATGAGCGGTGAAGGCAGTAGGGTCACTTCCATTCCCATTTGAGGGATGGTCTCTCTCCATCATCCTTGTCTCCTCTTGAGTGCATCTCGTCAATAATTCATCAAAATCAGGAATTATATTATTATTGAAAATAGTAGTATTAAATAAATACCATGGTCAGGGAAGTCCTCCAAGAGCAATGAGAGTGAGCTCTCGGTCAACTATAGCCTCTCCAATAGCTAAGAGATCATTCTTGATTTCGGTGATCCTCATGAAGTAGGATTGGATGGACTCTGCCTTGTCCATCTTGATGTTCTTCAACTTGTTCTTTAAAAAGAGAAGTTGATTAGCATTGCTTGCCCTAAACATGCTAACCAACTTATCATACGTCTCATTGAATGTGCCCAGCTCGGAGATATAAGCAACCAAGTGCTTATGAATAGAATCCCTGATGATCTTCTTTGCCTTGTTTTCCCCTTTCTTGTAATTTGTTTTAGTGGTAGCCGGTGCATTTGATGGAGGCTCAGTGATCTTTCCCTGCACATAATCCATAACATCTTGATCCTCCAATGTCAGATCCAAGGACATTTTCCAAGCATGATAATCAGACTTATCATTCAGCTTGTCATCAAATTTGAAAAATGAGGAAGTCATTGTCCCTGGTCCTTGTCTTTTCAACTTCGGTGATTACTTTTCTCACTCTTGCTTGGGCTTTGTCTTCACCTTAGCTCTGATACCATGTTAATTTTAGTTATCCATGGTATGTTCTATGCTTAGAGCAATTTACTTCAATCTTTCTTATTAGCCCAATTCAATTTCAGATATGCAATCACATAACCATTGAAAGTAAACGCTGATAGAACATAAAATAAATCGACAGAAGACAAGCCAAGACAAGAGACACAAGAATTCCTATAATTCTTCTTATTCAGCAGAGAGAAAGAAAATGTATTTTACAGCAGTCAACAAGTTGCCTAGCCAACAAAGACTTCACTGGTCAAACCAGCAATTCAACCTCCAATCAAGCTCGGTCAAACTTGGTCAAATTCGGCCTTCAGTCAAAGTCAAACACAACCCAAAACAGTCCACAAAACTGGTCAATGCAGAAGTCAAACTTCGCTGTCAAAACAGCAGTCAATGTTGTGGTCAGCTGCAGTCAAAGTCAACGTTATGCCTTGATTTTTGTGCCTCCAGCTGTGGCCTCTTCAAATCGGATTTCTGAGCTCAAAAACGTAGTCAAATGATGAGAGTTGACCCAAAGTCGATGCTGGTCAACGCTGTCCAGAAAAGCCCTAAACCAGTCCGAAAACTGCAGCTTCCTGCTTCACACATGTGGAGGAGAGAGAAGCCTCTAAGGCTGTACGAAGATGGGAGAGAGATGTGTGAGATGAATGAATGATGAAATGAGCATCAAGTCTCTCTTTTTTATATCCATGACTATGGGTGTGTGACACAACTTTTGGGGCTTGTGAGCCTACAATACAATTTTGGCCGACCTTAACAAATTGCACATGTGTGGAAAAATAAATTCAAAATACGACTTCTGCTCATCCAAACAAGATGATCTTTAGATCAAAATCTTGCACCTCTCCGAAAGAGGAATCCAACAAAAATATCATCTCCATCATATGAGCAGTGCAACATGGAGTTTGGCCCTAGTTGCCAAATTTAACAAAAGGGCCTGGGAATTTGATTTGACTATTGGTTCTAGAGGGTTTAGGATATTACTCTTTTTTGTATTCAGAGGCTACTGCTTAAACAATTCACTAAAAAGGGGTTTCTGGGTAGAGGGACCTTGGGGATCAGTCCAAGAGAAAGTGGAGGTCTTTGACATTGATCTCTCAAGAAAAGGGATTTCTCAGATAAGATTAGGTTGCAAAATAAGAATCGCAAAGCCTCATCTCCACACAAGACACTTCTGCACTGAACAGGCTGGTCTGGATCTATAAGCCTTCACAAATCTCTTCATGTGTCACATCCATTCACAGAGATACTCACCAGGTGGCGGAATACAGGAATTGCAAAGCCTTGTACCTGCAAAAGACACGTGAATTGAATAGCAAAAGGGATTAGATTTGTTGCTATAGAAGGCTGGTTTGGATCTTTAAGGCATGCCAACTTTATCAGACTCTTCGTGTGTCACATCCATTCAAAGAGATACAAAGCAGGTGGGATACAAGATTTGCAAAACCTTATCCCTGAAGAAGACACTTAATGGCAGTACCCCCAGCCCCATCCAAAGGGATTGGCTGCGGTGCTATACCAAGCCAGTTTGGATCTTTAAGGCAAGCCAGCTTTACCAGGCTCTTCATTTGTCACATCCATTCACAGAGATACCGAACAGAAAGTGGGATATTGAGGACAAAATGGAAGTGGATAGTGCACCTTAACACTATTCGGAAGCACAGTGTTTCATTTGATGGTCTTTCCATGGCCAGTGGTTTATCAGGAATTACCCTCTAAGACCAAGCTTGTGAAGTCTGGCTTCATGGATGCACAATGTCTGCACTGTCGGATCACTGAGATCATTCAACATATTTTTAATTGTTTTGGAAGTGCAGACATTCCAGAGCTCTGATTTGGACCTCCTGGAAGCATATTTTCTACAAACATTTTCTGTGGAGGGATGCACTGCAGGGGATTGTGATGCAGCTGCTCCACCTCACTTTCAAGGTGTCTGACACTGCATCAGAATAGTCTGCCTACACTCCATCTGAAGGATGCACTGCAGGGGATTGTGATGCAATTGCTCCAGGTCACTTTCAAGGTGTCTGGCACTGCATCAGAATAGATTGCCTGCACCCATCCGAAGGATGCACTGCAATGCAGCTTTCAATGGGGCT
Source organism: Pinus albicaulis (assembly GCA_034641835.2). Lineage (NCBI taxonomy): Eukaryota > Viridiplantae > Streptophyta > Pinopsida > Pinales > Pinaceae > Pinus > Pinus albicaulis. The sequence goes on along the minus strand of CM076580.1, from coordinate 446,040,233 downwards.
CAATTTTCTTTAGAAGCCTTTCATGATATGTTCTATGCTGATTTTAAAACCAGGAATATAGCCAAGGGTGTTCTTAAAAAGGATGCTAAATATTGTAATTCTAAAGTTCTATCCTTCCCAAGGACCTTTTCATTGTCCTTTAGATAGTTGTATGCTGTGATGTAATATGTGTTAATATAAGCAGCATTTATTTGAAAAAAGAAAAAAAGACAAGGACCCTGCTTTTATCTAGCATCCATGTTCTAAAATGGCTTTGAGGACACATATCGATTGCATAAGCTCCTTAACAGTCCCAAGGAATTCTCCATCGTTTCTTTTAATTTAAGCACAAGTCAAAGTAATTTCCTTAGATTGAATGAACATTTCACTTAATTATAATTTTTTTTAAAAATCATCTCTTATTAATTCTTAAACGTTTTTTCTTTCCAGGACCAAGGACCAAAGAATGTGCTATGATTCATATTTTGGTATATAAGGTATGATCTAACCACATCACGATAACTTGATAAATATTCCCTTCATTATGGGTACATAGCAACTGCTACACAAACTCAACAATTTATTAAATGATTTAAACAAGAAAAGGGTTCAAATAGAGGACAAGACATCTCATCCAGCTGACCAAGGTTCAGCAAACCATCCAGATCATATATTCTTCTTGAATAGTTGAGATCTACAACCAACAAGAATATTGCTGAAAATTGATTCCAAAAGATATTACATAAAATTACTAAGTGAATCAAGCAGCGGTACGACTGCAGAATCAAGCTTGATGGAGACTGAACCAACACAAACATTACATTTGTGGGATCAAACTGTGGAAAGTTCACTGATTTTATGAACATTTAGCATCCAAGGAAAACTACCTGACCATTCCGAAGGGGCTGCAAAGGTCACTGATAATTCCAAGGCAGTGCACAAGATCAGTACCCTGTGGCTTACCCTGTAGAATGCAATCTGCTAATTGTGTGGTGAAATTGAGGAAAAAAGAGATCCAAATATTTCCCATAAAAATGCCACGCGAAACTGAAATGGAAGAAAGGCCCTTTGGACAGCAGCTACATGACACCCTTAGATAAATATGATTTGTCTTGAGTCAGCACTCAGGTATCAAATTCAGATCTCATTAAGACTGAGTTTCAATTTCATAATGGCAATTCCTCATTCAACGGTGAAGACTCATTGGGATGCATAGCTGCAATGCAGAAGAAATGTGGAAGAAAGAAATAAATGGTGAGAAATATAAGTACTCCAAGGTCAGCTTCTTCACCAACAGCTGGTTGACGTGGACTTCGCCAGTAGATCTGACTGGCACACCATAAGCAATAAAGGCTTGCAATTCCTCCAATAAGTTGTAGAGATTTGCCTGATTGACTTCCAACTTTACCTGGTTTTGTCCTGCATAAGCAAAGAAAGAAGAAACAACTCACATGGATATAACTGCAGTCCCGGAAGAACATCAAATCTAAGCATCTTACAAAGAAATTGTCGTGACATGCTAATAAGCCCAAAATAATACAGTGAATAGCTTGTTAGAAAAAAACAAAATTGTAAAGCTTGGCCTGGCAAACAACGCAGTGACGCTAGAGTGTGAGTGAGTTGGACTTGGCAAAAACTTAGCAGTGCAATCATTTAAAATGAGAGTTGATGCTGGTGCGTTTGACTCACAGGGAAAGAGACAAGTTTAACGTGGCTCTGGCATAGGAAAAAGCAGAGTTTGACTAAGGAATAATTGGAAGACAACGATTTTTCAATGATGGATGAAAGAAACAAATAAACCTGACATAGATCAGAGTTAAGAAAGGTAAAATATAAAATAAAATAAAAATTGAAACGGGGGAACGAGAAAATATAATTTAAAAGGGAGTTTATATGAACCCAATTATAAATAAGGCACATAATTTCATTTGCAGTAAGAGTGCTTAGGTTTACAAAGTGTAGACTTCATAAAGAATACAATTAACTGCTCTGACTCTGGGCCTGACCCTGGTAGCATGGATTCTAACACTACAAATAGCTTATTTTTCTAATTCTTTAGCAACACAAAGAAAGAAGGAGCAGCTTGACACATAAGCCAATCAGAAAGGGCTCTAGACCTAGATTTAATTTTAAAAATGAAAGGCTGGCAAGAAATCCATCTGCACTACTAAATGTAATCCTTATCCATTAAATATGCACATTACCCACAGATTCTAACAAATGAAAATGAAAGTAGTCCAAACGTATCATTCAGATATACATAGATAATGAAGTACCTGTTTATGTAAATAAAACCCCCAAGTAAACAGGTGCACAAAACACCAACCACTATAACAGCTTCCTTATTGACTGGAGCTCTCCCCTCCCACCATCCTGTACTGATTATCCAAGTGAATGTAGTAGAATGTCCATTTTCCTGTTGAAGATCAAAAGTATCCAGAATAATCAACATATATATGAAGATGTTTTGATGACAACAGCAAAATACAAATTATTTCCAACAATACAATTTTGAAACAGAAAGACATAAAAGCCATGCACAAAAAGAAGAAAAGTTGCTTAGACAGAAATGCGAGTAAGGATGAAAGACCCCAGATTAATATAGTAAAACTGACTTGAAGAAAAAAAGAGAAATAGCTTTTATTCTCTCAATGGTTGATGAGTGGCTGTGGTCTGAGAGATTGTGGTTTATCAGTTCCACAGTATGACCTGTCAGACCATGGCCTTTGGTCATACGGTGTGTAGGGGCACCATGGGGTTCCCATCTCCAAAAGAACAATCGTCTTGCTTGGAGCTGCAACCAGTCTGAAGAGCAGAAATAGTGCCAATGACTCCTTGAAATTTTTCTCCCAAGGTGTAGCACAAGCTAATGTGTTAAATTCTGAAGATGTTCTATGCTAGATACAAATATACTTTAAACTTCTAGGGCTCAATGAAAGTAAGATGCAGATAGAACATACCAATAGAACGATGGAAGACAAGCCAAAACAGAGATAAAGAATGGTGGCATTACGGCGATCAGCAGAATGCTTCAACCAGCAAAGACTTCATATGGTCAGCCTCCCACATGTGTCACACAACCCCAAGATGTCTCATCAAGAATGCTACACCAAGATGCTGCAACAAGAAGCCCTAAACGCAGAATCGAGAACGTTGCTCCAGCACCATCCAAGAAAGAAGAAAATGCCTCCACAAAATGTGTGTAATGAACTCCAAATCTCTCCAATATATAGTCATCTGTGGGGGTGTGTGACACATCTCTTATGCATGTGGGATAAATCAGGCCGACCTTGCACATGTGGAATAAATTCAAAATACATGTTCTGCCCATCCGATCAAGATGATCTTTAGATCGATCTTGCACCTCTCCGAAAGAGGGATCCAATAAAAATATTGGCATCGTCATCTAAGCATCACAACATGGAGTTTGGACCTAGTTGTCCAAAATTAACACTCCCTCTCAACTAGGGAGAACTCCATCCACCAGTGCCATCCAAACATCGTGCGTCATCCCGTTGTAACTTGCTTCGCTGGCTTCTTTATTTCAAAACAAAAGGTGAGTCACAAAGACATCACTCCCAGCTAACCCGAAGTCAGCTCAGAGGTCCGAAACCTCTATAGGACTCAAAAGGAGTCACATACCAACCCAAAGTTGGTTTAACTGACCCGAAGTCAGTTGGAGGTTCGAAACCTCACTAGACTTGATCCCAGATCAAGTGGTTGGACACGTACCATCCTAGACATAGAGAGTACGGCAATCTCCGATGCGTTCATCGGTCTTGCTATTGGTCTCTATCCACATTTCCCATCTCACTGGCCAAATGAGAGGTACTTCCCATGAGTCTGGTACTCCATGGGTAGGATGCATACGGGGCACAAATCAAAGAGAGGTAAACCAACTCAATATCATCACGATGGGGCAAAAGCACACCAACAAGGTTTAGCAAGCCTAGCCCTGTGGTTGCTTATAGCTCCAAGAAGCTATCTCCAAAGCCCCCCTGGAGCTCCCAGAGCTCATCGTTCAACAGGACCCTCCAAATAGGGTCGTTCCATGATTCCGAGATTCTCACGAAAGGTTAGGAACATGACCTTCCCCAAGGGCTCTGTGAGAATATCCGAGACCTGCTCATTAGTTCCTATATGATTGAGCCTTATGACGCCTTGTTGTACCATATCCCAGATAAAATGGTACCAGATATCAACATGCTTGGATTGATTCTGGAACACGGGATTCTCTGACAAACGAATCCCTCTCTGGTTATCACAAAGGATAACGGTGGCATCTAGCACATGCTCGAACAGCTCACTGAAGAGCTTTCGCAACCAAGTGGCTTCACAACAGGCCATACACGCTGCAATGTATTCGACCTCAGCAGTGCTCAAAGCTACCGACTTTTGCTTCCTACCTGAAGCAGACCCAAGTGTGAAGCAGCATCCAGATGTGCTCTTGCGATGCACCACACTGCCACCCCAATCGGCATTAGTATATCCACGGAGTCTCAAACTCCCGACAGTGTATCTCAGCCCATGGTCTTTCGTGCCCAGAGATATCTCAAGAGTTTCTTGGCACCAACCCAGTGAATGTTGTGAGGATCAACCATGTGTTGACTCAAAGTGTTCACTGCACAACATATGTCTGGACGGGTGTTCACTAAGAACATCAGGGGCCCTACGAGTTGACAATACTCGATAGGATTTGCTAGCACAAGCCCAGCAGCGCTTTCACTCAACTTCTTAAAGTTGAGTTCCATCGGTGTCGACACAGACTTACAGTCCACCATACCAAATTTTTCCAATAGCTTCACAATATATTTTCCTTGAGAGAGGAAAATCTCGACAGGTCTCTGCTAGACCTCCAGGCCTAGGAAGTAATGCATCAAACCTAGGTCCTTTATCTCGAACTTAGAAGCGAGCTCCCTCTTACACTGATGAATGAGAGGCTCAGCATTCCTACGAGTGAAGCCCAACTTCATCAAGTAGCTATCTATCCTCTCGTACCAAGCCCTGGGGGTTTGCTTCAACCCATAGAGGGCTTTCTTCAACCTGCAAACATGGGTGTCTCTATCCTAGACTTCAAACCCCAGAGGTTGCTCCACATACACCTCTTCCTTTATCGCACCATGCAAAAAGCGGTCTTCACGTCTATCTGATGAAGATTCCATACTTGCGTAGCAGCAAGGGCTATGATAGATCGGATGGTGGTATAGCGGGCCACAAGTGCAAATATATCAGCATAGTCTACGCCTTCCTTTTGAGAGAAGCCTCGGGCAACGAATCTTGTCTTGAACTTTTCAGCACTACCATCAGATCCATGCTTGATCTTATAGAGCCATTTCGAGGTGACAACTGCTTTGTCCTCCGGTCTCGGAACCACATCCCGACATCATTCTTCATAATGGACTTGTACTCTTCGTATAGCATCCTTCCAGAGTTGATGCTTTGTGGCTTCCTCAAAAAATCCAGGCTCAGATTGTAAGATTGTACTCATGGTTGCTAGATACCCTTGGTATCTATTCGGCTTCTTGCTTTTACGAAATGTCCCCCTTGGGGCCATATGTCTCTCAGCATCCTCGAGAGTATCCCTAAGCCATGAGGGTCTTCTCTTCTTTCTTCTAGCAACATCTCAGGAGCATACACGGTTGTGGTCTCCCTCTTAATGCCAACGCCTCTTGTGAGAGAAGACATCTATAAGAACATCCTCCCAAGGATTTTACAGGCAGCATATCAAATAAGTCAGAGTGTATCAAATTTCTTTGTGACACTTGAGGAATGAGGAAAAGTCCCCTATGTTTTCCTTTGGCACAACCCTGACAAATGCCCTCGTGATTTTAATTTGGGCATCCCAGACACCAACTCAGAAAGGGCTTTGTAATCATGGGCCTGAATCTTACTCACCCACTTTCAAGGCCATACAAGAATCATAGCCATATACTGCCATATATCTGTCATAAATCTTGACAGGTATCATATATTGTCATATCATTGATTACAGTGTTGCCATAATATTATCATACACATCACTATCATATTTATCACTGCCATACAGAACTGAAGATATCAAACTTCATGGTTATATATATTTTTCCATATGCCTCTGAAGATACCACAGACCAAGTTCATATAGATTTTGCCCTATACAGTGAGGTCATATGTCACTGTTCTAAGGTTCATTGACCAGCCATTGATATTATCCTTAGATTTCCTTAAAGAGCATTCAAAGACAGACAAACTTTCCATGTAATAATTAATTTTACATACGTCTTCTTTTGTATGTAAAATCTTTTGGTGAAAATCACATCAAAGAAAGATTTTACATGCAATTTATGGATCACAGAAGCCAAATTCCTAATAAAGTTAATTGGAGTTAACCTCTTCTTTTGTCTGCCTTCTTACAGTAGATTTCCAACATCATTGCCCTAAATAAGTACATGGTCCAATCAAAGACTGCAATTTTGGCATTCTGGCATTAGTGATCAGATGGTACCTTCCTAAGCTAATCACAATGGAAACTTTCCTGAGTTGTCCCAATAATGGCTCCCAAGACACTTCAACCAGGATGCCTGAAGGTGTCCTCACAATGGTTCCTCTTCAAAATCTGGCCAACGATCTGCTCCAATATGCCCTCTGTCAAGATCTTCTTCACTTGTACACCCCTCCAAGTTCATTGTTCACTACTTTAATGTCAAAATATTTTATTGCTCATTCATTATTATTCATAGGACTACAATGGTTACTGTCTGAGTCCCTCATAAATCTGAGCCTTCCCAAGGGAGACAGGTACAAGGCATTCAATAGTGTTTACAACTGTATGTAGATTATGTTCAAGGGATCTGACAAGTAATTAGCATTCTTCAACAATATATGTCCTCTAATTTGTGACAGGTTCGAGCTGAAACAAATCTGGCCCTTCCAAAATGTTGTCCACGGTTTCAATCTTGTTGTCTAAGCCCTCCACATAGATTATCAACAGGACCGAACTTATAAAAGTTAGAAGTCCATTTTTAACCCTTGACTGAAACACAAAAAAATAAGGCAGTGTGTCCTCTTCACAAGTGACAGGTTGAGTTTCAAGGTATGTGTGCTATAACAGGTAGGAGAACCTAATGTTTCGGTCCTCTGCAAGTGAGATCACTTCAAGTGGACCGAGCTTCCTTCTGTTGTGTTGTTGTCTACATACAGTGATGTAATTTACTTATGCATTGACCAAGCTTTGCATATTAACAACTTCGATGTCAGTCTTTCTTTTCGAATGCCAGTCTTCGAACACTTATTTTTCTACCCATAACTAGGTATGATATTACAGTTCGACCAATTTGCAAACTTAATTTTGAAATCCGGTTGAGTTGGAACAAAGATCGATTCTTCTGTCATCCGACCCTGCAAGCTCGACACCTGAGGTTTAAACGACTGTCTCGAGCCCGAAATTCTGAGACAACAGCTCAACTGTCTTAGTAGGCTCCATTTCGGCTTATTTTGGATTAAATTTGGCTTCACAGGTCCACAAATTCGACCCCCTGCTACCACGATGTCTCTTCCGCCTACGGGTTCAAACTCATCCAACCTGCCTGGATTTTCAATGTACACTGCATCCAACGCTTAGCAAAATTTAGTATAAAATCTGATGACACCACTCTGTCAACAACTTCCTATAACCTCGCCTACATCACGACCGTTCTGACTCGGCCTTAAACACGACAAATTCAAAACCTGGCAATGGCCACCGAGCGCAGCGGTCCCTCGATCATTGCCAATTTTTGACAAAAACTTATTTTATGAGTTTTGGATTTAAATCATGACCCTTGTACATTAGACTTGGACACCAAAAATTTAAAATTTATTTAACCATTCCACGGTGACCTTGTTATGTGAGGAGGCACCTATAGCTCCATGTTACGGTTGTTTTGACCCTCAAAATGCCACCTATAGGCCTGTGGCCTTGTCATCACAGGTAGGTCCCTTTGTCGGCCTGTTTCAAGAGGATTTGCTGTGATTTCCTTGCCCAGAACAATCCTCTAGTTTTCCTCTTTCTCCATGTTGTCTAGCCTTCCAAAATGTTGAGAAGTGTAACTAGGTTGGTCTTCATGTTGACTATGTAATTATGTATTTACAAGACAAAGATTATCAAATATTATAAAATATAATTTGTTGTACTTGCTTCATTGGTTTCATGAGCAAGAAATTTTATTATAGGTTAATAGATTTCTTCTTGATGTCTATTTAGGGTTTGTTTATAAGAATAATTAGTGTCATGTAAATGGAGAAGCTAGTCTTCAGTAGAGTGCTCCAAGATCTTGTCATATACCATGTGGAAGAATGAAATACAACAACTCCTTCTCAACGCTGGAATCAAATGATGAAATCGACCTATCTGCAGCATTAATGTCGGCCTTCATACTATGGACAAGTCGGCCTAAAGGCAAATTGGTGAGTCGGCCTTAAAACAAGAAGCATATATATATATATATATATATATATATATAAGTTGCTCTGCAGCTCATTTGATATGCAATGAATTGCGGATTCCTCTGAAGTTACGGATAACTCTGAGCCAAAATAAAGGAAACATTTGCGGATCTAATACAAAAGGTAATTGCGGATACCACAGCTAAGATAGTGCGGAAATTGCAGCAGAGATAGCGTGGAACCTCCAATAGAGATCGTGTGGATACCACAGCCGAGATAGTGCGGAATCTACAGCATAGACAGTGCGGATATATACTAAGATACTGTGGGGATAAAGTTAAATCCTTCAGTGCGGATAAAGTATGGGTTGAGTGCAAATAAAAGAAAAACATAAGTGCGAATAAGAGACACTATATAATGTGAATCTGAAACAGTGATACAAGATATCAAGGGTACAAGTTAGACTGCGAATAAAGGTTGTTAACCTGAAGAGAAAAATTGTGGTAATCATAAGGAGAAAAGAAAGAAATAGTAAGGAAGGTAAATCTATGATTTACCTTCATACTATTCAAGCAATTCAACTACAAACATAAGCAAGGGCTTTAGTGCTGATGCAGATCTAAGTAATTTGGTGAAGAAAAGATCCAAGGTTGAAGAGGTGGAATCAAGGTCTTGGAAGCATATCTAAGTCAAGGGTCTATATCTGGGTCGTGGTACTTGTCAATTGAAGATCTATAAGAAGAATTTTTTGTTGGTTTTCCTCTCCAAGAGGGAGAGGTTTTGCCCTAGCTCTAGGAGCCTAACGTTTGTGTCTTGGGTCTTTTGATAATTGACTTGATGAAATATTAACTAAACTAAAAGAAGAGAAGACATAAGTATCACATGTAAGATCACAAGTAATTATCAAGAAGAGAATTTGTATTAACATCCCTTCAAATTCTCAACATGGTATCAGAGCTAAGGTGTTGAACATAAAGGTTGCTTGTCAACAAAGACACTCAAAGAAGCAAAGATCAAAGTTTGGGTTGGAAAGACAAATCAGTTTGCAAGGAAGACTATCCAACTACTTCATGTGAGATCTCCTGCCTCATTCAAAAAGATCAACTCATTCAGGAAATGAATCTTTGTCCTCAAAGATTTGCACTCAAGACATTGTTTGAAGGAAATCTCAACTTCTGAAGATAATCATTATAATCAAGGTTTCAAGTACAACAACATTGAAGAAAGGAAACCCTTGACTTCATTCTTAATCATCATCAAGGAAGCTACAAGCAAATCCACTCAAGTAAGTATTCATGACCCTATCTATCAAAATGCCTTATTGTAAAGAAAGCAACAAGCTGGTTGGGTCATCAAACTTCAGTGCATGGAAGAAGGGAACAGACTTGAATTTAATAGAAGACGAAGTAATGGATTATATCGAAGGATCTATTGTTCAACCTCCAAAAGAAGATACTTCAGCCCATGCCAAGTACACGAAGTGAGAAATTAGAGCCCAGAGGATTCTCATAGAATCCATCAAAGACTCTCTCATTCCCTATGTATCAAAACTAAAGACTGCAAAACAAATATATGAGAAATTGGTGGAGCTATTCTCTGTGAGTACTGCTAGAGAAGCAATCTCTTTGAGACAAGAACTATACAAAATGAAATTATAAAGGGAAGCAGGAATCGCTCCATACTTTATGAGGATTTCTGAAATAAGAGATCAACTGCAGGAACTAGGAGAGGTGATGTCTGACACCGAGATGACAACAGTGGTGTTGAATGCTCTACCAGAGGAATGGAGAAACTTCACTTCTAGTCTATATGGGAAGAAAGAAGCCACTCCATTCCAAGATTTATGGTCTCTATGTAAAATATAGGAAACAAGACTAAAGGCCAAAGTTGACACAGGATCAAGTGAAGAGAATCATGCCTTTGCAGCCTCATACAGAGGAAGATTCAGAAAGTTTGGCCCTCAGAATAAAAGAAGAAATATGGACAACGTGCGATGTTTTGGATGTGATGAGCTTGGGCATTATAAAAGAGATTGTCCTAAATCTAGAAAGGACAAGAGGAAAAAGGAAGAAGCCCATGTCACTCATGAAAGAGAAGAACCTGATGCTAAAAGATCTAAGAAGGAGGAAGCAAGAGATCTCTATTATGATTGAGATCATCTTCCTCTGTAAGTGATCTCTGATTAGTTGCAAAATTGTATGATAGCAATGTACATTAAGAAGCATCTCAATAGAAGCATGGAAGTAGCTCTCGGTGAAACAACCTATGGAAAACCTCTTTACTAAAAGTAAAGCAGTCATCAGATCAAGGGTCATCATGGAAACAAAATTTTGGGATGTGATGACATAATGTTGAAGCAGGTCAAAGGAATGAATCTCTTCATTCAAGAAAAACCGCTACAGGATGACTCAAGGAAAATAGGTATGAGGTATGCAAACATATATGCTGATATTGGATGGATGCTATGAAGTCATGTCATATGGTTACAAGTAATATACCTCTGTATTTAGGAGTATGATCTATGAAGAAGGATCTCTCAGTCACTAACAGATGAAATCAACATAATATGACCTCATAGAATATGAGGTGGTTGTACATAAACAAGAAACTGGAAAATTTGGAAATGAAGAATGTGTAGAGTCGAAGAGATCATGAAGTACAACCATGTCAAGAGGCAATGATCATCCAAAGGCCAAGAAGATGTGACTAGGAGATCTCCTGGGAAGATATGTAGACTCTGACAAGAAGTCTGGTAAAGTAGAAGACCCTTGGCAAAACATATCATTAGGAGACATGTCAATCTGTATGAAGGATGTCGATGCCTACAGGAAGATGTCATGGTGAAAGATCATCACTAAGGTAACTTTTGTTCTAAAATTCATATATATATATATATATATATATATATGTGGATGAATTTGTGCAAGGTTGCTAATCATGAGAAAGGATGCATGATCCTTGGAGATGATTTGAAGGAAAGCAGCATGGCATAACAGTGGACCAATTAAGGAAGTCTGATAAATCACTCTCTGATAGCTGACATGACTCGGGATGGAAGTGATGAATAATCTGTGCCCTATGAAGCTAAAAGTTAAAGATTCCTTTATATCGAAATCCATGACATCGAGGACAGGAATTCTTCATGAGCAGCTGGGTGTCTCACCATTGCTGCTGGAGGTCCCTGGTGATAAGTTTCTTACTTGGAAGAAACTTGGTAATTCCTAAGAATAAGCTTAGGTACATTCCTTGTATAGGAATGAGTACATTCCCTTGTGGAATAGGTCCTCCCTGCTTGAGAGGGAGAGATAGACACATCATTCTGGTCTTCATTTGGGAAGACAGAATGGAGGATTGGGTAATCATCTAGCATTCGATACTCTCTGAGAATGTGTTGGGGCATTCAAGATAAGAGTAGTCGGGGAGCGATATTCTTTGAGGGCTAGCTACCCAAGAGAAGAATAGTCCAAAGAAGGTTATACTTTGGGAACACTCGGGTGGAGTATGTACCTTGGAGAGACAATGACGAAGGTGTCTATAAGTCATGTGTCTCGCCAGCATTGTAGCCCATTGTCTCTTTGAGAGATGGGGCTATTAGTCAAGGCCTTGCACTAGGACAATGCTGGTTGATATGATGCTATACAGATGCGATTACCAATCCGATTCTTCTTATGAGATTCTTCAGTTTGAAAGTAACCATGTATCTATATGAATACCTCCCTAGTTAAGAGGGAGTGTTGAAAAGTGTAACTAGGTCGGTCTTCATGTTGACTATGTAATTATGTATTTACAAGACAAAGATTATAAAATATAATTTGTTGTGCCTTCATTGGTTTCATGAACGAGAATTTTTATGATAGGTTAATAGACTTCTTCTTGATGTCTATTTAGGGTTTGTGTATAAGAATAATTAGTGTCATGTAAATGGAGAACCTAGTCTTCAGTAGAGTGCTCCAAGATCTTGTCATATACCTTGTGGAAGAATGAAATACAATAGCTCCTTCTAAATGTGGAATCAAATGATGAAATCGACCTATATGCAGCATTAATGTCGGCCTTCATACTGTGGATAAGTCGGCCTAAAGGCAGATTGGTGAGTCGGCCTTAAATCAAGAAGCATACATCTATATATATATATATATATATATATATATATATATATATATATATATATATAAGTTGCTCTGCGGCTCATTTAATAAGCAATGAATTGCGGATTCCTCTGAAGTTACGGATAAGTCTGAGCCAAAATAAAGGAAACATTTGCGGATCTAATACAAAAGGTAATTGTGGATACCAGAGCTAAGATAGTAAGGAAATTGCAACAGAGATAGTGTGGAACCTCCAACAGAGATCGTGCGGATACCACAACCGAGATAGTGCGAAATCTACAACATAGACAATGCGGATATATACTAAGATACTGTGGGGATAAAGTTAAATCCTTCAATGCGGATAAAGTAAGGGTTCGGTGCGGATAAAGTAAGGGTTCGGTGCAGATAAAAGAAAAACATAAGTGCAGATAAGAGACACTATATAATGCGAATCTGAAACAGTGATACAAGATATCAAGGGTACAAGTTAGACTGCGGACAAAGGCAGTTAACCTGAAGAGAAAATTTGTGGTAATCATAAGGAGAAAAGAAAGCAATAGTAAGGAAGGTAAATACCTTCCTACTGTTCAAGCAATTCAACTACAAACATAAGCAAGGGCTTTAGTGCTGATGCAGATCTAAGTAATTTGGTGAAGAAAAGATCCAAGGTTGAAGAGGTGGAATCAAGGTCTTGGAAGCATATCTAAGTCAAGGGTCTATATCTGGGTCATGGTACTTGTCAATTGAAGATCTATAAGAAGAATTCTTTGCGGGTTTTCCTCTCCAAAAGGGAGAGGTTTTGCCCTGGCTCTAGGAGCTTAACATTTGTGTCTTGTGTCTTTTGATAATTGACTTGATGAAATATTTACTAAACTAAAAGAAGAGAAGACATAAGTATCACAAGTAATTATCAAGAAGAGAATTTGTATTAACCTACAGCCCTTCAAATTCTCAACACAAAACACCATTGTTTTGGACCTTCAATCGGTGAGATATGCAGCCCTGTCTAGGGCTTGCTAATTCTACACTTCCTTTAGCAAATAGCACCTTACTTCAACGAAGTTACTTGCATCCTTGACGTAAAAGGATGCAGCCTCTTCTAGGCTGCCTTCTAGACTACTCGGATACTCCAAACAACCTCGTCTGTAATTAATACACAGAAGTAACTATATGTGGCAGCCTTTAAAGACTCCACTCTGGATTGTTTGGAGTGGCTAGGCCTGCGGCCTAGCACAGTCCCTGCGGCCTCCTTAAAACATGCTTAATCCACCTTCCTTCTCTACATGCAGCCCTTTAAAACAAATCTATTGTCACTTATAGCTCTTCGGTCTCCAACACAGACTTCTTCACGCTGTTGAAGGTTAGGGCACATGAATTTCGACCGCATCAAACAATCCTTAACTCGCTGCCCTAGATTCTCAACAAGTTGGGCTTTGTCTTCTCCTTAGCTCTGATACCATGTTAAATTCTGAAGATGTTCTATCTAAGTTGCACGAAACAGGGAAACGGAAACGAGTTTCCGAAACGGGAAGCGAAGCAAAATGCGACCTCCCCAAATTTTGGAAATGGGGAAACGCAGTATATATATATAATAATAATAATAATAATTTAAATTTGTATTAGAATTTAGGACATTTAAGAAATGTTATGTGAAATCATAAAAGTTTAAAACATACATGATACATGATAAATTCAAAGCATAAACTATTACAAGTTACAACACATTTACTCATGAATGATAACATATACAATGAAAATAGCAATATCGGAATATCGGATTGGTGCTCTTGATTAAATATGAGTTCCATACACTAATACAAGACAAAATACGATGGAAACATTGCAATCACCCAATCCTGAAATCCTAAAAAAATGATAAGTCTGTTGGATTTTGAATGAGATCTAAAATTCTACTTTCTCCATATGAAATCCAATGAGGTCGGAACCACTCTCAAACATCCTGAGTCATTTCATGGTAATGTTAAAAATTTAAGTAAAAGGATGACCTTTTACTTTAAGAATTTAACATTACCATGAATCGCATATAAATACTAGGGCCATAGGCTTTAAAAAGCCATCTAGAAGCATCCATAAACGATTAGAATAATATTAAAAAGCACGAAAACAGAAAAAAAATTTAAAAAAAACCAAGTTAAATCGCTTTAAAGGGAAGGAAACGCGGTCGTACGGCCAAAAACACGTTTCCAAGTCGTACGGTACGCGTTTCCGTTTTGTTTCTTGCCAAAAACAGGGGTGGGGAGGACGTTTCCTGCAACATAATGTTCCATGCTGATGCAAATATACTTTAGACTTCTAGGGCTCAATGAAAGTAAGATGCAGATAGAACATACCAATAGATCGATGGAAGACAAGCCAAAACGGAGATAAAGAATGGTGGTGTTATGGCAATCAGCAGGATGCTTCAACCTTCAAAGACTTCATAAGGTCAGCCTCCCACATGTGTCACACAACCCCAAGACGTCTCATCAAGAATGCTCCACCAAGATGCTGCACCAAGAAGCCCTAAACGCAGAATCAAGAACGCTGCTCTAGCACCATCCAAGAAAGAAGAGAATGCCTCCACAAAATGTGTGTGTGTAATGAACTCCAAGTCTCTCCAATATATAATCATCTGTGGGGGTGTGTGACACATCTCTTGTGCATGTGGGATAAATCGAGTCGACCTTGCACATGTGGAATAAATTCAAAATGCATGTTCTGCTCATCCGATCAAGATGATCTTTAGATCGATCTTGCACCTCTCCGAAAGAGGAATCCAATAAAAATATTGGCATCGTCATATGAGCATCACAACATGGAGTTTGGACCTAGTTGCCCAAAATTAACATAATGACTACAATTCTGATATTGAATTTTCTAATTCTGAATATATAGTTTACCCAATCAATTACATAACCAAAGGCTTATTTATGTTCTAGTTTAATGACTCGACCCACAGTCGCAACATAACCAAAGGCTTATTTTTATTCTAGTTTAATGACTCGACCCATGTGTTGTAGATCTTGAGAAGAGGCCCTTGGGTCTGAACAAATACCTTTGTGTTCTCTTCTTGGTACAGTGATTTCTCAATTAAGAAAGCCATTCAACTATCCCATCTTGTTTGGGTCGACTTCCTTGGCTTACCAATGCATTTCTAGACAGCCCTAGAGGCTAGAATGCATCTCTGCCCCAATGGGCAACTTAGTTGTCATAAACTAAAGAGGTTCTTCAACCCTAGAACTCAGAACCAATTTTGGGTTAAGGTTAACCTATTAAAGGAATTTGTGCTAATTCAGGTGGAGGGTCTACTTGTTTTCAGTGTCAAACCCTGGATCATTGTATCTATAATTATCTACTCATATCTCAAGCCAACCCATTAAGGGCCATCCCATGTTTAGACTCCCCTATCCCCCAATGCCATTAATATCATGTCTCTCTTAATTAAGGGCCCATCCCATGTCTTTCTTAATTTTATCTGAAGTGCATTAATCAATTGATCCTTCATATTTATTTGATCTTGAAAATCATGAAGCCAATTATGCAACTCATTTCTATAATCTTTTAATTCCTTGATTTCTTGAGACGAGTTTTTGTTTTACCCATTTGTTATTTTCACTTGACACGCTCGCTTGTACATGCTTTCTTCCACATGGTTCTTTAATCTCAAGCTTGCTTGCTTTTTGTGCCTCCTTAAAGTGTCGAGTGCTACCAATCATGCACCCTAATGACTTGAGTTTTGGCCTCCTTTGAAAAACATGTTGTTTCCTTGCAAGGGTTTACAACTTTACCCTTTTTACAATTGAACACTCAAATTCAATTATTTATCCAGCAATTTATATAGTCCAAGGTTCAATTTAATGCTTCAAAAGACTATTGTCTTTGATTTTTCCAATGCTCAAAGCAACTTTCTATCCTCTTGTTACATGTAAATAATCAATTTGAATTTAATGTCTTATTGCTCCATTTGTTAGACACTAAATAGAGTATCACACATCCAAAAGTTATACAGAATGACAAAGTCATTAGACCCCCTTATTCTATTTTGGGACAAGTCTAGAACATATGAACAAAAAAATAATGATTTTTTTAGTTGATGGGGTACGCTTTCAATTATTTGCTTTTGAACACAGAATATTGTAATAATGACCTTCGTGCCATTTAGGTCACAACCATAAAAATTATTCAATAATTGGATCACTACATCACCACCACTTTGATCCTTATTCCTGCATCACTTTGTGAATGGCTTTGATCCTTACGACCCCACTTTGTGAATGTCTTTTGCAAATTACACTAATCGGGAATAATGGTCCATATACAAGTACACAAGCACTCAACTAGGCCTACTCCAATTCACTTGTTAATAATTAAGGTGGACAATTTTGAATATAAAAAAAATGGACTTTTAACCATGGACTGTGTATGGAAAAACCTTTGATCCTTATTCATGCCTCACTTTGTGAATGGCTTTGATCCTTACGACCCCACTTTGTGAAAGGCTTTTGCAAATTACACTAATCAGGAACAATGGTCCATATACAAGTACACACAAGCACTCAACTAGGCCTACTCCAATTCAGTTGTTAATAATTAAGGTGGACAATTTTGAATATATAAAAAAATGGATTTTTAACCATGGACTGTTGTTAAATTCTGAAGATGTTCTATGCTAGATGCAAATATACTTTAAACTTCTAGGGATTTAATGAAAGTAAGATGCAGATGGAACATACCAGTAGATCGATGGAAGACAAGCCAAAAACAAAGATAAAGATTGGTGGCGTTACGGCGGTCAGCAGGATGCTTCAACCAGCAAAGTCTCCATAAGGTCAGCCAACCCAATGTGTCACACACCCCAAGACGTCTCATCAAGAATACTCCACAAAGACGTTGCACCAAGAAGCCCTAAACGCGGAACCAAGAATGCTGCTCCATCACCATCCAAGAGAGAAGAAAATGCCTTCACCAAAAATTTGTGTCAAATGAACTCCAAGTCTCTCCAATATATAGGCATCTTTGGGGTGTGTGTGACACATCTCTTATGCATGTGGGATAAAAAACGCTGACCTTGTACATGTGGAATAAATTCAAAATACATGTTATGCTCATCCAATCAAGATGATCTTTAGATCGATCTTGCACCTCTCTGAAAGAGGAATCCAATAAAAATATTGGCATCCTCATATGAGCATCACAACATGGATTTTGGACCTAGTTTCCCAAAATTATCACTCCCTCTCAACTAGGGAGAACTACATCCACCCATGCCATCCAAACATCGTGTGTCATTCCGTCATAACTTGATTTTCTAGTTTCTTTATTTCAGAAAAAAAGGTGAGTCACAAAGACATCACTCACGGCTAACCCGAAGTCAGCTCTGATTCACCAAACCACGTTTAAAACGTCCTGGGGGTGTGTGACACGTCCTTTAAGACATTTAAGTCTATATTATATTCCAGGCCGACCTAGCACATAAGTGGAATAAATTCAAAGTACATGTTCTGCTCATCCGATCGTGATGATCTTTAGATCAATCTTACACCTCTCCGAAAGAGGAATCCAATAAAAATATTGGGATCGTCATTTGAGCAGCACAACCCGGAGTTTGGACCTAGTTGTCCAAATTTAACACTCCCTCTCAACTAGGGAGAACTTCGTCCACTAGTGCAATCCAAACATCGTGCGTCATCCCGCCGTAACTTGCTTCACTGGCTTCTTTATTTCAAAACAAAAGGTGAGTCACAAAGACATCACTCACAACTAACCCGAAGTCAGCTCAGAAGTCCAAAACCTCTATAGGACTCAAAGGGGTCACACACCAACCCGAAGTTGGTTTCACTGACCCGAAGTCAGTTGGAGGTCTGAAACCTCACTTGGACTCGAGAGAGTCATATACTAACCCGAAGTTAGTTTCACTGACCTGAAGTCAGTTGGAGGTCCGAAACCTCGCTAAACTTGATCCCAGATCAAGTTGTTGGACACGTGCCATCCTAGACATAGAGAGTACGACAATCTCTGATGCGTCCATCGGTCTTGCTATGGTCTCTATTCACATTTCCCACCTCATTGGCCAAATGAGAGGTACTTCCCATGAGTCTGAAACTCCATGGGTAGGATGCATACGGGGCATAGATCAGAGAGAGGTAAACCATCTCAATATAATCACAGTGGGGTAGAAGCACACCAACTAGGTTCGGCAAGCCTAGCCCAGTGGTTGCTTATAGCACCAAGAAGCTATCCCCAAAAGCCCCCCCGGGAGCTCCCAGAGCTCATCGTCCAATAGGACCCTTGAATTAGGGTCGTTCCACAATTCCAAGATTCTCATGGAAGGTTAGGAACACGACCTTCCCTAAGGGAATTGTGAGAATATCCGCGACCTGCTCATTAGTTCCTATATGATCGAGCCTTACGACGCCTCGTTGTACATATCCCGGATAAAGTGGTACCATCCATCAACATGCTTGGATCAATCGTGGAACAAGAGATTTTCTAACAAATGAATCCCCCTTTGGTTATCACACAGGATAACGGTGGCATTTAGCACATGCTCGAACAACTCATTGACAAGATTTCGCAACCAAGTGACTTCACAACACGCCATATATGTTGCAATGTATTTGGCCTCAGCGGTGCTCAAAGCTATTGACTTTCGTTTCCTGCCCGAACCAGATCTACGTGTGAAGCAACATCCAAATGTGCTCTTGTGATCCACCACACTGCCAGCCCAATCGGCGTTAGTATATCCAAGGAGTGTCATGCTCCCGGCAGTGTATCTCAGCCCATGGTCTATCGTTCCACAAAGTTATCTCAAGATTTTCTTGGCACCAACCCAGTGAATGTTATGATCAACCATGTGTTGACTCAAAGTGTTCACTGCACAACATATGTCCAGACGAGTGTTCACTAAGAACATCAAGGCCCCTATGAGTTGACAATACTCAGTAGGATTTGCCAACACGGGCCCAGCAGCGCTACCACTCAACTTCTTAAAGTTGAGCTCCATCGGTGTCGACACGGACTTCCAGTCCACCATACCACATCTTTCCAGAAGCTTCACAATGTATTTTTCTTAAGAAAGAAAAATCCCTCCAAGTCTCTGTCAGACCTCCAGGCCTAGGAAATAGTGCATCAGTCCTAGGTCCTTCATCTCAAACTCAGCAGCGAGCTCCCTCTTGTACTGATGAATGAGAGGGTCAGCACCTACCAGGAAGAGGTCGTCCACATACAGCACCAGAATGAGAGGCTTCTCTTTATCAACCTTGAAGTAAAGGTTTGAATCAGCATTACTACAAGTGAAGCCCAGCTTCATCAGGTAGCTATCTATCCTCTCGTACCAAGCCCTAGGGGCTAGCCAACCTGCAAACATGGGTGTCTCGATCCTGGACTTTGAATCCCAAAGGTTGCTCTCCATACACCTCTTCCTTTATCGCACCATGCAGGAAGGCGGTCTACACATCCATCTGATGAAGATTTTGTCCTTGCGTAGCAGCAAGGGTAATATAAATTACAGGTGCAAACATAATCAATGCCTTCCTAGAAAGAAATCTTAGGCAACACATTTTCTATCAGATCCATGCTTGATCTTATATCGAGGTGACAACAGTGTTGTCCTGTGGTCTAGGGACCATATCCCAGACATCACCCTCCATAATGGACTCGTACTCTTTGTGTATCACATCCTTCCAGACTTGATGCTTTACAGCTTTCCCAAATGATTCTGGCTCATATTGTACTCATGGCAGTTAGATACCTCTGGTATTTATATGGCTTCTTGGTTTTCTTCCGGAATTTCCCCCTTGAAGCCATATATCTTTGAGCCATGAGGGTCTTCTTTCTTTCAGCAATGATATTAGCTCAGGAGCATATACAGTTGTATTCTCCCTCTTAATGCCAGCTTCTCTTGTGAGAGAAGACATCCATTTTAAATGAGGGCATCCCAGACACCAACTCGGAAAGGGATTTGTAATCACAGGCTTAAATCTTACTCACCCACTGTACAGGCCATTCAAGAATCATAGCCATATCTGTCATACATCTTGTCAGGTGTCATATATTGTCATATCATGGATTACAATGATGCTATAGCATTATTTATCACAGCCATCAGAAGATATCAAAATTCATGGTTATATATATTTCCATATGCCTTTGAAGATATGACAGATCAAGATAGATTTTGCCATATGTCATTGTCCATATCTTCCTACACATCAAGAACAAATAAAATGACTTACTTGTTGAAGATGCACTCCACTTACATCCCTCTGACCTTGATGTACTAGGCAGATCTCACAAAGAATATTGTTGCTTTAAACTCAGCCCATCAATTTCCTCAGTCAATGTTGTTCTTACTGCCTGTACATAGTCTGCAACTTATTACAGCTACTGAGCATAATTCATATCACCATCTCTATCGTCATAGCTACAATATATGTTGCAACCAACACTCAAACTGTCCTAGGCCTACTGCACTCTGAACATTGTCCCCTGCAGTGAGTGCATACCCTGCATCGCCATCATCACTACCATGCATTCGTTTTATCAGTTTCTCATTGGCCTTTCTTGCCTGTACAACTTTTTTCGAAGCATCTTCAGTTGCCATAAACTGTTGCACATGAGCTTTCTGTCTCTCCCGAAGCTGCTTATATGTTCCTTTGCTCGATGGATCTGTTCCTAATTTTTTGTTGCCATTTCTTCTGCCTTCATCATATGAACTACCATCTGGAGAGGAAGCATCCATAATTCTGTTGTTTTCATATTTATATTTCAGACGTTCAGTATCATCCCTAACATCAATTTTGACAATTCGAGTTGTATATGTAGTAATTGCAAGTAGTAATTGAGGAGGATTCCTGAGCAAATTTAGAGCAAGATCCTGCACATCATTTGACATTTCCCCATCCAAATCAATAACTAGCTTCTCAGCATCTAAATGTGCATGTCCCTGAACACCACCCCCATCATAAGCCGGGAAAGTGTTTCATATTCTTTCAGTGAGATGAGCTGCAAGTGATTCACATGCCTTTCTAATGCTCCTTTCCTGTGTTGTTTCAATAAGAATGAGACCATTCGTTGGCTTGTTGCCCTTAATTGTGGCATAAACTGTATCCTGCTTGTTACGGGCACGCTGAATGTTAGGAGTTGCATCTTAAATTCAATTTGAGAATGAAATCATCTTTTGACTTTCTGATCATATTCCAAAATACTTCTAAAATCTGCAACTAAGTCAAATTCAACTCCTTTTTTACTTATTTAAAAGGATTTTTCTTCAAGTTTAGCTTCTGTTGAAGCACCTAACTTTCTTATCGGGGTTCAAAACCAATTCAAGTTGAATTTTGATTCAGTCCTGTAAAATTCGTTCAGCCAATCTTGATTTGCTACAGCTAATGATCGAAATATCGGATTTCTTTTCGGAATCGGCATTTTCAGAATCCTCCTGTATCTGGAGTTTCAACGTGGGCTTCATCAAAACTGCTTACGTCTTCGTTCTCACTGTATGATAGGTCTTCGTTTTCGGGATATGAAACTGCTTCATTCATAATGGGGCCTTCGAAATCTTCGACATGATGATGTGGGAGAAGAATATAAACGTATGGGGATCACGGAAACTACCTGGTTTTGGTGCCTAGTCACTGCGATTTGAACCCTGCTCACTCCTCTGCAGTGGATCGATGAAAAAAAAATTGTCGATGGCTGAGAAAACCTTGCGGACAATCAATCCGACCTTCGACCTCCACATTTTTAAAGGAGAGAAACTACTTGTTCTGAATTTCCTTCAGGTGAATCGCATTGGCTTCATTCGGTTGCATGCCTCTATAAAATAATTGAATAATCTTACCGATGTGACAAATTCCTGTCGACTTCAGCAGCCAAATTTGTCAGTGTCCTGGTGAATATTTTTCTTCCTGAGTACCTGGAGATCTTTAGTCGTTTCAGTGACATTTCGAAGGCACTTCGCCTATCGACAATGGTGGGCCACTTTCGAGCATTTTGCCGCAGCGGCATAGAAGATCCTCCAGCTTTCGCAGTCAGAGAAGCCGACGAATTTACAGACATTCAAAAATTTTTTTTTTTTCTTTTCGTGCGTTCAGACCAAATGCACAGTTTGTTGCCCCAACTCCGCCATCGTTCGTTACCGAGCCTCACCGTCGTCTTCTGTTTTGATAACGCCAATTAATGGGACCTATGTCCAGTTGCAGCTGCGATGGCTGTTGCGATGAGAGGAGAAATTTGGGAGTCCCATGGACTCGAACCTTCAATCCATCGGCCGGATCGGAATTTTCTTCATCGTATCTCAAACCCTGGCTTTGTGCTTTTTCCTGCCACTGCGTTGATAAATCCCAAACAGAAGCCCCAAGTTTGCAGGACAGACAGATGCGGAGAGGTGAAGAATGAATACGTGGGCAAGCGTGCGAATCACAACGAACAAAAATGCCCACGTTGTCTTCTAGTTTCTGTTACAAAAAAAAAATTCCCATGCTGACTTCTTCTGGCAACGATATTAACTTAGGGTTTCTCTACGCCTATTGCTGGACGTAATCCCGGTTATGCTGCAGTGCGCAGCTTCCTCTTCCTTCGTCGGATGGGCTGCATCCCACGCTATCTCTTGCTATGTGGTATGGCCTGCGGCCTACCACACAGCCTTACTGTAAATTTACGGCACCCTTAATTTTCCCTTTGAACAGCCCTCTCCACACTGCCCTAGATTCTTGACATAAGTTGGGTGTTGTCTTCTCCTAGCTCTGATACCATGTTAATTTTATGAACATGTTCTATGCCATTTCAGATTAGGGCACCAAATTACTGAAGTAGATAGAACAAATAAAACGATCGATGGAAGACAAGCCAAAATAGAGGTAAAGAACGGTGGCGTTACGGCGATCAACAGGATGCTTCAACTAGCAAAGTCTTTCATAAGGTCAGCCACCTGCATGTCACACAACCCCAAGACAACCCAGACAAAGAATACTCCACAAAGACGCAGCACCAAGAACGCAACTCTATCGCCATAAAGAGAGAAGAAAATCCTCCACACATTGTGTGTATAATGAACTCCAAGTCTCTCCAATATATAGGCATCTTTGGGGGTATGTGACACATCCTTTAAGACATTTAAGTCTATATTATATTCTAGGCCGACCTAGCACATAAGTGGAATAAATTCAAAGTACATGTTCTGCTGATCCGATCGAGATGATCTTTAGATCAATCTTACACGTCTCAGAAAGAGGAATCCAATAAAAATATTGGGATCTCCATCTGAGTAGCACAACCCGGAGTTTGGACCTAGTTGTCCAAATTTAACAGATCCACATGAAAGGATGAGGTGATTGTCTTAGTAATCTCAAGGCAGGGAAAGGTGTGCAGGAACTGAGATTTGTGGTTGAAATTGTTGAATGGTGTTTTCATTGATGTCAGCATCAACCATTGGTGCATCCTCTTTGGAAGCAGTGAAGGAGAGAATGGATGTCTTGACATGAACACTTTTTAATATACGTCAGTGGATTGCACTAATTGGAAGTTCCAATGGACAAGAAGCCCCAGAAGAAAAAGAATCCCAAAAGCTTAGAAGTCCTGGTGGTGTGATCATGTTAATTTTGGGCCGCTAGGTCCAAACTCCATGTTGCAACGCTCATATGACGATGGTCATATTTTTGTTGGATTCCTCTTTCAGAGAGGTGCAAGATTGATCTAAAGATCATCTTGATCGGATGAGCAGAACATTTATTTTGAATTTATTTTCCACATATGGCAAGGTCGACCAAATTTGTAAGGTAGGCTCACCTGCCTAATAAATGTGTCACACACCCTCATTGATGGATATAAATTGGAGAGACTTGGAGGTCATTTCATCATCAACTCATCACACATTCTCTCATTGTGATCTGATTTGTTCGATAGCCTTTGGAGGCATTTTTCCCCTAACGCATGTGGAGTAAAAGTCTGAAATTTGCAGATCTATTTAGGTCACTTTTGTAGCAATGTTGACCAGCGTTGACCGTGGTCAACCCTTGGTCATTTGACTTCAAAACTCCGCAGAAAATCTGATTTAAGGAGGTCGTACCACTGGGCACTAAAATCGAGGAATTTCGGGTTGTTTGACCAAGTCTTGCTTTATTTCTGATGATTTGTCCATCTTCATTCATCTTGTTTTTGACTTTTCTGCGTTGTTTGTGAGTTGACTTGCGTTGACTTGCGATGAACTGTCTTTGAGGCCTGTGGGTGTGACACATGAAGGAGTGGTTGACCGAGAAAGACTTTGTTGGTTGAAGCATCCTGTCGACCGTCGTAAAGGAATTGTAAATCTGATCTATATTTGGCTTGTCTTCTATTGATCTATTATTGTGTTCTATCAGCATTTTACTTTCGAGTTTATGTGATTGCTATTTTGTATCGGGCTTAAGAAAGCTTGAAGTAAAAGTGCATAAAGCATAGAACACCATGGTTATCTAAATTTAACATGGTATCAAAGTTGAGGTGAAGACAAAGTCCAAGAGTCCACGCTGGTGTTAGACGCAATCTCTGAAGGAAAAAATCCTATCAAGGACAAATGGCCTCCTCAACCTACAAGGGTTTCAAGGCTGATGATAAGTTGACTGATAAGTCTGATTATCATGCATGGAAGATGTCCTTGGATTTGGAGCAAGAAGATCAAGATGTCATGGATTATGTGCAGGGGAAGATCCAAGAGCCTCCATCAAATGCAGTTGTTGCCACAAAGACAAAGTATAGAAAAGGGGAAATCAAAGCAAAGACGATTATCTGGGATTCTATTCATAAGCACTTGGTTGCTTACATTTCTGAGCTAAAGACATCTAAGGAGATGTATGATAAGTTGGTGAGCATGTTCAGGGCTAGCAATGCTAGTTAAATCCTCTTCTTCAAGAATCAATTGAAGAATATCAAGAAGGGTAAGGATGAATCTATTCAATCCTATTTTATGAGGCTCACTGAAATCAGGAATAACCTCCCAGCTATTGGGGAAGCAATATCCGATCGAGAGATGATTCTTATTGCACTTGGAGGTCTCCCTCGTGATTGGCATGTATTCAATACCACTATTCTCAATAATAATGTGATTCTTGATTTTGATTAAATTTTGGCGAGATGCACTCAACAGGAAACAAGAATGATGGAGTATACCTCTAATGGAAATGGAAGTGACCCTACTTCCTTCGCCGCTCATGCAAAGAAGAAGAACCATGGTGGCCCAAGAAATCAAAACCATGGTAGAGCAAGGCCCAAAGGAAGGAAGGGAAGATGTTACACTTGTAACAAGTCTGGTCACTATGCAAGAGAGTGCCCAAATAGAAGGGACTCTCCCAGGGATGATGACAACAACAACTCGAGAAGAAATGGCAGGAACAACAGCTTCCAAGGAAAGAGGAAGGCTCCCTCTGATCGTAGTGGAAATGGGCAACCTTTCAAGAGGTCAAGAAATTCCAGGTACGATGAGTCTAATGT
Source organism: Pinus albicaulis (assembly GCA_034641835.2). NCBI lineage: Eukaryota > Viridiplantae > Streptophyta > Pinopsida > Pinales > Pinaceae > Pinus > Pinus albicaulis. The sequence goes on along the minus strand of CM076580.1, from coordinate 446,014,296 downwards.
TGTTGACAATAAGAGAAATGAATTTATTCTTGTATCTTCCCTCTCTGCTGCATCTCCACCCGACACCCTAGATGTTTGGTTGATCGATAGCGGTGCTTCAAGGCACCGGACTCGTTATAAAGAAGCCCTTTCTAATTTGGTTGAGAAGGATACTAATTTGGAAATTATCCTTGGAGATAATGCCACCTATCCCGTGAAAGGGACAGGGACAGTGACCCTCTATCTATCTCAAGGTCAAGTCCTCCAATTACAAGATGTGTTGGATGAATCTGATTTGAAGAAGAACCTTGTGTCCATTTCGGCAATGGAAGACAAAGGGTTCAAGGTGGCATTCGTTGATGGAAAGGTACTTATCTGGAAGAATAACTTCAAGGAAGCTCTTTCTATTGGTTTTAGAGTTGATACACTCTACCAGGTTGGAAGGAAGTCCATTGGGGGGATATGACATGTGATAAAAATCTTCAAACAGAGTTATGGCACCGAGGGTTTGCACACCTCCATTACAAAGCCCTTCCCGAAGCAAGGAAGGTGGTGACAGGGATGCCTAAATTTAGAGATGATCATGAAGCCATATGTCAAGGTTGTGCCGAAGGGAAGCATACAAGGGGACCATTCCCCTCAAGTGTCACAAAGACAACTGATATCTTGCAGTTGATACATTCTGACTTATTTGGTATGCTTCATGTGACATCCTTGGGAGGATGGTCCTATTACATGACTTTTACAGATGACTTCTCTCGCAAGACCTGGATATATTTTTTAAATAATAAGGACAAAGCATTCAAATGGTTCTGTACCTTCAAGGCCTTGGTGGAAAATCAAACCGAGAAGAAAATCAAAGTTTTGAGGACCGACAATGGGACCAAGTATGAGTCAAATGAGTTTAATGACTTTTGTAGAGAAGCTAGCATTAAGAGGGAGACCACAATTGCATACACTCCTGAGCAAAATGGTGTTGCTGAAAGAAAGAACGAGACCATTGTGGAAGTTGCCTGCGCCATGCTATGTGACCAAGGTCTTTCGAAGTTTCTATGGGGAGAACTTGCGAACATTGTTGTGTATGTTCAAAAAAGATGCCCGCATTCCGCTCTAGACTCCAAAACTCTCAAAGAAGTCTTCTCTGGTAAGAAACCTGATGTTTCTCATTTTAGAGTTTTTGGTTGTCCTGTTTACTTTCATGTGCTGAAAGAAAAGAGAAGCAAGTTGGATGCTTCTGGAAAGAAGGGAATGTTTGTGGGCTACAGTGAAACTTCGAAGGCATATAGAATCTATGTGCCTAGTCAAAGAGAAGTGGAGATATGCCACGATGTCACCTTCGATGAAGATGCTGCCCTCAAGAAAGTAAGAAATCTTCCTAGATCCAACGAAGACAAAGAAGATGAAGAAGTAGAGAAGCTGGAAGAGCCGAAGGATGACCTGATGTCCGATGTTGAAGGACCTATGGATCCCATTGATCCACGTCCTTCAAATAATAGAAGACTCTCATGGCTTAGGGATACTCTCGAAGATGCCGAGAGACATATTGCCCCAAAGGGGGACATTTTGTGAAAGCAAGAAGCCAAAGAGATACCAAGGGTATCTAGTAGCCATGAGTACGATAGTACAATTTGAGACTGGAACATCTGAAGAAGTCGTAAAGCATCAAGTTTGGAAGGACGCTATGTACGAGGAGTATGAGTCCATTATGAAAAATGATGTCTGGGAAGTGGTCCCGAGATCGGAGGACAAATCTGTTGTCACCTCGAAATGGCTCTATAAGATCAAGCATGTATCTGATGGAAGTGCTGAAAAGTACAAGGCAAGATTCGTTGCCCAAGGCTTCTCTCAAAAGGAAGGCATAGATTATGATGATATATTTGCACCTGTGGCCTGCTATACCACCATCTGATCTATTATTTCCCTTGCTGCTGCGCAAGGATGGAGTCTACATCAGATGGATGTGAAGATCGCTTTTCTACATGGATCTATAAAGGAAGAGGTGTATGTGGAGCAACCTCTAGGGTTCAAAGTCCGAGATAGAGACACCCATGTATGCAGGTTGAAGAAAGCCCTTTATGGGTTGAAGCAAGCCCCCAAGGCTTGGTATGGGAGGATAGATAGCTACTTGATGAAGCTGGACTTCACTCAAAGTAATGCTTATCCGAACGTTTACTTTAAGGTTGATAGAGAAAGGCCTTTTATTCTGGTTCTCTATGTGGACGATATCTTCCTGACAGGTGTTGACCCTCTCATTCATCAATGTAAGAGAGAGCTAGCTTCCGAGTTTGAGATGAAAGACCTAGGATTGATGCACTACTTCCTAGGATTGTAGGTCTGGCAGAGGCTAGGCGAGATTTTCCTTTCTCAAGGAAAATATGTCGTGAAGCTGCTGGAGAGATTTGGTATGGTGGACTGTAAGTCTGTGCAACACCGATGGAACTCAACTTTAAGAAGTTGAGTGGAAACGCTGCTGGGCCCGTGCTAGCAAATCCTACCAAGTATTGACAACTTGTGGGGGCCCTGATGTTCTTAGTGAACTCCCATCCAGACGTATGTTTTGCAGTGAATACTTTGAGTCAACATATGGTTGATCTTCATCACATTCACTGGATTGGTGACAAGAATCTATTGAGATATCTTCGAGGCACAATCAACTATGGGTTGAGATACATTGTCGGGAGTTTGAGACTCCATGGATATACTAATGCCGATTGGGCTGGCAGTGTGGTGGATCGCAAGAGCACATCTGAATGTTGCTTCACCTTGGGCTCTGCTTCGATATCTTGGATGAGCAGGAAGTAGAATTCAATGGCTTTGAGCACCGCTGAGGCTGAATACATTGCAGTGAGTATGGCCTGTTGTGAAGCTGTTTGGTTGTGAAAGCTCTTCAGTGAGATGTTCGGGCATGTGCTAGATACCACTGTTATCCTTTTTGATAACCAGAGTGGGATTCGTCTTTCTGAGAATCCTGTGTTCCACGATCAATCCAAGCATATTGATATCAGGTACCACTTTATCCGGGATATGGTACAGCGAGGTGTCGTAAGGCTTGATCATATAGGAACTGATAAGCAGGTTGCGGATATTCTCACGAAGCCCCTGGGGAAGGTCAAGTTCCTAACCTTCTATGAGAAGCTTGGAATCATGGAAAGACCCTATTCTGAGGGTCCTAATTGAGTTGGACTATGAGCTTTGGGAGCTCCAGGGGGCTTGGGGATAGCTTCTTGGAGCTATAAGCACACACGGGGCTAGGTTTGTCGAACCTTCTTGTGCTTTTGCCCCACCGTTATGATATTGAGTTGGTTCGCCTCTCTCTAATCTGTACCCTGCATGCATCCTACCCATGGAGTTTCGCACTCATGGAAAGTACCTCTCATTTGGCCAATGAGGTGGGAAATGTGGATAGAGACCATAGCAAGACCGATGGACGCATCAGAGATTGTCGTACTCTCTATGTATAGGATGGCACGTGTCCAACACCTTGATCTATGATCAAGTATGATGAGGTTTTATCCTCTAAACTGACTTTGGGTCAGTAAACTAACTTCGGGCTAGTATGAGACTCTTTTTGAGTCCAGGAGAGGTTTTTACCTCTAAGTTGACTTCGAGTCAACTAAGTGTGATGTCTTTGTGGCTCACACTTTTTTTAAAAAAGCCAGCAAAGCAAGTTACAGTGGGATGACGCACGATGTTTTGTGAAGGTACATGATGGTATTAATGGATGGCACTTGTGGACAGATGGAGTTCTCCCTAGTTGAGAGGGAATGTTAATTTTGGGCAACTACGTCCAAACTCCATGTTGCACTGCTCATATGATGATGGTCATATTTTTGTTGGATTCCTCTTTCGGAGAGGTGCAAGATTGATCTAAAGATCATCTTGATCGGATGAGCAGAACATTTATTTTGAATTTATTTTCGACATGTGCAAGGTCGGCCAAATTTGTAATGTAGCCTCACAGGCCTAATAGATGTGTCACACACCCTCATTGATGGATATAAATTGGAAAGACTTGGAGGCCATTTCATCATCAACTCATCACACATTCTCTCATTGTGATTCGATTTGTTCGATAGCCTTTGGAGGCCTTTTTCCCCTCACACGTGTGGAGTAGAAGTCTAAAATTTGCGGATCTGTTTAGGGCACTTTTGCAGCAGCGTTGATCGTGGTCAACCCTTGGTCGTTTTACCTCAAAACTCTACAAAAAATTTGATTTTAGCAAGCTGTATAGCTAGGCACTAAAATCGAGGAATTCTGGGTTGTTTGACCTAAGCCTAGTTTGTTGCGTTGACTTTTCTGCTGCTGTCAGTGTTTTAAAAACCGGCCGGTTTGAACCGGAAACCGGCCAAACCGGCCAGTTAGACTGCCCGGCGGTTGAAACCGGCCAGGCAACCCGGCCAAACACATGCATTCGCCTGTTTATGCATAAACCGGCCGGTTCCGTTCCTAACCGGCCGGTTAGGTGCCAACATGTACGCGGCGGCAGCGGACCCACTTTTTTCGATTTTATGAAGTGTCAGGGCTGAGTTGGAGGCAAGGGGAGGGTTGTTTCCCTCCAAAAACACCCTCCCCAATCTTTTATAAGGAGGAGCAGCCTCTCCTTTGTCTCACACCAACTCATTGAGTCATTTGTTGTTTGTGAGTTTGATTAAGAGTGTTGAGTGTTTATTGAAAGATCGGGAGCGTGCTTATCTTGTAGATAGTTTGGAGCTCTCAATAGCATTGGCATCTTCTAAGAGGTCACTAAGGAGGCTAGTTTGCATTGCTGTGTAAGAATTTGCACTTGAAAAATCCTTCATTTCATTGCTGTTCATGTATTTATTTTCCGAGTTCTCATGTGTTTAGCAGCTAGCTATTCTTATTGCTCTAAAATCTCTAGTCCTATCATCTAAATTTCAAACATAGTAACAAGATATTAATGTCAAGTGCTTTTAGAGAGAGAGCTTATGTGCACAATTAGGATTATGGAACTTCACAAGGCAACAAATGTTAGTGTTCTAACTTCTATCCAATAGCACAATAAAACAAATATTTTCCACAAATGAACTATTAGAGCATGAACAATCTAAACCTTATGTTCAATGAGCAACAATGAATCTTTTATGACAGCAGCAAGCTGACAGTTAGAGCAGTTATTTTCTTATGTTCCAACCAAAAATAACTTAGTCTTTTATGACAGCAGTGAGTTAGAGCACTTTAGATGCAAAATGAGATGTACAAAAATGTAAGTGAAACAACTCCTCTAGGCTCTACCAAAACCACTTTGCAAACACCAAATTCATAAATGAGTTAGGTCTTCTTATGAGTTATGATGCTAACATCACTGTTATAGATCAGACTTGATGATGCTGTATGACAGTCCTCAAAACTTCATGAAATGATGCCAAACAATGCATGCCCATTAAAATGCAATTAACTTATTAGTGTCTTGGGAAACTTATGAGTTAGTTGAGTGCACTTTTTATGAATATTTTAGCACTGTTATGAAATTATTATCTTGCTGTAAGGAAACAGTGAGTGAAACAAAGGGTTGGGATGCAAACCAATAGGCCTATTTTATTGCTCTAAAATCTCTAGTCCCTATCATCTATGCTATCAAATTTTGGATGTTTGAATGTGCATCGTAAATTTAGCTCTTAGCTGCAATTTTTTTTAAATGGCAGATTTATTTCCAAATTTCAATTATTTCAAGTCAAGATGGCTCCAAAAGCCAAGGACGAAGTAGCATGTGGTCCATTGTGATGATGATTGATGGAAAGATGGTATGCAGATTTGCTCGAAATGTATTGGAGGTGGGGGTATTCTTAGATTGAAACATCACTTGGCTGGGATAAGAGGCAATGTAATCACCATGTGATGCACCTAATGAAGTGTTAGGTCCGTTAGGGCAGAATACCTTGCCAAGCTTGAAAAGTTTGAGGAGACTAAGTGCTAGGGAGAAGTGCCATCCAAGATGAAATTGCAAGGAAGAGGGAAATAGTAGAAATGATGAGAGAGAGAGTGGGTATGAAGATGAAGAGTATGATATTCAAGACTCCTCTTCTATCCCTTCCACCAATAACCCCTTTCAAGATGTTCCTCCCGATGGCAAAAGATCAAACCCAACAAAGAGATCCCAACCTCATGAGTTATTTCTCAGCCCACATGCTAATCCCACAACCCCTCGCTAGTGCCACCGCCTCCATGTCCCAAACCTAACTCCAAGTCGCCAACCCACTTTTGGATCAACATGATAAAAACAATGCAAAGAAGCTTCTCATCGTTACATTGCTAGATGGTGGTATGATTCAGATATCCCATTTAATGTCGCTAACTCACCTTATTACCAAGCTATGTGGGACTCTCTGCTTTTTGTTGTGCAGAAAGGGCTTCAAAGGTCCTACCGCTACATGATTTAAGGGGAGCTCTTTTGCAACAAGAGATTTCTAGTATTGATGAGTATTTGGCTGAATATAAAGAGTCATGGCTCAAAAACAAAGTTGTTCCATCATGTCGAGATGGATGGATCGATGGAAGGAACCGCACTATCATTAACTTCCTTGTTGCTTGCCCTCGAGGAACAATGTTTTTGAGATCGTTGGATGCATTCGATAAGGTGAAGGATGCAACCCTTCTATTTGAGCTTTTGGATGAGATTATTCAAAGAGAAGTGGGAGAGCAGTAACGCCTGCAGTCATCACAGAGTAATGCCTCAAACTATGTTCTTGCTGAAAGATGCTTGAGTCCAAGTATAGTACCATATTTTGGACTCCATGTGCTTGCACATTGCATAGACCTCATGCTTGAGGACATAGGCAAATTGGAATGGGTAAAAAGCACTATAGAGCATGGCAAGTGCATTACAAAATACATTTACAACCACTCATGGGTATTGAACCTAATGAGGAAAAACACAAGGGGGGCAAAACAGCTTTGCTAGTTAGGGCCTCGTCATTACGCGAGACTGGCAACTCACTTCCTCACGTTGCAATGTCTCAATTCTCATCAAACTAAAACTCGCAAAATGTTTTCTTCGATAGATTTTCTTTGAACTGAATCTCGTGGGCTCTAGACGTAAGATGGAAAAAGACACCAAAAAGAAAGTCTTTGACAATTATTTTTGGAAAAAGGTCTTCTTTGAGCTGGTGGGAAAAATTACTCGAGGCCCCTTGTTAAGGTGCTAAGGATGGTGGATGGGGAAAGGGATGGCAATGGGATACATTTATGAGGCTATGGATCAAAGCCAAGGAGCAGATAACGGCACTGACAGTGACAAAAGCAGCTAAATATGGCTCGGATATGGGAGATCAGTTGATAACGATATGGAACAATCAACTCCATCGTCCTATACATGCAAAATCTCGGGTATTTTTTTGAACCCAAAGTATCATTATAGAGCTCGGCTAGGAGATCAAATGCAGGATGGGGACAGTCGATATCCGGATTGATTGATTGCTTGGAGCGCATGGTCCCTACCGTGCGTGAATCTTTCCTGGAAAACACATAAACAAATTACTTTTTTCGCGAGTGGGAGTCGGTACTTTGGAAAGAACTTGGCAAAAATGGCAAGAGATGTGGGATCAACCGTGTAAGCAATTCCAATTTGCTTTTCTTTTCATGTTAAATTTTTGCAGTAAATAAGTAATGAAATGAACTATGTTACTAATGAATGTCTTTTTATTTGCAAGCATTACTGGTGAGAGTCATTTGACTACGCTCAATGTCCCTCAATTGCAAAGGTTTGCAATTAGAATCCTCACCAAACTTGCAGCGCGCTATAGGTTGTGAGCGCAATTGGTCCGCTTTTTTGAGCGCATACACACAAAGAAGAGAAACCGTTTGGAACATAAACGGTTAAATGATCTTGTGTTTCAGTGCAATACAACCTTCGCTTGAGGCGGAACCAATCGATGAACAAAACACTCCGATCTAGATCCCATTGTGTTGGCCGATATTGATCCAACATCGTAATGTAGGTGGAGGAGATTGAAGATCCAAAGTGGTTTGAGGTCGTATTTTGATTTTGATGCAATGCGAAGTTAGGCCGGGGTGAATTTGAAGCAAAATTTGGTGGCACCATCGCATCGCAGAGCCAGGATTGGTAGCGGCATCGAAGAAAAGGCAAACAACCAATGGTCTACACTAGTCGTGTGCACTCTCGAGCAACTCGTGCTTCCATTAGGTCCACTTCTATTGTTATTGGTGGCAAAGAGTACCGAGGTTGCGGATGAGCCCGAGGGAGAGGCATCCTCGTACTCGATCCAAAGCATGATGTCTATGCAACGCCAAGACGAAATCGATGTTGATCCCTGTGTCTAGTGGCGTGATGGATTTGATGATTGATCATCATCATTCATGTGTAGTCTTGTATTAGGCCAATGGCCTCATAGCTTGTAGCATTGTTTTTGGACTTTATGGGCCATTTGGAGCCTCATTTCTTATGTATTTTTCGATGATATGTATTGCACTCGGTGCCATTTTTTTGATATATTCACCTCTTTGCATGGTATATAAATGAGCAAACTTTTGCATATTTTGTCTCTATTGGCTTGGAATCATGGTTGCAAATCTTAAAAATAGTTTTTTTTATTAAAAAAAATAATTATTTAATGTATTTTTTTTAAACCGGTTCATTGGCATCTGACCGCTCCCGGTTAGACCGGTTCCGGTTAGAAACCCGGTTCATTAGGCCACCGGTCCGGTCACCGGTTCCGGTTTTTAAAACATTGGCTACTGTCTGCATTGACTTTCCTGGGTTGTTTGTGAGTTGACTTGCGTTGACTTGTGATGAGCTATCTTTGAGGGATGTGGGTGTGACAGATGAAGGAGTGGCTGACCGAGAAAGACTTTGTTGGTTGAAGCATCCTGCTGACCGTCGTAATGCAACAATATCTCATATCTTTGCTGGACAAAAGGACTTGTAAATCTGATCTATATTTGGCTTGTCTTCTATTGATCTATTATTGTGTTCTATCAGCATTTTACTTTCATGTTTATGTGATTGTTATTTTGTATTGGGCCTAAGAAAGATTGAAGTAAAAATGCATCAAGCATAGAACACCATGGTTATCTAAATTTAACAGATCAAGATGCCTCAAATTTGTTAAGGTAAATGAACGGAAAGAACAGTGAATTTGCAAGAAAGAACATCATCATCCAATTGTACTTGTCATTCTGTTTCTAATGGTAGGTGGCACACCACATAACTCTCACGATTGAGGAGATATGCCTTCTCAAAGATGATGCCCCAAATATGTGGTCATGGTGCCCAAAATGAATGATAAAAGTCAGCGTCATGATTGGTCAAAAATTTGGCATTAATATTTAAGAAAATATTGAATAATTCATGTGAGTCTTGAGTTGACCAAATCAACCTCAAAAGGAAAAAAAAGATCATTGTTAAATAGGCTTCCAAAGAACGATTAAAGTCTGCGCTAAAAAAATGAATTTATAGAGTTATATTTTTATGTGAAATTAGGTCGGCTCCATGTGTTTAAGGGCAAGTTGGCCCCACCCTAGAGACCCTCCTTGTGTATATATAGGGGAATCGGTTGCCCTCCAAAACCATCAATTATCTTGCATTATCTTGTAAAACATTATGAGATTTGCTGAGGTTGTGGGCAACATTGTGTTGAGAATTTGGAGGGTCGGTGATTAATTCAAATTCTCTTCTTGATAGTTACTTGTGAGCTTACTTAAGTTACTTATGTCTTCTCTTGCTTAGCTTATTTAGTCTTTCATCAAGTCAATTACCAAAATACAAAAGATACAAAGTTAGGCTCCTCGAGCGAGGGCAAAACCTCTCCCTCTTGGAGAGGAAAACTCGAAAGGAATTCTTCTTATAGATCTTCAAATGACAAGTACCATGACCAAGACTCAGACCCTTGACCTATGAATGCCTCTGAGACCTTGTCACTGCTTCTAAGTCTTCTTTCAACGCTGAATCTTCTTTTCTTCACCAAGCTGCACTAACCTTTCTTTTATGAATTGTGAGTAGGAAGGTAAATCATAGATTTACCTTCCTTCTTTCTTCATACTGTAATGGCCCTTAATTTTCTCATCACAGCATGATCATCCACTTCGCATGACATCTGAAGACACATAGAAAATAGACCTTATTCCACCATTTGAATATCAGTGTATTTATAACAGGTTTGACCATAATTCACTTTTCCGCAGCTTCTTCATATTAATCCGCATTTGTAAATTCAGCATGCTTCACAAAATAGATCCGCATCTAATGTTTGACCGTTGGTTCCTTATACTGATTCATACCTGGTTCCTTATATTGATCCATACCTTTTATGTTCCAGAATACCTTGCAAAATACATCTACATCCTCTCGTATTTAACCTAGACCTTATTGTTATATTGCAATCACAGATCCGCATATCCACTCTGTACTTCAACACATAGTTATCCCAAAATTTATCATGCAAATATTTGTCTATTAACCCGCACTAAATCTCCTCTGAAATACGCTATATTATATAGAGAAATTCGCACTTCTTCACTTTGTTTTATCACAGATAATCCACAGTATTGTCTGTTCACTAGACCACATATGGTCACTCTCTTCCATGAAAAATCCGGATTCTTTCTGATCCTGAACGTTATCTTCTTCTCAGAGTTAATCCGCAATTTCATTTCAGAGCTTGCTGAAAATCCTTAGTTAGAATGGACCGCAGAACAGTGGTATATATAATGCACTTTTTCTTGCTTCTAGGCCGACCATACAGTCACTTATAGAGCCGACTGTATCACTGAGATTTAGGCCGACTGGAGAGAGGTAATTCCAACGTTTGAGAGAGGTGTTCTGCACGGTTTATAGAGCTTGACTTCCATCAATGTTTGAGAGCTGTTGTGAGCTTCTCTTTCAGCTTGACTTCCATTCTTCTACAAGGTCTTGGAGCATATATTTCTAGACCCTTCATATATTGACACTTATTACATTTATATCTAGAAGACAAAACCCTAGATAGACATCAAGAAGAAGTCTATTTAACCTATAATAAAATCTTGCTCATGAAACCGATGAAGCAAGTACAAAATACATTTTATTATCTTTGTCTTCTTTATAAAAATTCATAATTACATAGTCAATATGAAGACCGACCTAGTTACACTTTTCAACACTCCCTCTTAATTAGGGAGGTATTCATACAGGTACATGGTCACTTTCAAACTGAAGAATCTCATAAGAAGAATCAGATTAGTAATCACATTTGTATAGCATCATATCAACCAACATTGTCCTAGTGCAAGGCCTTCACTAACAGCCCCATCTCTCAATGAGACAATGGGCTACAATGTTGGCGAGACACATGACTAATAGACACCATAGTCATTGTCTCTCCAAGGTACATACCCCACCTAGGTGTTCCTAGAGTATGACCTTTTTGGACTATTTTTCTCTTGGGTAGCCAGCCCTCAAAGAATATCAGTCCACGACTACTGTTATCTTGAATGCCCTATCTCATTCTCAAAGAGTATCGAATGCCAAATGATTACTCAATCCTCCATTTTGTCTTCCAAGTGAAGACTAGAATGATGCATCTATCCATTCTCTTCACATGGCCTTCACTAAGACTTATGGCTGTTAGTCCTGGTCTTGTGCATGACACATGTAATAGAGAATCACATATGTCACTCCCTCTTATCACGGGAAGGACATACTACAAGTTTCTTCCAAGCAAGAAACTTACCACCAGGCTCCCTCTCAACTAGAGTCATGTAGCAGCAATCCAACTACTCATGAAGAATTCCTCCCCTCGATGTCATGGATTTCGATGTTTGTGGAATCTTCAACTTTAGGCTTCATAGGGCACAGATCATCCATCACTTTTAGTCACGTGTCATGTCCACTATCAGAAAGTGATTCATCAAAACTTCTCATCTGGTTCACCGTTATGCCATGCTGCTTTTCTTCGAATCATCTCCAAGGATCATACATCCTTTCTCATGATTAGAAGCCATGCACAAATTCATCCAGATAAACGTATACATATGAACCTTTTAAAACAAAAGCTACCTCAGTGATGATCTTTCACCATGACATCTTCCTGTAGGCATCAGTATCCTCTATTCAGATTGACACATCTCCTAATGATATGTTTTGTCAAGGGTCTTCTTATTTAACAGACTTTTGTCATAGTCTACATATCCTCCCAGGAGATCTCCTAGTCACATATTCTTGGCTTCAGGATGATAACCGCCTCTTGACATGGTTGCATTTCATGATCTCTTCCTTTCTGCACATTCTCCATGTGATGCTCCTAACACAGACTTTTAATTCGCAGACAAATTATTCAGAAACAGTGATGTATTTCCATGAAATGTAAAGTTCCATACATAGAGAATTAATTGCAGCAAATTTTATACAGCAGTAATGTATGTAATGAAATCAGCAGTGAAATTTTAATTGAGAAACAATCAAATACATAAGAGAAATACCTGGTACACAGGTGATGGTTTGATGATGGCTCTCCTCCCATGATGCAGATGCTGTAGATAGATAAACAGTTTATCGAAACAACCAAGTCCTCCCAGCCAATCCGGGAACAATCCCAGACCCAGAGGATGTCTCCTCTGCCCCCGTGCCCAGATAACCAAGAAGAACAGAGACTCCCAGCAGTTCAATCTCACAATATTTCAGCAGAATTCCCTTTCTTTTTCTCCCCCAAAACCTCCATATTACCTCCCTTAAATAAGTTCCATCCACCGCCTCCAACTTCCGAGGTCTTTTCCCCTATTAATTGTGATATTTTCTGTATTTATGGTGCTGTGCCTTTCATTTAATTGAGATAGGAATATATTTTAAACAATTCTCCGCCACCGCCTCAAACCTCCCAAGGCCTTATCCAACCCTATGTTCATATTAAATGTTTCTTTTCATGGTGGGTAATCCACATTAAGGTGAGTATGGATATACATTTTATGAAGGTGGGTTTATATAATTTTTTATTTATAGGGCTTGGGGCTTCATTTAAATTCCTTTAATATTAATGGTTTTAATATTGCATACTCATTTTAACTTAAGGGTCAACTTTATTATTTCATTTTTTTTATAAAAATTTATACTTAGATGATCTTAATATATAGATCTGTAATCTTAATATTACGTTCCCAATCTATGAAATCTTGATATTAGTAGGTGGGTGTACTAGTGCGATGTGGGCGGTATAGGCAGGTGTAGCTATCAAATGCCTATATCGTTCACATGCTAATATCGTTTTGGGTACAACTTGGGAATGGGTCATTACATACTTCCTCCCTTCAGAAAACTTCGTCCCGAAGTTTATGGTTCTATATACTTAGATCAATATTGTGTTTGTAGAGATTAGGGTGATTGTAGAATGCTTGTATTTTAAGATTGAGTTTCCGTTTAAATAAGTATGTATCTGTAATTTAAGTGTTACTTTCCATCTTCACCGAATCTCCAAACTATTCTAAAATCATCCGATCCTTCCTAATCTCTTCCACTCCCATCCTATCCGTCCTCTACAGGAATATGCCATGGCATCAGTTTTACTGATCCATTCATAGACCTCAATGATATCAACGTCGATTACGTCGACCTGACATGTTGGTAGGCATCCGGTAGTCATCATCACACGTCTAGGGGAGCGTGACTCGCACAGTCCTCCCATGACTCCAGGTATTGGAGGATAAATAGTGGGCAACACCTCCACTCCTCCCAGTAGGACCAGTGTAAATTTTTGTAGATGTTCTATGCTTGGAGCAACTTTACTTTTCTCACAGCAATCATACAAATAGTTAAGTAAAATGCAGATAGAACATATAAGTGGATCTTATAGAAGACAAATCAGAAACAGGAAAAATGTGGTGGTGCGTTACGGCGGTCAACAGGATGCTTCAACCAGCAAAGTCTCCTTGGTCGGCCAACCGAATGTGTCACAACGGTCCTCCAATCAGCAAACGAGTCAACCCAGTCAACTCCAAAAAAAGTCAGCGTTGTCCGAGAAAAAGTCAACACGGGGCAGCAACAAAAAAGTCAGCGCGACGGCCAGTTGGTCAACCCTTTGACCTCGATTTAATGCCAAGCAGTGCGGCCTTCCAAAATCGAACTTCTCACCAAATTTCAGCCCATTCGGACCATGTGTTGACCAAAGTCAACGCTGGTCAAACTTCCAGCAAAACCCTAGCTGCAGCAAGTCGTCCTTTAGCTCAGCCGTACAGAAATTCGTCCTTCTTCTTCACACGTGTGGGCTGGAAATGTCTTCTAAGGAGCTCGTACTACATCAGATGAAAGAAGAAGATGTGTGTTGTGTTGTGATGAAATGCTCTCCAACTTTACTGTGTTTATATCCATCATTGGGGTGTGTGACACATGTGCTGAGGTGTGAGCAGCAAGGCCGACCTGCACATATAATTTATTATGAATAATAAATTCAAAATAAATATTCTGCTCATCGGATTAAGACATATTATATATGGATTTTACACCTCTCCAAAAGAGGAATCCAACAAAAATATTAGCCTCTTAATCTGAGCATCATAACATGGAGTTTGGACCTAGTTGTCCAAATTTAACACTCACTCTCAACTAGGGAGAACTCCATCCATTAGTGCAATCAAACATCGTGCGTCATCCTTAGTAACTTTGCTTTTCTAGCCTCTTTATTTAGAGCAGTGGAGTCGAGTCACCAACACATCATCCCCATTTAGTTGAATGGATCCAGGAGGTTGAATCACTATCGAGCTCATAAGAGTTCGTAGAGTATCCAGCCAACCCAAAGGATTGGTTCTGACCCGAAGTCGAGCGGAGGTCCTGAGGTCCCAGACCTCCACCTGACTTGATCCCCAGATCAAGTGGTTGGACCGTGCCATCCTAGATAGAGAGTACGGCAATCTCTGATGCGTCCATCAGTCTTTGCTAATAGTCTCTAACTTTTCCACACCTCATTGGCCAAATGAGAGGTACTTCCCATGAGCCCTGAACTCGATGGGTAGGATGCATACGGGGCACAGAAAATGAGAGGTGAACCAACTCAAAATCACAACGGTGGGGCGGAAGCATTATGAGTGCTTATGTAGCTCCGAGAAGCTATCCCCAAGCCCAGGCTCCCAAGGCTGCGTCCCAACAGGACCCAGGTCTTGAGGTCATTCCACGATTCCAAGATTCTCACGGAAGGTTAGGAACATGACCTTCCCCAAGGGCATAGTGAGAATATCCGCGACCTACTCATCAGTTCCTATGATCGAGCCTTACGACGCCTCGATGTACCATATCCTGGATAAAGTGGTACCAGCCATAAACATGCTTGGATCGGTCGTGGAACACGAGATTCTCAGAAAGACGAATCCCACTCTGGTTATCACAAAGGATAACAGTGGTATCTAGCACATGCCCAAACAGATCACTGAAGAGCTTTCGCAACCAAACAGCTTCACAGCAGGCCATACTCGCTGCAATGTATTCGGCCTCAGCGGTGCTCAAAGCCACCGACTTTTGCTTCTTGCTCATCCAAGATATCGAAGCAGAACCCAAGGTAAAGCAGCATCCAAATGTACTCTTGTGATCCACCACACTGCCAACACAATCGGCATCGGTATATCCATGGAGTCTCAAACTCCCGGCAGTGTATCTCAGCCCATGGTTTATTGTGCCACGAATATATCTCAACAGATTCTTGGCACCAACCCAGTGAATATGATGAGGATCAAACATGTTTTTACTCAAAGTATTCACTGCAAAACATACGTCCGGATGTGTGTTCACTAAGAACATCAGGGCTCCTATGAGTTGACAATGATACTCGATTAGGATTGGCCAAGATAGGCCCGGTAGCGCTGCCATCACTTCACCAAGTTGGAAGTTCATCGGTCAATAAAACCACCCGGACTTACGGTCCACCATACCAAATCTCTCCAGTAGCTTCATGACATATTTTCCTTGAGAAAGGAAAATCTTGCCTGGCCTTTGCCAGACCTCCAAGCCTAGGAAATAATGCATCGGTCATAGGTCCTTCATCTCGAACTTCGACGAGCTCCCTGTACATTGATGAATGAGAGGGTCGGCACACATCGGGAAGAGGTCGTCCACATACGGCACTAGAATGAAAACTGCACAACCTTGAAGTAAAGGTTCGGATCGGCATTACTTGAGTGAAAGCCCGACTTCATCAAGTAACTATCCATCCTCTCGTACCAACTCGAGTGCTTGCTTTAACCCATAAGAGGCTTTCATTAACTGCGGACATGAGTGTCTGAGTCCTGGAACTTCAAATCCCAGAGGTTGTTCTACATACACCTCTTCCTTTATTGCACCATGGAGAAAAGCGGTCTTGACATCCATCTGATGAAGACTCCATCCTTGCGTAGCAGCAAGGGCTATGATTGATCGGATGGTGGTATATCGTGCCACAGGTGCAAATATATCATCATAGTCAATTCCTTCCTTTTGAGAGAAGCCACGGGCAACAAGCCTTGCCTTAAACTTTTCCACATCCACTCCCATCGGATCCATGTTTGATCTTGTAGAGCCATTGCGGTGACAGGTTGTCCTTCGGTCTTGGAACCACATCCCAGACATCATTCTTCATTATAGACTCATATTATTCATGCATAGCATCCTTCCAGACTTGATGCTTTATGGCTTCCTCAAAATATCTAGGTTCATATTGTACAATAATACTCGTGGCAGCCAGATACCCTTGGTATCTACATGGCTTCTTGCTTTCTCAGAATGTCCCCCTCGGGGCAGCATGTCCCTCGACATCTTCGAGAGTGTCCTTGAGCCATGATGGTCTCTTTCTCAGTGAAGGATATGGATTGATTGGTTCCATTGGTCCTTCAACATCAGGAATTGTCTCATCCTGTGGTTCTTCTTGATTTCCAGGCCTTGCTTCATGATTTTCCTCAGCTCTCGGAAGATCTACTACTTTCCTCAGGGAAGCATCTTCATCAAAAGTGACCTCATGGCTTATCTCTACTTCCCTTTGACCCGAGGTACATAGACTCTCTCTGCCTTAGAAGTCTCAATGTGGCCCACAAACATTCCTTTTCTTCCCGGTAGCATCCGACACTTCTCTTTTCTTTCGGCACATGAAAATAGAACGGGACATCCAAATATTCTAAAATGTGAGACATCGGGTTTCTTACCGGGAGAAAGCCTCTTCGGGAGTTTTGGAGTCGGGTAGGAATGAGGGCATCGGGTTTTGAATGTACACACGACAATATTTGCGACTTCTCCCCACAAGAAACGGTAGACCCTGGTCGCATAGCATGGCATGGGCAGCTTCCACAATGGTTCTGTTCTTTCGTTCAACAATGCCATTCTGCTCAAGAGTATAGGCAGTAGTAGTCTGCCTCTTAATGCCAGCTTCTCTGCAAAAGTCCTTGAACTCATTTGACTCATATTTAGTGCCATTGTCGGTCCTCAAAATCTTGATCTTCTTCCCTGTCTTATTTTCCACAAAGGCTTTGAAGGTACGGAACCACATGAAAGCCTCATCCTTCTTTTTCAAGAAGTATATCCAGGTTTTGCGGGAGAAGTCATCAGTGAATGTCATATAGTAAGAACATCCCCGGGGATGTCTAAGACAACATACACCAGATAGATCAGAATGGACCGGTTGCGATATATCGGATGTCTTTGTGACACTTGAGGAAAGGTCCCCTTGTGTTTTCCTTCGACACGACCCTTACATACACCTTCATGATTATTTCAAAGAGTCGGCATCCCTGTCACCACCTTCCTTGCTTCGGGAAGGGCCTTGTAATGAAAGGTGTCCAAATCTTCGGTGCCATAGTTCGGTTTGTCGGATAGTATCACAAGTCATAGCTCCCAACGGACTCCCTCCAACCTGGTAGAGTGTACGGCTCTAAAACCAATTGAGATAGCTTCCTTGAAGCTCTCCTTCCCACACTAGGCTTTCTTTCCATGAGAGAAAGTTACATTGAATCCTTTTTGTTTTCCATAGCGAATCGAACCCTGAAGTTCTTCTTCAATTTTGGTACATAGAGTACGTCTTGCAAATGTAGGACTTGTCCTTGAGACAAGTGGAGGGTCACAGTCCCTGTCCCTTTCACGGGGTATGTGGCATTATCTCCAAGGATAATTTCTAGATTAGTATCCCTTTCAACCATGTCAGAGAGTGCTCCCTTGAATCCAGTGATGTGTCTTGAGGCACCACTATCGATTAGCCAGACATCCATAGTGTCGGGCGGAGACGTAGCAGAGAGAGCAAATACAAGAATATACTCATTTCTTTTATCAACAACATTAGACTCCTCATACCTGGTATTTCTAGACCTTTTAGAAGGTTGATTGTTTCCATGTAATATCCCCAAAGGGAAATAACCAGTAATACACAGAAATATGCCAGACAGATATAGAAAATACAATGCTGGAACCAGATCATGGAACAAGTACACATAGAATGCCAGAAAACTAAGCCATTTTATTAATCTGAGAATACATATAGAGGAGTACAAGATAATCAGAATGAGTGTACCTATCCTTGCCCTAGGCAAGTGGAGACCCTCTCCGTAACAAGTAATGGTCGCAATAAGGACGTACGTCGTCCCTAGTCGGGCTTCTGAAGATCTCTGCTATGAAGAGCCGTGCATCGGAATGCAATGGAACTATGAACCGAAGACTAGAAGATGGCCGATCTCAATCGTCCAAACCCTCACCAATAAAAACGCCTGCCTCTCGCTAGTGACGTGCGTAATATCGCATGAAATGCCGGCCACAAACTCTCCGTATGAAATGATCGCCTCCTCAAGGGTCGGGAAACACCGAAAACGCCGTCAAGCCCACACTCGGCCGTCCTCCCCGACTAGATCTCTGCGCCCTCTATGCTCGGGATCCGCCGGATCCGGTCTCCCTATCGACCATGGCCTCTATCACCCGCATCTCGCGTCCCCTCCAAGGCCGCACTCGCTACTATCTCTCCAGATCTAGGCCGGATCTCGGCCATCATCTCCTCGGATCTGCAGCATCCCTCCAAGTGCCGGACTTCGATGGTATCTCTCCGCATCTCGCACCTCCCAAGGCTAGATCTCGCCGCATCTCCTCGCATCTCGTCGTCCTCCAAGGCCGGATCTCGCTACTAGTTCTTCGTATCTCGCGTCCCCCAAGACCGGGATCTACCAATACCTCTTCGGACTGCTGTCCTCTTCGCTCGTTCGGACAAACTCGGACCGTCCTCACTATTCGACCGAGTCCTCCCTGCGGATCTGCGTCCTTCCCTCTCTCGCGGACCGGGCCCTACCTCCCCGGATCTCGCGTAGCCACAAGTAGGGGCTTCCTCCTCTCCAATTCTCCACCAGAAACCGCCACGCTAATTCCACCGAACCGAAGGATGTTACTTCGTAAAAATAACCTTACTAGGCGGTGCACTCGAAGTCCCCCCGAAGCTAAGGGTGATACCAGTAAAATAACCTTACAGTCAGTGGCACTCCCGAAGTCCCCCCGAGGCTAAGGGTGAGATCTCCGACCGGGGAGACACTCGGTTGCACTAAAATGGCCGCAGCACCCGACTAAACACTCCAGCAGTGGCAGCGTACGTAGTCTAGCTCTCAATATCAATATCAAATCATGCATGCCCAAATGAGGTGAGAACCCCCACCTTTTATAATGCTAAACTCCTCCAGAAAACCTTGACCGCGTCCCTCTCACTCTCCTTGGCACGCAGCTAACCTTGGGTCGCACTGATGCCCTCCCCATCATACTCATGTGGACCCCCAAGGCTCCCTCTCTAAGTTATAACGTCAATCAACTAGGAAAAGAACACTTTATTTATAAAGTGAGGTGACTAAAGTGAGGTGACCCCTCTTATTTCTCACTTTATTTATTATTTCTAACTAAAGCATCAAAATTAAACAAAAATGAAATATTCCAATTAGCAAAGCTAATTGGGAATATTACAGTCTCCCCTGGCAAAACGTTGCTTGTCCTCAAGCAACTGAAGTGATGGATGCTGTAAAGTCTGCTCGCTCTCCCAAGTGGCATCCTCATCCGGCAAAAATTGCTTGTTCTCAAGTAGTGCTTGAACAAGCCTACTCTCTAGCTGATGCTCCTCACCGATACTGCAAAATGTGCCTGGGTCCCACTGAAACCTCTCTATCTCCTGCATCACCCTGATACGAAGGGATATCTCAATGCCAGGATCCCAAACTGATTTCTCATGATACCAGCCAACCAACAATCCGCCCGGGTCCCATCGCCACCATGGCCAATAATAGCACAAGTCCCGTGACTCGGACTGCTCACTGCCTCTGGCTATGACTAAAGACCATGACCGCTGCTGCTCTGCATCTATGACTGTGTAAGCCGGCCCATCAACTGCGAACCAACTCGTCACCTCTCTCCAATCAAGGCATGGAGTCGAAAATATAATGAGGAATATCTCCCTCCTGTGGATCCTCCATCTCCAAGCAATCACCCAGACAAAATGAGCCACCTCCCAACAAGGCAACTCCTGGAAATCTCCTTCCACCTCAAGCTCTGGTAATGAAGGTGGGCTGAAAATATGAACTTGGCAAGCATCATAGCTTACCCCATGCTGTCCTTCTCTCCACTCATGACAAGTGTAGAGTCTATGCTGATCCTGGGCTGCAAAAACATTGCCCTCCAATGGCAAAGTGAAAAACAGTCCACCATAGAAGGTTCCTCTATCCATGAAGAACAAGCTGGCCCAAAACAAACCATCCATGAAGAATATGACATGGTCATCATGGATCACCCTAATGAGATGTTTGCTGAAGGTTCTGCATGAGGATACATAATGCAAACAATCTCTCACAAGGATACAACGTGGTCTCATCCACTGCAACTTCAGAAAATTACATGGCAAGCAATGTACAAGATTCATCACATCTACTAATGGATAGTAAATGGCTGAATATGACAACAACATAAGGCCAAAAACTTGCCCATAGCTGTACAATGGATGAATATCAATCTCATGGCCCACCTCAAAAGAGAACACATGTGTAGTAGTGGTGGCCATGCCTCCTCCCATGCTCCTAT
The DNA here is from genome assembly GCA_034641835.2 of Pinus albicaulis. Taxonomy (NCBI): domain Eukaryota; kingdom Viridiplantae; phylum Streptophyta; class Pinopsida; order Pinales; family Pinaceae; genus Pinus; species Pinus albicaulis. Next base: position 445,993,337 of record CM076580.1, on the reverse strand, counting down.
TAGAACATGTAGTGCAGAAAATACTCAAAGGCACATTCAGCTCATGTGTCTCTCTCATAATCAAGCCTCCCATACAAATCTGACCATATGCTGGAAGTAAGATGGTACATGGATCCATAAATGAGTCTTCCATAGTGTTTTGGCATGCTATGAAGAAGAATGAACCATGTGCTGCAAGAAGATAATCCTCCTCATGCTTGGAAACCCAAGTCAAGAAGAATATGCCATAGATGTCTCTATCATCATTACCTCCTCTTTGTGCAACAAATATGAAGTGACCCTGGGACCTATGGGTTAGAGATCCACCATATCTCTGCTGCGCACACTTCATCCATAATGTTCTGCTCCAAGGTGACAACGCTGGGAGCTCATGCAAATAAGCTCCTGTCAATACAAGACTCTGCTCTTTGACATGCTCCTTGTCAAAGACTCCTCTAATACTGCTGCAACAAGTGTGGAATACTCCCCAAGATGGAAGTGCTTCCCCGTCATCATCAAAGATCAAGGAGATAGTGCCATCCCCTCTTCCTGCAACATCATGCAAAATGTGAGAGCAAATCTGCCCTTGCTCTCCCAGAAACAAACCAAGCAACCAAACAATTTGTTGCCTCCCCATACTTCCATCATACAACTCATGTGATGAAGACATAACTAGTATCATAGCAACACCATGCATACATACTCTATGCTGCTCAATGATGCAAGTATCCAGCCATCTTTCCTCCACCCTCCGACTCTTAGGAAGAGTGTTTGCCAAGAGATGGCCAAACTCTTTCAAGAGTAACCAACGCAGCCAAGCCTCCTGCTGCCTGGTAGCACAGATCTGCAAGTAGCCTCCTAGCTCCTTGCTCATCATCCCCATCCACTCAATCACTTGTGGATGCCTCCTTCTCCTCATCCGGTTACTCCTCCCATGAGGGCTATCATCCTCCCAAATCAAATTTCTGATTTTGCACTTCATGGGATTTTGAAGTATAAACTTCTCAAGGATCAATGAGACCCTATCAAGAATCAAATAGGTGGTAGGCAAAAACCTCCCATCATGATGTGTGTGGCTCAAGGAATGTCCATCACAAGCATGAGAGATGTTATCCATCCGAAGATGTCCCCCATCTTCTATCTGCTCTTGTGAGAAGGGAAGAAAGTCATCGCACCCCATGGTGTGTCGACGTGCATCTCCAGTGAGATCTCTCCTTGAGACCTCCTCTTCATCCATAGTCTGCTCCATCGAGTACCAACTCAAAATCTCTCGCCATCCAACCTCAACACGTGGCTGCTGTACCCTGTGCAACTCTAATCGTCTCATCCCATTATCCAAGTCAATACATGAGACCTGACTAGGTGGCTCTGCCTCTCTCTCTCTAATGGGAAGAGATGACCCAACAATACTGCTAGTCCCATCCATGCATGCCTGAAGGGGAATGATCTGACGCTCCCTTGTGCCCTATGGTTGTACCATCAGGGAATCCAGCTGTTCCCCAATGCGGACCAACTTGGCCGCCGACTTGGCACAAGTCACTCTCATACCCTCCAGCTCCTGGTCCTGCAATAAAATGGTCTCCCGTACTGACGCGGCCTTCTCCCTCAGAACTCGAAGGTCCGTCCGAAGCCGATGATACTGCTGTCTGCGACCATCATCCAATACCTCTGTACCTGCTGGTGCCTCATCGAAGGTGGATACATCTCCTGACACTGCACCCCTCTGTGTGCTGCTACCACCCGAAGACTCGGACGCGACTCCGGTCATCACCTCAATGGATGGCTCTACTGAGGTAGGCTCTACCTTTTCCACTACCACATCAACCGACATGGCCAAGGAGGTCTCCAATGAGGGTGAATCCTGTGTCACACTAGGTGTAACCTCGGACTCCCTGCAACCCTGTGTTCCCTCATCCTCTTCTCCACTGCTCTCGGAGAAGACCTCAATGAAGTGTGCCTTCCCTGCCGCACACCTGTGTCCTGGTGCCCATGGCTCCTGGCAAGTGAAGCACAACCGCTTCCTCCTCGGCTCTCTCCTGGCCTCATCATCAAACTGCCCTCGTCCAGGATTCGCCTTGGGAGGCGGAGCCCTCGTGTCCTTACCCTTAGGCTGGAAGGCCCGTCTCTGGGGATAAGGTGGCCGAGTCCTGGGTAAGACATCCTGTAAGTCCCGAGTCCTGCTGATGGCATCCTGAAGGGTAGCCGGTCTGTTCGACCGGACTAGGCCACGAAGTGGCTCTGACAGCCCCTCCACAAACATGCAACCCATCCGAGCTGTAGATAAATAAGGTACCATCACCGAAACCCTCAAGAAGTCTGAAATGTATGTCTCTGCACTCCCAGTCTGTTTGAGCTTGGTCAGCTCAACAAAATGCTGCTCCGGATCCCTCCTGTCAAAGCGCTCTACCACCCTCCGGGTAAACTCGGCATATGTCGTCACTGTAGAATGCCCGAGTGTCACCATCCCATGGAACCACCAATCCCGGGCCTCACCATCCAGATGCAATGTTGCCACCTTAATGGCCTCTGACTGCGTCATCTGGAGAAGCTGGACAGACCCACGTAGATCCAACCACTACACCAAAAGCTCGAACTGTTAGTGAGGGTGGCATCTCAGGGTGTTAAGGGTGGGCCTAACCCCATCGGAGCATCTGAGGGCGGGGGCCCTTGCGCAGCACCCCTCATTACACAGACCCGGACACGTGGCTGTGGGCCCTACCCGCACACGGGATATTACAACCCACCACGCTCCGCGAGTCTCGACCTCGAGACCTCGGCTCTGATACCACTGTAATATCCCCAAAGGGAAATAACCAGTGATACACAGAAATATGCCAGACAGATATAGAAAATACAATGCTGGAACCAGATCATGGAACAAGTACACATAGAATGCCAGAAAACTAAGCCATTTTATTAATCTGAGAATACATATAGAAGAGTACAAGATAATCAGGATGAGTGCACCTATCCTTGCCTTGGGCAAGTGGAGACCCTCTCAGAACAAATAATGGCTGCAAATAAGGACAGCGTCCTAGCTGGCTGAAGATCTGCTATGAAGAGCTGCTGCTGGAATGCAATGGAACTATGAACTGAAGACTAGAAGATGGCTGATCTCAATCCTCCAAACCCTCACCAATAAAAACGCTGTCTCTGCTAGTGACAGCGCAGAAGACAGATGCAATGCTGGCCACAAACCTCCAGATGAAATGATCAGCTCCTCAAGGCTGGAAACACTGAAAACGCTGTCAAGCCCCACTCAGCGTCCTCTCTGACTGGATCTGCGTCCTCTATGCTCAGATCTGCTGGATCTGAAGCCTCTCTATCAGATCTGCGTCCTATCACTCCAGATCGGCGTCCTCCAAGGCCAGATCTGCTGCTATCTCTTCAGATCTAGGCTGGATCTGCCAATATCTCCTCAGATCTGCATCCTCCAAGGCTGGATCTGATGGTATCTCTCCAGATCTGCACCTCCCAAGGCTAGATTTGCCAATATCTCCTCAGATCTGCGTCCTCCAAGGCTGGATCTGCTACTAGTTCTCCAGATCTGCGTCCCCCAAGGCTGGATCTGCAATACCTCTTGAATCTGCCTCCTCTACGCAGCAGACGGTGGATCGAGGCCCGTCCTCACTAATGGAATCCCCAGGTCCTCCTGGATCAACGTCCTTCCCTCTGAGGATCGTCCCCCTCCTGGTCTGAGAGTCACAAGTGGAGGCCTCCTCTCACTTCTCACAGCTATTGCTAATTCATGGGCTGAAGGATGTTACTCGAGGAAAATAACACTAGAAATGAGGCACCTCTTACCCAGAAGCCTAAGGTGATACGGGAAAATAACCTTACAGGCCAGGGCACTCGAAGTCCCCCGAAGCTAAGGGTGAGATCTCCGAACGGAGACACTCGATTGCACTAAACAGTGCTGCAGACCGACTAAACAACCGGCGTGCTGAAGCAGACAGAAGTCTAGCTCTCAATATCAATATCAAATCATGCATGCCCAAATGAGGTGAGAACCCACCTTTTATAGTGCTAAACTCCCTCCAAAATCTTAACTGCGTCCTTCACTCTCCTTGGCCTGCGCAGTTAACCTTGGGTCAGCCTGATGCCTCCCCATCATACTCATGTGGACCCCCAAGGCCCCCTCTCTAAGTTATAACGTCAATCAACTAGGAAAAACACTTTATTTATAAAGTGAGATGACTAAAGTGAGGTAACCCCTCTTATTTCTCACTTTATTTATTATTTCTAGCTAAGCGGCAAAATTAAACAAAATTGAAATATTCCAATTAGCAAAGCTAATTGGGAATATTACATTCCACCAAAGTGAGCCTTCCTCTTTCCTTTGGATCTGTCATTTCTTCGATTCCCATTCCTTCGGTTGTTGTTGTTATCATCACTATCGGGAGAATCCTTCTTGAAGGGGCATTCTCTAGCATAGTGACCAGGCCTATGGCAAGTGGAGCACTTGCCTTTTCTTGAGCCTTAGTTCTTCCTTTGTCCTTAGGACCACAGAGTTCTTCTTTCGTGAATGAGCACCATAGGCGACATTTCTTTCATTTTATAGTTGTTCATCCTTGTTTCTTCTTGCATACATCATTCAGAAGCTCATCAGTTAGGAATTGTATTATTGTTGGAGATGGTAGTTGTGAATACTTGCCATTCATATGGAAGTCCTCCAAGTGCGGTGAGAACCATCTGGCCAGCTGTGTCCCAATAGCTAGCAGATTGTTCCTTGTTTCGGTCAATTTCAGAAAGTAAGTTTGAACAGACTCATCCCGGCCCTTCTTCATATTCTTCAACTTGTTCTTGAGGAATAGCACTTGGTTCACATTGTTTACCTTCAACATAAGGATCAATTTGTCATGCATCTCCTTGGATGTGCCTAGTTCAGATATATAGGCAACCAGGCTCTTATGTATGGATTCCCTGATCAACAGCTTTGCTTTGATCTCTCCCTTCTTATACTTGTTTCTAACAGCAGCGGTAGCATTGGATGGAGGTTCTTGAATCTTACCCAGCACATGATCCAAGAGATCATGGTCTTCCAATTTGAGATCTAATATCATCTTCCAGGCATGGAAGTCATCTCTTCCAGTCAGCTTGTCATTCTCCTTGAATTCAAGACTTGTGGAACCCATTTCTTTCGGTGGTGATTGCTAAAGATAGAGTTTGTCTTCACCTCAGCTCCGATACCATGTAAATTTTTGTAGATGTTCTATGCTTGGAGCAACTTTACTTTTCTCACAGCAATCACACAAATAGTTAAGTAAAATGCAGATAGAACATATAAGTGGATCTTGTAGAAGACAAATCAGAAATAGGAAAAATGTGGTGGTGCGTTACGGCGGTCAACAGGATGCTTCAACCAGCAAAGTCTCCTTGGTCAGCCAACCCAGAATGTGTCACAACAGTCCTCCAATCAGCAAACGAGTCAACCCAAGTCAACTCCAAAAAAAGTCAACGTTGTCCAGAAAAAGTCAACGCAGGGCAGCAAGCTAAAATTCAACGCAGCAGCAGATTGGTCAACCCTTTGACCTCGATTTCTGTGCCAAACAGTACGGCCTTCCAAAATTGAACTTCACACCAAATTTCAACCCAATTGGACCATGCGTTGACCAAAGTCAACGCTGGTCAAACCTTCTGCAAAACCCTAGCTGCAGCAACTCGTCCTTCAGCTCAGCCGTACAGAAATTCGTCCTTCTTCTTCACACGTGTGGGCTGGAAATGTCTTCTAAGGAGCTCGTACTACATCAGATGAAAGAAGAAGATGTGTGTTGAGTTGTGATGAAATGCTCTCCAACTTTGCCTGTATTTATATCCATCATTGGGGTGTGTGACACATCTGCTGGGGGTGTGAAACCTTAAGGCCGACCTGTACATATAATTTATTATGAATAATAAATTCAAAATAAATGTTCTGCTCATCGGATTAAGACATATTATATATGGATTTTACACCTCTCCGAAAGAGGAATCCAACAAAAATATTAGCCTCTTAATCTGAGCATCATAACATGGAGTTTGGACCTAGTTGTCCAAATTTAACAACCAGGGTCAACACCCTATCGTGGGATCTCGAGGAGTCTCATCTTTCTTGGAAATCTGTCATCACGTAGATTGTTTCGGTAATCTGTTTTCTGTTTTCTGCAGCAGGAATTTACAACTTTTCTAGTTTCTCATTCATATACAACCACCTCATATTCCATGAGGACATATTATGTTGATTTCATCTGTCCGTGCATCGAGAGATACTCCTCCATAGATCATACTTCTAAATATAGAAGTCCATTACCTGCAACCATATGACATGACTTCACAGCATCCAGTATCAGCATATAAATATATACGTACCTCAGAACTTTTTCCTTGAGTGATCCTGTAGCAATTTTTCTAGAATGAAGAGCTTCATTTACTTGACTTGCTCCATCAATATGTCATCACATTCCAAAGTTTTATTTCCATGATGACCCTTGATCTTTGATGACTGCCTTCCATTAGTAACGTTATCAGAGAGGTCTTCTCGGTGCTGATTCACCAGGAGCTCCTACCATGCTTCGACCAGGATGCTACACTGCTTTTGAATCTTCCCTTCTTCCTTGACGTGGTTGCAAAGGCTTGATTCCCTTGATCCTGTAACACCTTTGGCTTTCAATATTGTTTCCTCTATTTTGCATAGAGACCTTAAATTGTGAAATGGTGTGGTTTCTTTCTTCCCGTATAAACCTGAAGTGAAGTTTCCCCATTCATCTAGTAGAGCTTCCAACACCACTTTAGTCATCTCTGTGTCAGACATTACTTCTCACACTTCTTGTAGATGATCTCAGAGAGATTGCTTCTTCTGCAGTGTTCACAGAGAATAGCTCCACCAATTTCTCAAATATTTCTTTTTGATGATTTTAGATTTGATACCTCGGAGATGAGAGTCTTTTATGGATTCTGTAAGAATCCTTGGGGCTCTTATATCTCCCTTCATGTATTTGGCATGACTTCATTGAACTTATCTTCCATGCAGGAAAGTTTGAAACCCTAACTAGTTTGTTGCTTTCTTTTCAAGGAAGACATTTTGATAGATTTAGATAAAGTCATAGACACTTACTTGAGAGAGTGACTGTCTCCTTCAGCAGCTTCCTTGATGATGTTTGAAGATGAAGTCAAGAGTTTCTTTCTCCTTCAGCAACTTCCTTGATGATGTTTGAAGATGAAGTCAAGAGTTTCTTCTAAGATAGAAATCTTTAATGTAGATGTTCTTGAATCCTTGATGATAAAGTATATCTTCAGAAATTGAAATTCAAATGTAGATGTTCTTGAATCCTTGACGTCTTCCTTGCAAACTAATTTGACCTTTCAACCCAAACTTTGATCTTCGCTTCCTAGAGTGTCTCTTTGTCAAGCAGCCCTTGAGTACAGCACCTTAGCTCTAATACCATGTTGAGAATTTGGAGGGTCGGTGATTAATTCAAATTCTCTTCTTGATGATTACTTGTGAGCTTACTTAAGTTAATTATGCCTTCTCTTGCTTAGCTTATTCATTGTTTCATCAATTCAATTACCAAAATACAAAAGACATAAAGTTAGGCTCCTCAAGCCAGGGAAAAACTTCTCCCTCTTCGAGAGGAAAACTCGAAAGGAATTCTTATAGATCTTCAAATGACAAGTACCATGACCAAGACTCAAACCCTTGACCTATGAATGCCTCTAAGACCTTGTCACTGCTTCTAAGTCTTCTTTCAACGCTGATTCTTCTTTTCTTCACCAAGCAGCACTAACCTTTCTTTTATGAATTGTGAGTAGGAAGGTAAATCATAGATTTACCTTCCTTCTTTCTTCATACTGTAATGGCCCTTAATTTTCTCATCACAACATGATCATCCACTTCGCATGACATCTGAAGACACATAGAAAATAGACCTTATTCCACCATTTGAATATCAGTGTATTTATAACAGGTTTGACCATACTTCACTTTTCCGCAGCTTCTTCATATTAATCTGCATTTGTAACTTCAGCATGCTTCACAAAACAGATCTGCATCTAATGTTTGAACACTAGTTCCTTATACTCATCCATACCTTTTATGTTCCAGAATACCTTGCAAAATAGATCCGCATCCTCTCATATTTAACGCAGATCTTATTGTTATATTGCAATCACAGATCGTCATATCCACTGTACTTTAACGCATAGTTATCCCAAACTTTATCATGCAAGTCTCTGTCTATTAACCCGCACTAAATCTCCTCTGAAATACGCTATATTATACAGAGCAATTCGCACTTCTTCACTTCGTTTTATCACAGATAATCCGCACTACTGTCTGTTCACTAGACTGCATATGGTCACTCTCTTCCATGAAAAATCTGCATTCTCTCTGATCCTGAACGTTATCTTCTTCTCAGAGTTAAACCGCAATTTATTTCAGAGCTTGCCGAAAATCCTTAGTTAGAATGGACTGCAGAACGGTGGTATATATAGTGCATTGTTTCTTGCTTCTAGGCCGACCATACAGTCACTTATAGAGCCGACTGTATCACTGAGATTTAGGCCGACTGGAGAGAGGTAATTCCAGCGTTTGAGAGGTGTTCTTCATGGTTTATAGAGCTTGACTTCCATCGATGTTTGAGAGTTGTTGTGAGCTTGTCTTTCAGCTTGACTTCCATTCTTCTACAAGGTCTTGGAGCATATATTTCTAGACCCTTCATATATGACACTTATTACATATATATGTAGAAGACAAAACCCTAGATAGACATCAAGAAGAAGTCTATTTAACCTATAATAAAATCTTGCTCATGAAACCCATGAAGCAATTACAAAATAGATTTTATTATCTTTGTCTTCTTCTTTATAAAAATTCATAATTACATGGTCAATATGAAGACCGACCTAGTTACACTTTTCAACATGTTGATCATCTGAAGAAGGAACCGAGTTTTCAAGGGTTTTATTGGGCTTTATTTTTCTTTACTTTCTTGTGGTGATACGTTGGTCTGAAGCAAAACAAAGGCAGAGAAAACCGATTTTCTTGAAGCACCCTTGAGGGCATGTCTGGGGCTAATTTCTACCTATTTTGCAGCCTATCAAATCGAGTTTTGTAAGAACTATACGTGCCCAAGATAGGGTTTTTTTGATCAATGTGCAAAGTATGTCATATGGGTCAGATTTCAGCTCAGTGAAGGCTGAAGGTTACGGCCGCAATGCCCATGTGGAAGTCGCAGTCAAAGGCCAATTTTAGGCCTATGAAAGTCGCATGATAGGTGTAGATCTCAGAATTGTGTTATACCTCAGAGGGAGGCCAAGTAGGCATGAGCAAGCCACAGACCTAGGGCTATGTTAAAGCCTATTCAATGCGCAATAAGAAAAGGAGATAAGGTCGTTGGTCAATGTCTGTTCTGAGAGCACAAAAAGGGGCCACAAAAGAAGGACAAATAAGGTCATTATATCGGTTGATTAGGGCTTGTTTAGGGAATTTTGGAGGCCTGTTTAGGCCAAGATGTCAAAGGCCACAAGGCCTACTAAAGGGTTGTTCTTCAAGAATAGGTTCAGGCCTAGTGAAGGGATGTTCTTCAAGAACAGGTTCATGTCTAGAGAAGCCACATTGCAAGATCAAACTTGGAGCATGTATGTCAAGACAATTTTATGTGGCTAAGGTAGGCCTTTATTGTTGAACATTATATCATCTTGTTGTTGTTTATCGCTGTGGCAATCATAGACCAAAGGCATATCATTTCTGTGGTATTCATGTACACTTGTTGTGGAACAAACTTATCATTTGAAATTACAATGCCAGTGTATTCATTGTGGTGCTATCTCCTTGATATAACTCTTTGTGTGTGAAGACACGCTTCTTATTACTCTTATCATTGTTGTAATTTTATGTGGAGGATAATCCTAGACCGAAAACAAAGTCTTATGTCTCATCCATGTACAACTTCTATGACCCTATGAACCTAGGATCAAACCTTGGCTTTAAGCCTTGTTCCATATAATCAGAAGTTCTACATGATTGCTAAAACAAGAGTGCAAGTGATTAGATAGTGACACAATGGCATAAGCAAAGTCGTGACAGTTTGGACGACATCTACAACCTTCACGTACTGCAACACCATTATCATGTCAGCTAAGAAGTGATCTAAGGTTGATGAATTTGTGTTTCCTAAGGTAGCAATTGACACAGCTTGCAATTGGGTATAGGACAAATCTGTGGCACATTGAATTGTGCATGTGACAAGAGTGGCATTGACAACAACAGTGTGATTGTGTTATGGCAATTGACTTTTGAACAGAACAAGGACAGTGTGTGGTACTGATAACAATGACAAGAGTTTAAGTACAATGACAACAGTGGCATTGACAATAATAGTATTGAAAGTATTGATAACAAGGTTAATCACAGTAGTGATTGGATAGTGATTAAAGAAGCGGTTATGAAGTGTAGTGATCAGGTGCAGTAACCGAGCAGGGCAACCACTCTGATCTATCATATTCATTTATCTTTTTATTCTTAAGGGGGGGAGGGTGGTGCAAGGAGGAGATTAAAGTCTCCTTCAGGTTGGACCCTGAGAACATTTCAAGGTGGCAGGATGGTGCTAGGGCAACAAATTGATACTAGCATGGTGTTGGAGCATCCTTCCAATTGGCGCTAGTAAAACTAGGGTGTCGGAGCATCCTTTTAGTTGGAGCTGATAAAACCAAGGGGTTGGAACCTCCTTCCAGACGTTGCTAGAGAATCTTGGAAGTTGGAGCTTACTGTTGATGTAATGTTTAAGAGATATTAAAAAGCATTCATTAGTTTTTCTCCCGGAAGGGTTTCCACCTAAAAATCTATTGTTTGTCATCTATGATGTTATGCATTGTTGAATGGTGTTTTTAATCTTTAATGTTAAATTGATATGATTAAAATTATTAAAAAGTGCTCAATACTAATTCAATCCCCCTCTTAGCATTGGTGAATATTCCAACAAATGGAATTAAAATGGGTTCCTTCAGTTGCAGCCTAACAACTAGAAGGGATATCTCGAGAGAACAGAGATAGGAAAGTCAAGGAAGCACACCTCCAAACTATCAAAGGAAATCTCCAACAATGCACCAGTTCAGAATTTGTTGCAGTTGCTGAAGAGAAATAGGTTGGTCCAGTTCCTTTGTTCGATGAAACAAGCTATAAATTTTGGAAAGATAGAATGAAAACCTATTTGGTGTTGATTTTTCTACAACAAACACAGTAGAAACCAAAAATTTGATATGCTAATTACTTATAATGATCTACAATTAATTCTTCTTATGCCACTAACATCATTAAGCAATTATACACAGAAAATCTTAATAGTAATGCAGCGAAAACCGTAGAAACAAATAAGATCATAAAGAGACAACCATGCAGAGTAGAGAAAACAATTTTTCCCTCAAAAACACAAACTTGGGAGAAAACTCAACAACTCTTCTTCGAGGAGAAATTCTTCTTCAAAAATCTTTACAATAAAATGTCTAGAAATCTATGCCAAAAAAACCAAGTCTAAAGTTTAGCCATTTCATCCTTTTTTTTTCTCTCAGGAGTGTCTTCTATAGAAGAGAGATGATTGTGAGTGAGTGATCTAATGAAGTGTCACATATGTATATATATACAATTCGAATGGGTGGTTTTACCCCAAGGCACACCCTTTCATGGTGGGTTGACATGTCCCTTTTCATCCTACATGAAACCCAAAAATAAAATGTCTTATTTTAATTTCCATAATTTTTCTAGGAAGATTAGGAGGCCTCTTGGCATGTGGGAATACCTCTTGATGCTACACAAAAATCAACACTCCCTCTTAGCAAGGGATGTATTCTCCTTGGCTACAACGAATTTTCCTTTAGCTGAAATTTCTCCTTCCTTAAGAAGAGTGTATGCGCTTGTTATGTTGATGCATGCCTATAGTGTTGAAAATTGGCAACTAAGGGAGCGGTTCCCTCCTTGGAGAAGCCCAACAAACACTAAGGAGACCCCTCTTGCACTTGAGAAAAACTTAAATTTCCTCATGGAAAAATATTATTTTTATTGTTGAACCTAGTCAACTTGAAAAGTACAAGTCGGCCTAAAGGAGAAATTCGACCCCCAAGATCATATATAAATAAACGTAACCTAACATCACTTGGAGGCATCACATCACACATCAATCTTCTTCATTTGGTTCGATCTTATCTGAAATTTGCAGGATCAAGTTCACACATGCTAGAGGAGGAGAGAGAAATTTGGTTGACTTTGTTGACTTCTGTTTTAGGATTGTTTTGACCCGTGTTGGCTTCATTTGACTTGGGCTAGTTTGACCAAGTTATGAACTATTCTTCGATGTTGAATTCAAGGAGACCCTTGAGCAAAATTTTGGGCATGCGTTGACCATCTTTGATCGCAGATCTGAAGATAGGGTTTCCGTAGGTTGACCTTTGAGTTTGAATGATTCTGGAGGGAGCTTTGAGGATTGTTTGACTGGGTTTGACGAAGCAAGATCGAATTTATTGTTGCCTAGACCAAAATTTTCTGAGCAGTTTGGACCTTTGACTTTCACGGGTTAGGGCTACGTTGAATGTTGTTGACTGAACTTTGACAAGGATGAAAATTGCAGGATTGTTACTTTGACCAAATTTGACTTTTATGTTCATCTTTGATTGGATATTGGATTGGTTGACTTGAAAGTCAAGGATTTGACTTTGGCTATTGTTGTTAGAGGCACTTGGACTATGTATCTTTGTTGAACATTTGATGATCTAATTGAAGAAGAATTTGATTGGGTTTTCCCCCTTGTGGGGTTTTTCCCTAGTCTTTGACCTAAATCTGTGTCTTATTGATCTTGGTTGTCTTCTATTGTGCATATTGGTTATTGTTCTATCTACAATTGCTTATTCATTAGAGAAATTTTGAGGTCTAAAATGGGTCTCCTAAGGAATATTATAAAATAACAGTGGAAATAATAATATATGATTAGATTACATCATCAAATTTTAGAGGGAAAAATGAAAAAACTATTTTTTCAACTCGTATTTTCAACTTATCTCCCTACAGTTTCACTCAAATTTCGAGCGGGAGCACTCGTTGGATGCGGAATTTAATTCCTCATCTAAAGAGTACCCATGTTGCATACTTTAGATGGACCCTGCTACACGACAAATGAGAAATACATGAAAAACATGATTGCATAAGATCTACATAGAAAGCCCTAGCAATTCTTACTTTCTAAGGTAAAAAATACAATAACTTTTAAGAGACACAAAGAAAAATTAAATAAAGATCTGCATAGAAAGCCCTAGCAATTCTTGCTTTCTAGGGTAAAAGAAAACCAATCAATTTTAAGAGAGAAATACAAAGAAAATTAGAGATATGCATTAAAAACCCTAACTTTTTTTAATTTATAAGGAATCAAACAACATTTTATAACAAAAAAATAGAAGAAGATTAGGTGTTGTGACATACCTAGAGAAAACTTCTAAAAATTGAAAGCAATAATAGCTCCAAACAACAGCCAAAAGCAGCCCCAAAAACCCCTTGAGTCACCTCCAAAAAAGCAAAAAGCAAACCCACAATAAAAATCTTTTGAAGTAGCTCTGAATTTCTCCAAACAATTCTCCCTAACTTAGCCCTTCAACTAGCTATCCAAATTTGCACAAAAACTTCCTAACAACAACCTTACAAAATAGTAAATATCTCTGAAACCCACTTAGAAATCTCAAATCAAGAAATATAAGAAGCTCGAATGAATAATGCGAGTGAAATTGAGGGGGTGAGGGTCTTTAAATAAGTTTGAGAGGGGTTGAGGTTTCCATTTTTGTGGCGAGGGTTTCTAAATTGAGGAAAATTAGGGTGAGATCAAGATAGGACCTTGGATAGAGAGGGTGGAAGATAATTCACTTCACTTCAAAAACCCTAGCAACATTCTTCTAAGGAGATTTAAGGTCAAAGGATGCAAGAAAACTAGTTCCTTTGATGGTTTCTTCTTGACAAATTTTGCATAAATACATAGAAACAAGAATTCATAAAAAATATTGCACTTTTTAATACGGCATATGACAAACCCTAATTTAAAAATTTTCATGCAAAATGGAAGAAAAATAGCATTAAACTTACACCATTCAAGCAAGAATCACTTCATCAATCCATACGAAAGCCTCTCCATGCAAAACATATCCTCCCCATTGCAATTCGCACTCTAAGAAATTGTGTCCAAGAGAAGAATGATAAGTGTCTGTGATGATGAAACACTAGTGCACAGTCCTTCAAGAGAAGTGTGTGTTGGTTTTTGTAGCCTCGAATGGTTTTCTACATTGGCTTAATGTCTTAGCATGTAGAAGATACTTGATTTCCTCCTTAGGTGCTTGCTTGGTGGAGTAGGTGATTTTATGATTTCTTTCCTAAGGATAACTTCGAAAGAGTACAATAATTAATTTAATTAATTATTGTTGATTGTTAAGCCAAAATTCTAAGGATGAATATACAATTATTTAAGTGACTGAGATTTAATCTCAACCGTTGATCTCAATTGAGGCTTAAGATTTAATCTTAGCCATTGATCACTTAGGAGATTAGGATTACAGATTTTGGCTTAATGAAATTATAAAATAAGCCCGAGGGAGAGGTGAAGACACAATTGTTGAGGAAACGATTTTCTCAAAAGTGAGAGGCTCAATCAAACTAAAGAGAAGTGATGAGAATTGCAGCAACGAATTTCGGGAGAAATTTCAGGGAAGCCAAAGCTAGGAAAGAGAGAGACCAAGTCAGTTGAAGAGGAGGGACGAAATATCTAGAGGCTGAATTTCTCAAGTACGCAAGGGTCATATGAGAGAAAAGGGAGTGGCCAAATTGCCAGTGAGGGAGGCTAAATTTTCTAGGGGTCAAGTTATTTCAACAATGTTGATTTCTAGGGGCCAATTTGTTGAAGAATGTAACTACTTTCGGTCTTCATAATTGTATTTGTCTCATGTCACAATGTAATTATTATTGTACTTAAGAAAACAAATTTTAATGTAAAAGAAATTCACTTATTAAAGCATGGGTTTCATGCTTGGGTAATTGGTTAATAAATCAAGCACCCATTGTGTGCTCTAGGTTTATATCTTAAGTCAAAAGTCAAAGTCATAATGTACAGTGCCTTTGAGGGCTCATGAATCAAAGAAAAGGAAAATATTTTATGTAAATAATTTGTCTAGAAGCTCCCAAATGTCAAGTCGGCCATCCCACCAAGTCGCCCTAGATGAGGCCCATACACCCTTTAAGAAGGCTATAAAAGGAGGATGAGTTGACCTCCATTAGAAACAAATTGATGATTCGATCTTGACAAGTAATCTAAGGCAAGACAAAAGGTGCTAATTTCAAGAAGGCAGCGAAGTTTCTCTCTCTCTGATTTGATCCATGGACAAATTTCTCTCTATTTTGGCAATTCGCATGTGTGAAAGACTAGGGTTTCCGCATATTTAATTTGTGCAGACAAAGCAGTTGGTTTTGTTGGAAAAGAAGATCTATGTATGGGTGGTTGGCCAGACAGTTTGGTGAGAAACCTTGTGTCTTGGTCTTGGAAGTCTTCATTGAAAGTGATTCTATAGGAAGAGGAAGTTTTTATGGGTTTTCCCCTGTTGAGGGGTTTTTCCCTTGTTTGGAGCCTATTTCTGGTGCATTCTTGTTTGCATTGTGATCTTCTTATTGGCACTTGTCTTGATGATAAATTGAACACTATAATAATAATGATGCAATAATATAATCACAAGAATGTGTCATTGAAATAGAGAACTCAAATTTAAATAAACCCTAACCAGATTTCCCTAGATTTCTCAGCATGGTATCAGAGCTTGGTTTACTTGCATAAGGGAAGGAAGAAGGCCACAAAGGGGTTCTAGACAAGCAAAAGAAATCATTCATCTAGGACCCAGCTCCTAGAAGAAGAAGTTTGGATCATGACAACATAGTTTGGTTTCGCTTGCTCTTTGAGGTCTGTAATTACAGTGATCAGTGGGTTGAAGTGTTTCGATATATACACAATGGCACAATAGTCTATGTTTTTATAATTCGTTGTGGCATGACGACATATATTCTCCGCGAAATTTTCTCACCCTGAAGTTTGAACATCGCACAAGTGATGTGGTTCATCAGTTTGCAATGGATCGATGCCCTTTCAAATTACAAACACATAATTTTCACAATAATTTGAATATCTAGTTTGTGTAATATTTACGGAGGTTTGCATTGTTTATAATGGCTCGCCCTATGGAAATTCATGGCTTGATGCAACTCATATCAACATTGCACCAATGATTCACTTGATGGTTGTATACCATGGCTCATTTTTAACGGAATCACATATGTATCAAAAACCCTTGATATAGCTTGCTGATTTAAAATAGCTCGAATCCACAGCTCGTTGATGGCATAGATGCATTACTATGAGCTCGTGAATGGGCCATTGAAATGGCTCGTTTGGCTTATTTCTGATAATCGATTAAACTCGCATCGCTAGAGTCAAAGTTTTTATTACTGGGAGACAAATTATATAAAACAAAATGGTTTGGCTCTTTGTTCTGATAGGATAGACTGGTGTTATGTATGTGACGGAAAACTTGATAAAGCTATGGACGATAGAGATCTCACACAGTGATGTGGCTCAATTTCTGACTCATTCTTTAGCGTCTATGTGGCCTTAAACAATGACTGTGATAACAATGACATTCTAAATGTCAAAACATCAGTGGCACGAGTATATAAGATCTTAGATGTGTCATTCAACACAATTATGACAATAGCCACTGTATGATATTTATATAATTAAAATATTGAGGAGAGCCGACCAATTGTAAGAATTGTCTATGAACCGAGGCATTGTATAAGGCAGTAAGTCAATGACATATACCTTCGATGTATAATGATGATCTTGATATAAAACTATAATGACTACTATGACTATAATATAGAGTCATATATCAGTGACTAGAAGGTTATCCCAGGACCCAAAGTCCTCATAGCAGCAACATTTGAGGTATATATTTCCAGGCAAGTATATATATTTCGTTTAAAAGAAGTTGACTAGACGTAAGGTTTAGTCCGAAAATGGGGGTGGGGAGGACATGTTCTCTTCTTTTTCTGGCATTTCAATTTTTTAGATCTTGGGGGCCTCCCCCCAAGATCTGGATCAAAGAAGCATGTGGAAAAAAGCCTAGCCTGAGCTCTCTGCCTCATTAACCATCACCCAGTTCCCAAGCATCTTATGGCATTAGCTTGATTGATGGTGTGCCCCAGTTTTGTTGCATCTAGTTTTGTCACCTTACTTGATGGAGACACTTATTTATGGAGGATGAAGTCATGTTGGAGGAATAATTCTCCTACTCGTGTGTAGAATTTATGGAATATTATTATGATTTGTCATCTTATAAAGCTATCATTAGGTTTCCTTGTTACTTATTAGCCTTGTTGAATGCCTTGAGCAAATTTTCAGTGATTTTAATTGTAAATTAACAGAAGTTGACTTGGTTACCCCCATATAAATTGGGGGGGGGGGGGGTAGGCGTTGTAATATTCCTAGTTGTTGTGCATGCAAAAATTACTAAGGAGTTTTGACAATTTTTAAAAACAGGGGAGCCACATCACTGTGTGAGATCTCTATCGTCCATAGCTTTATAAAGTTTTCCGTCACATACATAACACCAGTCTATCCTATCAGAACAAAGAGCCAAACCATTTTGTTTTATATAATTTGTCTCCCAGTAATAAAAACTTTGACTCTAGCGATGCGAGTTTAATCGATTATCAGAAATAAGCCAAACGAGCCATTTCAATGGCCCATTCACGAGCTCATAGTAATGCATCTATGCCATCAACGAGCTGTGGATTCGAGCTATTTTAAATCAGCAAGCTATATCAAGGGTTTTTGATACATATGTGATTCCGTTAAAAATGAGCCATGGTATACAACCATCAAGTGAATCATTGGTGCAATGTTGATATGAGTTGCATCAAGCCATGAATTTCCATAGGGCGAGCCATTATAAACAATGCAAACCTCCGTAAATATTACACAAACTAGATATTCAAATTATTGTGAAAATTATGAGTTTGTAATTTGAAAGGGCATCGATCCATTGCAAACTGATGAACCACATCACTTGTGCGATGTTCAAACTTCAGGGTGAGAAAATTCCGCGGAGAATATATGTCGGCATGCCACAACGAATTATAAAAACGTAGACTATTGTGTCATTGTGTATATATCGAATTACTTCAACCCACTAATAACTGTAATTACAGACCTCAAAGAACAAGCGAAACCAAACTATGTTGTCATGATCCAAACTTCTTCTTCTAGGAGCTTGGTCCTAGATGAATGATGTCTTTTGCTTGTCTAGAAGCCCTTTGTGACCTTCTTCCTTCCCTTATGCAAGTAAACCAAGCTCTGATACCATGCTAAGAAATCTAGGGAAATCTGGTTAGGGTTTATTTAAATTTGAGTTCTCTCTTTCAATGACACATTCTTGCGATTATATTATTGCACCATTATTATTATAGTGTTCAATTCATCATCAAGACAAGTGCCAATAAGAAGATCACAATGCAAACTAGAATACCCCAGAAATAGGCTCCAAGTG
The DNA here is from genome assembly GCA_034641835.2 of Pinus albicaulis. Classification (NCBI taxonomy): domain Eukaryota; kingdom Viridiplantae; phylum Streptophyta; class Pinopsida; order Pinales; family Pinaceae; genus Pinus; species Pinus albicaulis. Next base: position 445,974,767 of record CM076580.1, on the reverse strand, counting down.
AGGGAAAACCCCCTCAACAGGGGAAAACCCATAAAAACTTCCTCTTCTTATAGAATCACTTTCAATGAAGACTTCAAAGACCAAGACGCAAGGTTTCTCACCAAACTATCAATCCAACCACCCATACATAGATCTTCTTTCCAACAAAACCAACAGCTTTATCTGCACAAATTAAATATGCGGAAACCCTAGTCTTTCACACATGCGAATTGCCAAAACGGAGAGAAATTTGTCCATGGATCAAATCAAAGAGAGAGAAACTTCGTTGCCTTGATGAGAATTGGTGGAGCAAGATAGATTTCTTGCTATTGTTCACAACCCCTGCATTTGAGCTTCTTCAGAAAGCTGACACCGACCAACCTTTCTTAGGAGAGGTATATGATGGCATGGATTCCATGGTTGAGAAAACTATGGAAATAATTTCACAAGAGTCTCCACAACTTTTGTTTATAGATGGTCATTTTGCCGAATTAAACAAGAGAATCATTGTTGATAGGTGGAATAATTTCAACACTCCAATGCATACTTTAGCACATGCCTTGAACCCAAAATTTTATGATGAGGAACTTATTGCTCAAAGCAATGGGAAGAGGAAGGCACCCCATAAGGATAGAGAGGTGGCTAATGGGGTGAAAAAAGCCCTTATGAGAATTTTTCCATCTCATCTACATAGGGAGGTGAAGAAAGAATTTGCCAGTTTTGGTGCAGGAATAGATGACTATTCAAATATATGATCTTTGGAGGAGAGCAGCACCATGAATCCAGTTAGCTGGTGGATTTTTCATGGAGAAAATGGTGTACATTTGCAAAACTTTGCCATTCACCTCCTTTCACAAGTGGCAAGCTCTTCATCATCAGAAAGGAATTGGAGCACCTATGGTTTTATTCATTCTATGAAGCGCAACAGGTTGGGCTCATAGAAGGCAGAGGATCTTGTTTATGTGCACTCCAACCTTCGTCTTGCATCTCATAGGGGTCTAGAATATGGCAATGGTCCTTCTAAGGAGTGGGATGTGGATCTAGAAAATCCTGATTTGGATCTCTCTCTTGCTACCTTGAATGTTGAGGACCAGGATCATAGAAGTGAATTGGCCAAACATCTTCTTCAGCTACACCCTCCACTGCTGAGTATGCTTATGCTGCTATATTTGATGAGGATTCTGATAATGAGTATTAGTCTTTTGACTTTATTGTACTTGCAGCCTCATATATATAATAAAGGCTAATTTTGAGATTTTGATATATAATAAAGGTTGGTTTTGGATATTCTGATATTGCTATTTTCATTATGTGTCTGTTATCAATGATCACTCATGAGTAAATGTGTTGTAACTTGTAAATTTGTAATGGTTTATGCTTTGAATTTATCAATTATCATTTATGTTTTAAACTTGTATGATTTTACATAAAATTTCTTTAATGTCCTAAATTCTAATATAAATTTAAATTATATATATATATATATATATATATATATATATATATATATATATACCGCGTTTCCCCGTTTCCAAAATTTGGGGAGGTCGCATTTCATATCGCCTCCTGTTTCGGAAACTCGTTTCCGTTTCCCCATTTTGTGCAACTTAGTTTCATAAGTGTAACATGACTTCATATACATGACTCTAATTATATTTATGACAAGACGAAAAACTCCTAAAGACATCAAGAAGAAGTCTTTGACCTATAATAAAAACTCCTTACCCATGAAACCCATGAGGCAAGCATTACAAAAATACATTTTATTATCTTTGTCTCTTCATTAAATAAATTCATAATTACAAGTCATTATGAAGACCGAACCTAGATACTCTTTTCAACATATTGGAGAGTTACCCCACACCCAAATAAATCCTTAAACCAAATCTAAAGATATCTACACACTTGGAAATAGATGTTAGCCTTCATAAAGGAGTTAGATAGTACAATGGGTGAGAAGGCTTAAGATTCCTCCTAGAATCATCTAGTGCTCCTCACTCCTAGAGTATTTTTCTAATAAAAAATAAACAAAAGATAGCTTGAATATCTTAATCCAAAACAAATGGCAAGATGATAGCTAACATAATCCAAATTGCATATAGAAAGTAAAACACATAAATCAAAACAATATCACCTCAAGAAGAGAAGGAAAACACCATCAATAGTACCCCAAAGTATTTTTTATCATATGAAAGTGAATACAGAATCCAGCAGAGTCTCCTTTAAGCCCAATAGCTCGTTCCAAAGATACAAAGTAAGAGCCCAAAGCTCAGCTGAATAGAGAGATTGGAGAAAATCCCAAGAAAGACACCAATGCCAAGTGGCCAAAGCGAGATGATCTAAATGCTCCAACAAATCTCCATGTGTTAAAATAGTTGGCCAAGTGTAGAATCAAATTGTTGTAGGTGGCAGTGAGGATTAGCTAGCTGGCCAACCGACTATCCTTTCATCCTGTGCATATTTCTTAACTGTTGATGAGTGTGATAATTGCTTTCCAACTGCATATATGATTGAACCAAATGGGAGACAAACTCCCAATGAATTTTCAATAATAAACCATGTTGATGACACCTCACAAAACGTGCCATAAAACTGATCCTCAAGTGTTGCGTGTTACCCACCACTTTGTCCATGATGGTCCTCAGTCGGCAGTCAGTAGCCACCAACTAGCTTGCTGTGCCATTTCTCTACCACCTGAGTCAGCCATGTGGTCCCTCACCCATCTGTCGTGATCGTATGTTTGAAGGTGGGCCTCCCGAACCTAAAGGTATGCCTTGTCATTTGGGAACTAAGAATTGAGTTCAATTATCATGGATACTTCTAGCATGGATTAAAGGGGGGATTCGACGGAAAGAGTGGGCTAGTTCAGTGCTTATGTCCCCTAGACCTCATTTGGACGTTACCCTTGGATCTTAGAACCGTGGGATCTCCTTTACTAACCATTCGGTTTTAGGGTGGTAATACATGGGAAACCATGTTAGAGAAATTAAGGAGTTGGAAGTTAATCAATTTCTCTTATCATGACATTATCTTGTGACGTTTCTTGTTATTATTATGTGTTCTTTCGTTTTATACTTTCTTATCATCAAGACTAATGCCAAACACCAAATAGAAGAGGACACAAGATGTAGGCACGTTGTTGGGGCAAAACCCCACTCTTTGGGGAAAACCCAGTCAAAATTCTTCCTTCAGTAGATTTAAGATGAGACGACCAAGACCCTTAGACTATAGACTTCCTCCATCAAGTCATCTCTTCACTGTGTTAGCACCAAGATATCCTTACACAGAGATCTCCTTTTCTTGTACTGAAACTTCATCCTTCTTCTTCCTAAGGTAGCCCTGAGATCCATCTTCACTAAGATCACCATTGTAGTAGTTCTGAGTTTTGTAGCACTGAATGGCATCGAAGCATCATGAATGACATAGCATTGTAGCACCGAGAATCATAACATCATAGCACCGAGTATAGCACCAATTATTAAGATAGAGATAACATCATTGTAGCACCGAGTATCAACTCATCAACATAGCACCGAGTCACATGACTAAGAATAATAATGAGTTTGTGGCAGATTTGTGTTAACACCAAAACTTGCTTTTGTTGTAACATCATATAGCATCGAACCTTCATCTTTGTAATAGATTGAAACCCGATCCTCTGCAATAGTACCGAATCTATGATGTCGTCCAAACTGTATCTCTATAAAATGATTTGAAAATTTCAGAGTGATCTGAATTTTGTGATTGAAATGCGAAACCATAGCCTTGTATATATAGTTGTTCCTCCATAAATGAGACGACATGTACATTTTGAATTGTTGTGTCTATTATTAGGCTGACTTGAATACTTGTGTGAATCCGACTTGTAGGAGACTGATTTAGGCCGACTTTGGAGACTTTTGTTGAAAGAGATGAGTTGAATGTTTTGTTGAAGAGACCGAGGATGATGACCTTGAAGAAGATGACTTGATGGAGGAGCCTTTTGACCAAATAATAAATAACCTAGATTGCATGATTCAAAAGCCTAGAATGGGTCAATATAAATCTGTAATCACTAACCTAGAAGTCCACAATAGGGACCTTAATCTAAATATGACCCAAGCATGAAACCCATGCTTTAATAAGTCATTTAATAATAATAAATTCTTTTTGACAAATATATTAATAATGAAGATTGAACCTAGTTACATTCTTCAACAGGGGGCAGGCACATCCCCCTTTTCGGAGAGGGGGCACTTAGACATCCCACTTTTGGGGAAGTGTGTCCTCAACAATTGGGAAATGTTCCTCGAGAACCCCCTGTCCCTGGTGTTGAGATGTTGGGGTGTTGGGGTAGCATCGGATGTGCTCTAGCTCCCAAACTTTGTGGAGGGACTAGAGTACATAAGATCTCCAAGACCCAGAAAGCGATTTAACAAATTCCATCCTGTTTAAGAGAAATTTAATTAATTAATCTTTTTAATTAAAGACCCTAAGTCTAACCTAGGAAAATTAAAAGATTACAGTTAATTAAATTAAACATGTGATGAAAATGACTTAAGTCACATGGATCAAGCATCTTCTAATCTTGGTCGTCGATTCAAGAATAGATCACGGCCATTGATGTTTCAACGACAAAAGTATAAGAAGAGGGTTGGGGTCAGTTGGAGAACACACACAGTGGCAGAGGATTGAAACAAAGCTAGAATTCTAGGGCGTGGTTTGCTAAGAATTTCAGAAGTGTTTCAACTGCAGCGAGGGGCAGTATTGGCGAGAGGGATGGTTTGATCCCAAGCCAAGAGTGCAACGAGGGCAGAGAAGCCGCAAACTGAGGCAGCGCATAGGCAGCAGCTACGCAACTCACCCAAGAGCCCAGCAGGCATCAGGGGCTACGCAGGCTTGACGCATGCCCAAAAAGGGCAACGCGGGGGCAGCAAGAGGCCAACAGGGCTGACGCAGGACCAACCAGGGTAGCGCAGGGGCAGTGTAACCCAGTCTGGGGTGACACAGGCCCTTCCTGAGCAGCGCAGAGGCTGACGCAGGCCAGCTGGGCTGATGCTGAGGGCTTCAGAGCAGCATTGGAGTTTCTGAAGACCGGAAAGGACTGAGTTCTGTAAATCCTATTTGAGGATGTGAATCAATCAGTTTTCTGTCTCCATAACAGAGGTATAGTTGCAGTTTTATTTCTCAGTTGGGTTAACCAGTTTGGTGCCTAGATCTATTGTACTTAGATTCTGCTTAATAATAAAAACCCTCCAGCAGCCAAAAGACCGGTTTTCCCGCATTGGGTTTTTCCGGGGACAGTTGTCCAGAAAATCCTTGTGTGTCACTTTGTCATTGTGCATGTTATTCAATTTAGATCTGTATGTGTAGGTTGTTAATGTATTTACTTCAATGTTAATGTTCAAGATTTCACATTAATAACTTAAATGTAAGTAGGAGAAGTAAATCAGAAATTTAACAGTAGGGTTTCTGTTTGAGCATTTTCAGAAATTTTCACATGGTATCAGAGCAATTGCAGATCTAGCTAAATCTCCAACAAGAAGGCGAAAGAATATGTGCTACAGGAAGCAGCAGAGAAATCAGCAGCAGTAGATAACCTGGAGAGGGCAGTGCAGCAACAGAGGGACGCAGAAGCAGCAGAGCCACGCAGAGCGCTGACGCAGTCCTCACCGGGTGACGTAGAGACAGCGCAACGCAACCCAGAGGGACGCAGGAGCAGCTTGCGCTATGCAGAGGTTGCGTTGGGCCAGTCTGCTCTCACAGAGGCCAGCCAGGGTGACGCAGTCCAGAGGCTGATTACTATGCAGAGTGTCGTGATCCAGAAACTGAAGTTGCAAACCTTCAGCAGTTGTTGGTGGGGTTAAAATTTTGTCGGTGCAGATTTTAGCCTAAGCTAAGTTGACAAAGAGCGTGAGGAGAACAGCTTCTCAGAAGATTTCCTGCCAGAGAGATATGCAGATCGATCAGAGGATCGAAGAGAGCTGATTCGTTTTGTTTGGCAGACTTCCAAGAGAGGGAGTCAGTTGTTAGAGGGAGCAAAGGGTGCCTTTCTCGCCAAGGACCCTAGATCCGAGTCTCTAGCATAGAGAGGAGGATTCGTTCTGACAGACTTCTGAGCAGATGGCGCCACATGGACTACGTGATCAGGATAGGTTGGATGGTCTGTCCAACTTTGCAATCTGGAAGGCCAGAATCCTGGTAGTCATTTGAGGCATACTGCTTGAGGGAGCATGCAGAGAAAGTCTTGGCTACACCGACCGATGCGAAACTCCTGGCAGAGCATAATGAAGCAACAGCACATGCCAAGCGCTTCATCATGCACGGGTAAAAGATCATGTGGTACCACACATAGCCGAGAAGGCAACGGCTCATGAGATGTGGGTAGCCCTATCCACATTATATGAAGGAAGATTCGTCCAAAGAAAGATGCTCTTGGAGAACCAGCTGAGGTTATCCATGATGGCCAAGGGAGAGGAGATCGACACTTTTCTATCCAGACTACAATCGATCCTGGATTAGCTGACTAGCATGGGGGTCAAGGTAGATGACGATGTCATGGTGAGGACTGCTCTCAATGTAGTCACAGAGGACTGGGAAACTTTTGTCCAAAGTCTCTTGGGCAGAGTGGACCTTCCCAACTGGGACAACATGTGGGCTATCCTCCAACAAGCGAAAATCCGTCGGATGACCAAAAGACAACACAACACTGTTTCAAGCAAAGTGAAGAAGGAAAAAGAGGAAGATGCAGCCTTGGCATCAAAGAGGTAGCAAGGGAAAAAGAAGCATGATCTGTCGAAGATCAAATGTTTCCAGTGTGGCAAACTTGGACATTTCACCAGCAATTGTCCTCAGAAGAAAAAGGACATAGAAGCTTCTAGCTCCAAGGCTATTGTAGCAGACGATGGCTCTGAAGATGACGTAGCCATAAGTGCTCATGAACCACGAAAGCGGGGCAATCTTGATCTGTAGAGTAGCTACAGAGTGATGGTGGGATCCTAGACTAGCCCAACTCTTGGATCACATCCATGCTACGGGAGTCTTAAGACAGTAGCGGAACAAGTGGAGCAGCGGGTGCAGAAGATCACGGATGGAGCAAAGGCAGAGTTGGATGCTGAGAGGGAGTAGCGCAGTGCAGATGCAACAGCAGCGCAGAGGGGCTGATGTGACTTCAGCAGCACATAGCAGGCTTGCTTACGTAGTGCAGAGCTGCAGCAGCGCAGAGGCTTCAAGAGGACAACACAGCGCAGCAACAGCAACAGCGTAGGGGACTTTAGCGCAAAGGCAACGCAGAGGAGGTTTGCTTACGCAATGTAGAGTTGTAGCAGCGCAACAGCCTCCGGAGGACAGCACAGAGCAGCAGCCTATGGAGCTTCAGTGATGAAGATGTAGCCCAACTGACTTGTCTGTCAAAGATTGGGCAGGAGTCCTTCAGTTGCTTACTCTCAACAGCTAAGTTGTAGTGCAGCAGTTGGCAGCACGATGCAGCAATTTGAGAGGGAGTTGCAGTACGGATGTAGCAGTGGCGGTGGCAGCGTCATGAGAAACAATACAGAAGAGCAGCATCAGTGCAGTGATGAAGGGCAGCAGGCCAAGCTCTAGCGCAGAGACCCACACCAGAGATCAGTGCAGAACTTCAGGTTGAAGTATTGTTGCTAGAGCACATTCCTCGCTAAGAGAGAGTGTTTAGATTTTGGGGTGTTGGGGTAGCATTGGATATGCTCTAGCTCTCAAACTTTGTGGAGGGACTAGAGTACATGAGATCTCCAAGACCCAGAAAGCGATTTAAAAAATTCCATCCTGTTTAAGAGATATTTAATTAATTAATCTTTTTAATTAAGGAGCCTAAGTCTAACTTAGGAAATTAAAAGATTAAATTTAATTAAATTAAACATGTGATGAAAATGACTTAAGTCAAACGGATCAAGCATCTTCTAATGTTAGTCGCCGATTCAAGATTAGATCACGGCCATTGATGTTTCAACGAGAAAAGTATAAGAAGAGGGCTTAGGGTCAGTTGGAGAGCACACACAGTGCCAGAGCACTGAAACTAAGCTGGAATTCTAGGACGTAGTTTGCTAAGAATTTCAGAAGTGTTTCAACTGCAGCGAGGGGCAATATTGGTGAGAGGGATGGTTTGATCCTAGGCCAAGAGCGCAATGAGGGCATAGAAGCAGTAGACCAAGGCAGCGCAGAGGCAGCAGCTACGTAGCCCAGCAGGGGCAGCGCAGAGGCATCAGGAGCTACGCAGGCTTGACACAGGCCCATAAAGGGCAGTGCAGGGGTAGCAGGAGGCCAGCAGGGCTAACGTAGGCCCAGCCAAGGCAGCGTAACCCACTCTGGGGTGACGCAATCCCTTCCTGAGCAGCACAGAGGCTGACGCAGGCCAGTAGGGCTGACACCGAGGGCTTCAGAGCAGCGCTGGGGATCTGAAGACCGGAAAGGGATGAGTTCTGTAAATCCCATTTGAGGGTGTGAATCAGTCAGTTTTTTGTTTCCAGAATAGAGGTATTGTTGCAATTTTATTTCACTGACAGGTTAACCAGTTCGGTGCCCAAATATGTTGTACTTAGATTTTGCTTAATAATAAAAACCCTCCAGCAGCTAGAAGAACAATTTCCCCGCATTGGGTTTCTCCGGGGACAGTGGTCCAGAAAATCCTTGTGTGTCACTTTGTCATTGTGCATGTTATTCAGTTTAGATATGTATGTGTAGGCCGTTAATGTATTTAATTTGATGTTAATGCTGAAGATTTCACATTAATAACTTAAATGTAAGTAGAGAAGTAAATCAGAAATTTAACAGTAGGGTTTTTGTTTGAGCATATTCAGAAATTTTCACACCTGGAGCATCGGAAACATGGGGAATGTGCCCCCACCTTGGGTGACGCATCCACATGGAACAATGGATACAAGTCAAATTCATGGTTAGGCAAGTTTGATTTGTAATCCATGTGACATTCGGAAGAAGTCTAATCTATCTAACTTATACCAAACTAGATATTAGCTTTTCAATAAGCCTTATTTCGAGATATGTGTATTTTCCAATAGTTATGCAAAGGAAAAATGCAAAGATAACATTGAGGTGCGCAAAATTGTTGATTTTGTTGTAGAGTATGGTTAGGAACAAACTTCAACTTAACAAGTTTCCTAGATTCACACTGGGCAGGATCATCAAACAACAAAAAGTCTACCTGAAGATATGTATTCAGGCTAGGTTTGAAAATCTCATGGGCCAACAAGAGGCAAATGACATTTGCACTTTCATCCATAGAGGCAAAATACCAATTTTTGTAGGTGTTGCATGTGAGGATCCAAGACTTTTCCAGTGCTTGTGCTCGGATCATCCACATAAATATCATTCCTTGTGACATGGATAACATCTCCTTATTGATGTTTTTGCATTACATTTATGTGTTGTGGAATATTGAGTGTCTTTCAGATAGAAAAAAATGCAATAATATATGGTTTTATGGTTAATACCATAGTTGAAGGAAGTGTCCCGCGTTGAAATATGTGACTAAGTTCGGTCTTCACAATGACATATGTAATCATGATTTTATGTATTTGATGTAAAGAGAAAAACAAATTATTGTTCTTGAGGCATGGGTTTCATGCTCAAGGTTATTTGATTTATAGGTCAAGCACACATTGAGCGCTTCTAGGGCTTATCTTTGAGTCAACAAGTCATAAAGATTCATTGTCATGTAGTTCGATAAGAAGCCTATATATAAGGCAGACCTCGACCTCATTTGGAGGAGAGACATCAATCAAAAGAAGTTTGATAAAGGCACAAGAAGAAAAGGGATAGCCAGCGAGGAAGAGGAGAGACTAAAGGAAGGAAGAACGAAGGTTTAGAAGTCTGTTTTGGAACCAAATATCTCACATGTCTTATTGCAACTAGGGTTTTCTGAAGTGCATTATTGCAGACCTCAAAACGAGTCGAAATCAACATTCAAAAGGTAATAAGAGCAAGTCGAATTCACAAGGAAAGAGATCCAAAGCAAGCGAAGGAAAGAATCCTCATAAATCTGCCCCAAACTACTTACACGTGTGAGGTTGCAGAAGCTGAAGAAGGACGAGAATTACAGGTTGAAATCACAGTCAAGTTGCAAGACCGAAAATCTTGGTCAAAGGAGAATTTGAAGCTACTACAAGGCAAGTTTGACTTGGGTTGACTTTGAGAAAAGGAAGTGCTTCAAGGAGAAGTTTGACTTTGTCTTGGAGAGGTGTTGGTCAAGGGTCATAGGTCTTGGAATTCGTCATTTGAAGTTCTATAAGAAGAGAAGAGTTCTTGTAGTTTTTCCTCTCAAGAAGAGAGGTTTTGACCCTGGTTGATAGCCTATATCTTGTGTCTTCTTATCTCATTGTTCTTTATTGTTTGGTGGTAGTTTGATGATAAGAACACTAACTATAATCAAGTGAAAGAAGAAGATAATCAAGTTAAGTAAAAATACATCACAAGTAGTTATCAAAGTAAGAGAAATCACCTCATCTAGTTTCCCCTAGATTTCTCAACATCCCACACCTCCTTGATTTGTCCCTAGAACGACACTTTGAGCGGGAACACACTCCCAAATCTAGAAGCACGCTCCAAATGTTTTGGGCACACTCTCTGCCAATTTAGGAATGCGGGGCTCCCAGAGCCAAGGAGTGTGCTCTCAAAGCGCTCCTTGGATGCTCCCTAGCCATTCCTTAGGTATTCCCTAGATGCTTCCTATGTGATCTCTAGTAACTCCCTAATGGCTACTTTTATCCTTTTTCTTAATTTTTTATCATTACCGAATTGTTTTAGGATGCTTGAGAGTGATTCCAACCTCACTGAACTTCATATGGAGAAGACAGAATTTCATATTAATAGTTTTCAGGATTTCAGAATCGATGGCATTGCAACATTTTCATTGGAATCTATAACATATGAGGATATGTGATTGGCATTTAATCAAGAGCACCAAGCCCTAAATGCACCCCAATGTTAGTGGTGTTAATTGTTGAACTCCTTTGTCATGACCTTAGAAAAATGTTCCCTTCACTCAAACCAAAATCATTGATTAGGCATGTTAAGCTTTTTCCACCATACTTTAAGGCTTGGATTAGGCAATTCATCAAAATTCGGGTGGTTTCAACTGATCTCCCTAGACAATCAAGGTAGAGGCAAAGGCTAGTCAATAGGTAAAGAATGAAGGATGATACTAATGATGAGGATTATGATATCAGCGATGGTGGAATATTTCTTGTCAAATAGTGGTGGGACATGCATGGTGGTGCTACCCCACAACTACAACATTTGGTAATTCAGGTGATTTCCCACTTGGTGAACATTTCTTCTATAGAGAGGTGTTTACCAACTAGCTTAGTTTATTGTTTGGAATGATTGTACCTTTCAGTCCTCATATACTTTGGTGTGCAGATTGCCTATTTTGTAAATATAACTATTTGGTCATATGTTATTGTTGATAGTTATTGGATAACCTATTTCATTCCATGAGTTAATGTTCTTCTTTCTTTTATGTGGCTTTAAAATTTGTATATTTGTTTGTAATTGCTAGAACCTAGATTCTAGAGGGTCAATATTTGAATCATTAATCATTAATGTACTTTGGATGCCATTTCTATCTTCATTAATGTACAAATATGCATGTTTTCATATATTTTGCAACTAATTTGGCATTATGCAAGTTTTTTTAATATAAATGCAATATGATACACACACACACATATATATATCACAGATGCTCCTTGGATGATCCGCTCCAAAAGATTTTTGGAAAATGATGCTCAAAAGACTGATTTTATATTACTGAAAAATAAAGCATGTACATACTAGTGGTCATCAACTCATCCTGCCTCATTCCTACTGGACTTGTTGGCGAGGAGAGCTGGAATGTACAGCATCAAATTTATCAATTTGCATCTTATTTCTAGAGGGCTTCTCAGCCATACAAGCCAAAAAGCTGACAAAATTAAGACACCGCCTATCACATTCATTTCAGGGTGGTGGGTGCAGTGGATGCAAATCTCATGCGCTGGATGCTCCCTTTGGTCTTGTTCGTCATGCTGATGATATTCAATGTGCTCTAGTCGATCTTCAATCTCACGCAGGCGTTCATGAATTTTGCGTTGGCTTTGACAGACGTGTGCTAATTGCTCCAAAATTTCCTCTTAGGTAAACTGTATGTCATTCCAATAGGCCACATTGTCGTTGGGGTCCTTGTATCTATGGTCACGAAGGATATCCAGGTTGGCCTGGATGCTCCTCAATCGTTCAACAATGGAGTCTAAAGAGGTGATCTGAACGACTCAACCGGGAGGCATCGCAGGGAACTGAGCGACCTCCCACTCTCTATCCAAGCTGGCTGAGTGTGCTTCGCTGGAGGATGAAGCCACCTCTATTATCCATGCGTCCATTTTGGCCACTCCTTCATCGAGGTCTTCCTCTCTATCTCTACATACATGTAGATAGAACAAAACCACACTCCCGCAGGTACTGGCACTCACCACTCCCTCGCTCAGTCCCTTCCACCCACCACAAGTCTACTTGGCTTTCTGGAGTCAAGAGGTGAGTATCTCTCGACCAATTCTAGACCACCCAACACTACAGAGATGATTCAACCCCTCACAAACACATATCCATGACGTCATGACAGCATATTGCCCACAATTCAACAACGGGGACCCCTCAAGCTGTAGAGGGTCTTCAATCTTAACACGCCAACATTCATAACCCTCACAGGCTCGATTCATCTTCTTTCTGAGACCCCAATTCACATCAACCCCTAGATCGGATGGGACTACTTTCACAGGGGTGAGATACAGGTGCTCACAACTGAACCTCTAAAGACTCAGAGCTCTCCTCACAAGGGACGTAGACACTAGGCATATTACATCAATTACCTCCCTACCCTAATAACACCCATGACAACTCACACAAAACACAGACTTCCTCACCTTACAGTCGGTTGCCTTGACCCACCAAAGCCACCTTCACCCTTGACTAATAACCCAAACACTAACAGCAGAACATAAATCGAAAACAACCCATGAACACCAGATCGAACGACAGAGCATTACCCAATCTTGTCGGTTGACAAATTTCCACTGATACAGAAGGACAACAGACAATAGGTGAGGATGCCACAAACCAAAGAAGATGCAGACATTTAACCGCATAAATTCCTCTGCTTGTGGCTCCCCTAGATCCCAAACGAATTCTTGGACACAAAACGAAATGCATAGGTTGATTGAAATCTCTAAAAGTTTACCATCCCGACCTTTTGGCTTTTGTCGGAGACCTAACCAGTAACCTTAACCATCTCCCTTTCGCTCCCCGTTCGTTCTCATCGCCTGCCACAAACACACTAAGCACTTCCTCCTCCAGAGCGGACCATAAAACCTTCCTCTCTCCCGAGACTTGCATTGACACACAGAGAGCCCCCCATCTTGTCTCATTAATCCCCACATGGCGCACAGCTGGCTGAGGGTGGGGATCCCAAGGCCCCCGTTAATGCATGTTTGTCACCCCCATCGGGGGACCCTGGCAAACATGGTTAATAGTATATAATGGCTCCAAAAATTATGAAAGACGAGCAAGAAAATCTTGAATTAGGTATTTTCATTCATAAAGAATTAAAGACAATCAACTGATTTAAGAAAACGAATGTAGGGTAGCATAAGAGCATTGTTTAAACATAAAAGGGGAATTTTGAAAGATTGTTGCCAATACCATTGTCCAAAAACAGCTTAAAGAAAAATAGCAGAAGCATTACTAGGAGAGAGAAAAGAAAATGAAATACCTTTCTGGTATCACTCCATATTTCTTCCAAACATAGAAAAATTCGCGGTGTGATAAATTTGCTGCTGAAATATCACCAACTAAAATCTGTTTCCAGAGTCAGAAAAAAAACAGTTATAATAATAGAATTTCACACATTCATCTCAAATCCCAAGTAACCATTCAAATATAGGCACAAAAACTCCTTTAATAGCTACCTGCAGACCAGGCCAGAAGGCCTGGAGACTTGTGAGCTGCCAATAAGTTGCTTTACCTGTCCTCATATCTGCTTCATGATACCTATGAGTTCAAAGAAACTTTTAAGACAGAATACCATGTTGCCTCTCGGTACTAGAAGCAGTCACATGCATTTAGTGTATCCTTAAATCATTTTTTCATTTATTCTTCTCATATTAAAGAATCATTTTGAAGAAAATTTTATTTGTTAGCAATGCAACTAATAAAAGCAATACAACTAAGGTGTGATGAGCTCAAAAGTATACAACAGATCAGATTTTTAGTAGTTTATAAGAGGCCGAGATATAAAGTGAGAATCTAATCTCAGAAACTTAAGCATACTTCTTATGTTCTTATTCATATGGACGATTACCGTAGTAAAACCTGAGATTAAAAATCAAAAATCAAAATTATAATTATTTTAGCAAATGAAACTCCATTGCTCTCACTTCAGGAATATTGTTGTTTGTTCACTATATGTACTCACAGAAATCCAAGTGCATGAGAAAATGCCATAATAGGTACAATCTCCGATGACGGAACTAGAAGCTGTAGGATAGAAACATTTCAGTAGGTAAACAGATACAATGGGGTCATGCTGGGCTACAGAAGAGGAAGAGGTGCATATTTGTTGCAGTTTAATATAATATCAAATATTCTCTCCACTTTCATGTGTTTTTATGGTTACATGTATACACCACATATTTCTACGAGGCCTATATATATTTATAACATGGTGCATCTGACCCTTTTAAAATCCCAGTTTTATATATTCTCAAAAGGATATAGCATGCCTAGCAGACAGGGTCCAAATAGTTGTATTCAGAATATGTTGATTATCAAAGTATATATAACTTAGCTGCACAATCAATTTGGACTTCCCATGTAATATTGCAATGAATTGTTTTTCCCTAGATGTCTTTTAGGTGACTAGGGTTTACTAAGATTTCATGTAATGTGTATAAACGAAATAATTTAATTAACAATACTGTAGTAATATCAATTATCAGTCAAATAATATTCTAAAACATTTCAGTGAAATTTCACAATATTCCACAACAATATGTCACAGTACTGCAGAAGTACTTCACAATTTCTCAATTAAATTCCCAAAGAACACAGTGCTCCACTCAGTGTTAGATACACAATTTATAGTCGCATTCCACATAAAAATAATTCTACGTCTATTTGAAACAAACTGACCCGGACCTAGATAGAGTGACCCAAAACTCTGAGCGGTTGTAACCGACCCAACGCTGGAAAACGTCTCAACCTCCTGTTACTTCAATCTTGCATTCGTCTATTTTATCCACAAGGCGATCCCTTAATACCTTATATGTTCATCTTGCATTCACTGTCAGTTACAGTCAATATAATCTGTGATCTCTCTTCAAGAAAAACCCTCGTGTGTTTTCCGGGATGTGACGGAGCTACCTTTTGTGTCCAATCTATTTAAGTAAATTTATAATAGCTTCAGGAATTCACTGATTCAAAAGAAACCCTCGACGACTTCAGAGTGAATTTCACTACTTCAGGGGTTAATAAACAGTGATATTCCAGAAGCCCTTGCTTCGTCTTCTGTTTTGGGCAGATTGATGCCCTTTCTCGGGTAGATAATCTCGCTGCCCTTGTTGTTTCTGTGCTCAGGCTTACGAGCCACCCTAAAACACAAGGAATTCACTGCCTTTAATACTTTTGTGCCCAGACCCACGAACCAATCTTAGATCAAACCCTCACTGCTTTTAGAAAATGATCCTGTGCCCAAGCAAAACTACAAATAATTCGCTGTCCCCGGAATGCTCTCCTGTGCTGTGAACAGAATAAGAGAAAAGCAAACACTGTCAACTAGGGTGGAATCTTTCACCACCGAAATTGACAAGAGAAAGGGGTCTTAAAACCCTCAGAGCTAATTCTCAAAATCAAATGAAATGCCCCTCACTTGATGCCCAAAATGAATTCAAGCCTTCTCTGTTTATATATTTATCTAAGGGGTTTCATCCTTTTCAATTGATTGAGTGAACCTTACTCAAAACCCCAGTTTTGGGTTTTTTCACCAGCTGACCCACAATTTGCCCAACAATGGGTATTTTGGGTTTTTTTCATCCCCTTTATGGAAGACTTAGCCTACGGGAATGGATAGGCTAATAAGTCCTATTTGTCCTTAATTCATAGAGGGCATTATATCCCATCAGAGAGGGTACAAGCTGGGTTAATTCCACCATTTTCCGAAAAGCAATTGGCAATGAAAGGGTTCCAAACCTGTACAGATTTAAAGGACAAGGATTTAAGTAAAATGGATTTCTTGGATATCTTATAATTAGTCTCAGTGACTCTAGGATGTGGAATCTGGACCAACATGCTTTCACTGCACAATCAAATAACTTTGTTACCACTCAAACTAGCAGGGGATCCAAAAGGGAATCTTAAAGGGACAACTGCTAGGTCAAGGGCAGCGATGGAGACTTAGCCCATTGCCACTTCAGCTAAGGCTCCCTACTCTTTATGAACTTTCACCGATGGGAGGAGGCCCGGTATATAGAGTCACTTATGAAGGATAGATCAGCAAATGGATATGAAGTGACCTCAATGATTCTTTCCTAGAAGATAGTTAAGATTGGGGCTTGCTTGCTCCTTAAGCAAGGTACAAGGCTTTCTTGGAGAAGGTGGTGAGGATTTAAGTTCTAGATTAAAGGAGTGTGACTTGTGAAGGAGCTTCCCAATCCTTAAAATCTTTGCAAAACTTGGTTTCCCGAGTTGTCTTTGATGAGAAATGGAACCACACGGGACCAAGTGGACCCAACCTAGGTTAAGTGGAGGGAGTTTAGCAACCAATGATGATCTTAACCTAAACAAGGAAGGGAAGAGGATCAAAGAAAGAATTTCCACTTAGAGGTGCCAAAATGATCCTATGAAGTACTAGCCTAGGGAATGTTGATTTCTATAGCATCAGAAAGTGTTCTAAGTCTCACTTTTGGTAGAAAGGCTTGGACATCAGTTATCCAGAGAACCCAGAAATCGTTTGTGGAAATTCCACTCGGAGATGACTTTATTAAAATAATTAATTATTTTAATGCAAACACTAAGTTTAAACTTAGGGAAAATAAATAATTAAAGGGTATTAATAAAATAGAGTGTGAATCTTCTAGAAAACGAAGATCAAGTCATCTTTTAATCTGAGCCATTGATTAACGATATAATCTTGGTTGTTGATTCATCAGTGAGAAGACTATAAGAAGAGACATGAGGGCCATTTGGAATCATGCCGGGGACACTCTCAGTACCCGAAGGAAATCGAATCTGAAGCAAGAGAATTCTATTTCAGTGGGTGAGATTGTAGAGGCAGGGTTGCAAAAGCAGAAGGAGGAGGGAGGAGTCGGTTATCGGGAAGCAAAAGTCAGGAGGATGAAGGGAAGGGTGAGTTGATCAGCAGCAAGACCCCCTCCACGCAAAATCACACAGTCCAGGGAGAGACTGCGTAGAGCTCTCACATTGGATGACGCAGAGGGTGAAGGAGGTCACCCCGAGGGTCTGAAATTTGTCTAGAAGGTCTAGAAAATTCAGCCTGGTGTTTGCAAATTTTTCTCTGCTCATCAGACTCTTGTACATGTACTTTCCATTTCTAAAGATAAATATAAAACCCTCATCTACTGAACCGGTTTTCCCACATTGGGTTTTTTCGGGGACAATTGTCCAAAAATAACTGTGTTCATGTGGTTGTTTCTATTGTGCTACTTGTGTAAATTATCTTTCTGTTCTTATGCTCTTAATGATAGTGAAGATTTGCAAATGTGTTTATTTCAGAATTTACTGAAGCATCTGTAAATAACTTATCTCATAAGTAGGAGAAATAAACCAAGTATTGTGGAAATATTTTCCTCTTGAATATTTCACATGGTTTCAGAGCAAAGGGCTAAAAACAGAAACGAAGGATCTACCATGGACCAAAGTTCCATCATCCGGAAGGGTTCATGCAGTCCTCCAGAGCACGCAGAAATGCAGAGAGTTTGCAGGGGATGTGTACTAGGGAAGTACGCTAAGGCAGCATTTCCAAGAAGCAACAACAGAGCCAAAGGTGTATTAGAGTTAATACACTTTGACATTTGCGGTCAAATGTTCACAACTGCTCTCAGTGGGGCAAAGTACTTTGCCATCTTCATTGATGATCATTCCAGAAAAACTTGGATCTATTTTTTGAAAACCAAAGATGAAGTCTTTGATCAGTTTAAAGATTTCAAAGCATTGGTAGAGAATTCTACAAGAAAGAATATCAAGAAGTTGTGGTCAGATAACGGTGGAGAATATATCGATAAAACCTTCACAAATTTTTGTGCAAAGGAAGGCATCAAGAGAGAATGGACAGCTCCATACAATCCAAAGTAAAATGGAGTTGCAGAACGGAAGAATAGGACCATAATAGAAACTGCAAGGGCAATGTTGTACGACCAAGATATGCCCAGATTCTTATGGGCAGAGGCCTGCAATACAACAGTATATATTCAGAACAGAGTTCCCAATAGAGCTTTGGGAAAGGTAACTCCCAAGAGTGTGTTCACAGGCAGCAAGCCAGAAGTGAGCCACATCAGGATATTCGGCAGCATGGTGTACTGCCACGTTCCAAATAAAAAGAGAAAGAAGTTGGATCAAACTGCAAAAAAGGGTTTTCTGATGGGCTATAGCGAGAATGCCAAGGCTATCGCATCTATATTCCAGAGAGCAGGAAAGTTGTGGTATGCAGGGATGTGAAATTCTTGGAGGAGACAGCCTTCAGGAAATCTTGAGAAATGGCCACAGATACGCAGATTGAGTAAGAACAACTAGTACAACCTCAACACCTATAGAGGAGACGTCAAGTGCCTCTCCAAGGCACAATAATCCTGACGAGAGCTCCTCCGAGGGAGAACAGGAGGAAGAACAGGTGAGACCGCCCACAACTGATGGGAGACCGAGCAAAGAACTTCAACAAATTCTTAAGGATGTAGAAGAATTTGTTGGAGCCCCTAGAGAAGGAAAGAGGGTAAGGAAACAACCAGACGGAAACCAGGCACTGGTAGCTCAGGCTGGTGAACCATCTACCTTTCAGGAAGCAGCTCAGCATCAAGTATGGGTGGATGCCATGGTGGCGTATAGCTCTATCATGACAAATGATGTATGGGAAGTAGTCCCTAGACCACAGGACAGATCAATTGTAGGATCCAAATGGATCTACAAGATCAAATATGTTGCAGATGGCAGCATAGAGAAGTTGAAGGCAAGGTTTGTAGCTAAGGGGTATGCACAGAAGGAAGGCATTGACTATGAAGAAACATTCGCTCCAGTAGCGCGATACACTTCTATCAGATCTATCATCTCTCTGGCTGCATAGATGGGATGGGAGATTCACCAGAGGAGGAAGTGTACATAGAGCAGCAGGAGGGCTTTGAGACACATGAGCAAAAGACTCATGTTTGCAGACTTAAGAAAGCCTTGTATGGCTTAAAACAAGCCCCAAGGGCATGGTATGGACGAATTGATAGCTACTTGCAGAAGATGGGGTTCGTCAAGAGTGACGCAGATCCCAACCTATAATACTTGAGAGTAGGAGATGAGCCGCTTATTCTTGTTCTTTATGTGGATGACCTGTTTTTGACCGGATCATCCAAGCTCATCAAGGACTACAAGGAGAACCTAGAACCAGAATTCGACATGAAGGACCTGGGGCAGATGCACTATTTTCTTGGATTAGAAGTCTGGCAGCAGAAAGGGGAAATCTTCCTAGGACAAGGAAGATACACGACAGAAATTCTGAAGAGATTTCAGATGGAAGACTGTAGACCCATGGCCACACCAATGATTACTAACTGGAAGAAGATAGACACATCGGAGGATGATGAGGCTGATCCCACATTATACAGACAGCTCATCGGATCATTGATGTATCTGGCGAGACCAGACATTTGTTATGCAGTGAATACCCTCAGTCAGTTCATGGTGGAACCAAGGAGGGCTCACTACGCAGCGACCAAACATGTTCTCAGGTACTTGAGAGGGACAGTCCAGTATGGGCTAAAGTACACCAAGGGTAATGAGATCCAGTTGAGTGGGTTCACAGATGCAGACTGGGTTGGAAGCAAAGTAGATCGGAAGAGTACCAATGGGTACTGTTTCAACCTCGGATCAGGAATGACCTCCTGGTGCAGCAAGAAACAGAAGTCCATAGCACTGAGCTCAACCGAGGCAGAGTACATGGCAACAGGCACAACTTCGTGCGAGACCATATGGCTCCGCAAATTGCTCTTGAACCTACTCAAGAAGCGGATAGAACCGACCGAGATTATGTGCGATAATCAGAGCTGCATTAATCTCTTTGAAAATCCTGAGTTTCATGACCGGTCGAAACACATTGACATTCGGTGTCACTTTATCAGGGACTATGTCCAGAGGGGAGCAGTATAGTTGCGATACACTCCTACAGGAGAACATGTGGCAGATATCCTCACAAAGGCTCTAAGTAAGATCAAGTTCATTTACTTTAGAGAAAAGATGGGGATGGTCGAGAACCCCTTCCATTAGACGAAAGGGTGGTCTTCAGAAGAAGAGGGAGTTGTAGTACGGATGCTGCAGTGGCAGGGCAGCAGTATAGTAAGCAGTAGCACAGATATGAGGGGCAGCATCAAGGACATCATCAGCGCAGTAGATGATGCAAAGTCAGAGCAGTATGGCGGTATCTTGCTTAAACACTTTCCTCGCTAAGAGGGAGTGTTGATTTCTATAGCATCGGAAAGTGTTCTAAGTCTCATTTTTGGTAGAAAGGCTTGGACATCAGTTATCCAGAGAACCCAGAAATCGTTTGTGGAATTCCACTCGGAGATGACTTTATTAAAATAATTAATTATTTTAAGTCAAGCCCTAAGTTTAAACTTAGGGAAATTAAATAATTAAAGGATATTAATAGAGCAGAGTGTGAATCTTCCAGAAAACAAAGATCAAGTCATCTCTTAATCTGAGCCATTGATTAACGATATAATCTTGGTCATTGATTCATCAGCAAGAAGACTATAAGAAGAGACTTGAGGGCCATTTGGAAATCAAGTTGGGGACACTCTCAGTACCCGAAGGAAATCGACTCTGAAGCAAGAAAATTCGACTTCAGTGAGTGAGATTGTAGAGACAGGGTTGCAGAAGCAGAAGGAGGAGGAAGGAGTTGGTTATCAAGAAGCAGAAGTCAGGAGGATGAAGGGAAGGGTGAGTTGATCAACAGCAATACCCCCTCGACGCAGAATCACGCAGTCTCTGCTCTCACGCTGGATGATGCAGAGGGTGAAGGAGGTCACCTCGATGGTCTGAAATTTGTCTGGAAGGTCCAGAAAATTCAGCCAAGTGTTTGCAAATTTTTCTCTGCTCATTAGACTCTTGTAAATGTACTTTCCATTTCTGAAGATAAATATAAAACCCTCATCTGTTGCACCAGTTTTCCCACATTAGGTTTTTCCGGGGACAATTGTCCAAAAATAATTGCGTTCATGTGGTTGTTTCTATTGTGCTACTTGTGTAAATTATCTTTTTGTTCTTATGCTCTTAATGATAGTGAAGATCTGCAAATGTGTTTATTTTAGAATTTACTGAAGCATCTGTAAATAACTTATCTCATAAGTTGGAGAAATAAACCAAGTATTGCAGAAATATTTTCCTCTTGAAAATTTCACAGGGAAACCCAGGGCAAAGTTCGGTCTCAGGGCTAGGGCTTGGGATATCTCACAATCCCTCCGTCGAAATTTCTTCAAATTTGGAGGATACCTTGAGGACAAACCAGCGCAGGAGAGGCCAGGAAATCGAACATTTTCTATGGGTACTTTGTCGGGAAAATGATGCCCTTGGTTGCCCAACGTGGCTAGACCTAGAGATGAGGAAAAGGTGAAGAAAATGGTTTTAGGGTGATCACCTTATGGTGGACCAATGGCTAATTCCTTTGGCGATATTGGAGTCAAGAAGAATAATGGGAATGGATTTCGTTTTTAGCTCAAGGAGGCTCTAAAAACAACTTCATTTAGCATTAGGGCAAAGGAGAGTGACCACAAAGCATTTATACTTCGTTTGCAAATCAAGATGGCTTATCAAGATGAATTCGATCTCTAGAAAAATTCGTTCAACATACATGGCTCATACATAAAGATATGCTATATAGAAACATAATTCCACAATTTAGCAGTAAATGCATGCAGCAATTAGCCCTAAAATAGCGAAAATCCCATTATCAATGAATGTGACAAAGTAAAAGAAAACAACATTAAGTTTGTACTTACATGTAAGAGAATATATCCAACCATCAATACATTTGCCAATCAGGAAGCTCTAAGATAATAAAAAATATAATCCAAACATCAAAACTCATCCATGCTCCAACTTCGTCCACCAAGAAGGAATAGCAATAATCTCAAGAGAGACAATGATCCAATCCAAGTGATGATTCAAAATGAATTCACATCACTCCTATTTATACACTTATTAGGAGTTTGAATTATCTAATTAGGCCTACATTAGCCCCTAAAATAAAATAAATTGCAAAATGACTAACTTTTGGTGGCAAGCCCACCAAACAAGTTCAAAAAAAAATAAGCCTCTCAAGAGGTCAAATGATGAATAATACAGGTAGTTGGGCCCTCCAGGAGGCCTGATGAAGTCCATAAGTGCCACACTGATGAATAGGACTCTCAAAAGTGATGGCCAAGGGGGTGGCTCCTTGTTCTCTATACAATAAACCTGTGGTGCTCCCAGTGGGTGTGGGGGCACACAAATAAACTCATGGGTCTCCAAGTAGATCGAAGATGCCTATAGACCATCTGTAAGGGCTCTGATGATAATATAAGTGATGCCACATCAGCATACAAGTCCTGGGCCATCTGCCAAGTGCATGGTACAACTGTGGGGTCGTCTAGGAATGATGAACCAAATACATCTTCCTCGTCCATCTCTGGGGATCCATGAAATATTGTTTATTGTTGTGGAGACCCATGGCTCTCTACACACACCCTACATGTGCCAATGTAGCCCTCTCAAGATTTACGACCCCGTATAGGGAGACCAAACTCAGAATGGACACCATCTGCAATCTTGCATAAGATCCAATGCGTCCCCTAGCCTTTCAGCACAACAAGTCATTAAAGTAATCTCGTAAAAGAGCTTACAAACCATGGACAACAAGTGGACACATCATAATGGCATGTCCTTCCATAGTGGGCTTTGGCATGTGGTAATGTCTCCAAGATCCAAAGGAGGTTAACCAAGTACCTTATTAAGTGGTTTCTACCTTTAGAGTGGATACTATGTCCAAGGTACATCCCTCAAATGGTGGTGGCATGTGATAAAGAGGTGAATGGAATAGCGAATGAAAGGGACAATCCTGGGCCACATATTGGGGTACAAGGGTAGTTGGAAGAAGGGAAGCCCACACCTGGGTATATAATGAATAGGAAGGAGCAATCGTGGTACATGAGATGCCCCGGCCTTGATTTTTCCACCCTTCTTTATATGCCTTTTTCCCTTTATGATTTTTCTTTGATTAACTATTGGGGGCTCAAAGGAGAAAAGCATGATGTGTAAGATATAGCAGTGGATACCCCCTTTAAGGTAGGGCGGTTCATTGCCCACCAGGGATTGGGACAATCATGGGTTCCTGAATGATAAAGGAGGCTCATCTAGGGCCAATGGAACTAGGGTGATGGCCATGGGTATGGGGTAAAGCTCATGCATTAGCTTTTGCCCACATGCTAAATATGTTTGTCCCGACCATCTTTTGCATCTTGTGGTACATATTCCTATCGAATGTGGCTATTTATGCTTTTACCTTTTCTTTTCAGCTGTTTCAACCTCTGGGGCATCGTTCCAAGCCTGACCCAAGGTGGGGGCAAGTGAAAGGGGAGGTTAACACTATGTGGACCCAATGAAGAAATGTCGACTCAGGTGGGAAAGATGATGAATGGGGTTATAATGAATGGAAGGTAAGTGATATATGTTGATGAGGGAGCAAGAACACACAACCAAAATCGGGGTTTCCCAAGTAGTACCACCGAAAACCAAATGGTCAGTAAAGGAGATCCCACAGGACTAAGATCTAAGGGTCACATCCAAAACAGGTCTAGGGGACAGAAGCACAAACTAAGCCCACTCTTTCCGCCAAATCCCCCCATTACTCTATGCCTAGAAGTGTCCATGATAAGCAAACTCGATACTCAATTACCAAATGAAAAGACATACCTTCAGGTTCGGGAGGCCCACCTTCAAACATACTATCATGACAGATGGGTGAGGGACAACATGGCTAGCTCATGTGGCGAAGAAATGGCACAACGTGCTAGTTGGTAGCTGCAAGGGGTTGTTGGCTACCAGCCGAGGACCATCTTGGAGAAAAAAATTCTCCTAGGGATATTACCCACAAAGTGGTGGGTAACAAACTCTAGATTACAATTTGCTAAAACAAAATTTGGAGTCGCATGGGCCTATTTGGAAAGAATGGAAGTGGACTTATGTGAATCGTTTATCGACTGCATGACAAAGGATCTTTATTGATGGATTCAACCAATTTATCCTATTGTGGATCACCTTAATAAGAACTGGAACATTAGTAATGTTGAAACAAGGTGGATTGGGAGTTGACAAGGCATACTGTGAATCCAATATTCTTTTAAAAGTAGAGTACCTGGGTGGTCGCTTCTTCATTGAGGTTAGTGGTTAAAGATACACTACATCACACTAGCCTTACAAATGGATGTTCTGCAGTTTGTGGCAAACTTGAAACAGTTAAACATGTTCTGTGGAATTGAAAATTTGCCAAAGCATTTTGAGTTTCAATCATCACTGAGTACAATGTTCTCTTTGTTGTTCCTTTATAATGGAAAGGGTTCCTTTTGAGGGACAAATAGATGGTTCAATAAAAAGGAAAAAGGTTATGCAACTTTATTAGAATGCTTAGCATATTCTTCATGGAAGCAAGGGTAACCTTTCATCAGGAGACTGCCTCATTTGGTTTGAGAAATTTTGAGCCTCCAGAGAAGATCTAGCTAAACACATATATGTCAATATTGACACTGATAGGAAAGATGTAGACCATAGGCATCCTCTCTCTCAGTTGGGAGACATCTCACATCCACAAGGTCTCAACGCCATACCCTCTCCTTGTTTATTATGGACCCTCATCCCAAATCAAGCAGTGAGATGCCCATCACTAGATTTTACTCTTTAGTCTCAAATGTTTCAAGAGGATCGAAAAACTACTCCTTGCCTAGCTAGGCCTTCTCACCCTTGGGCACTCCTCAAAGGACATTATCAGAGTTTGCACCAATGATGTAGGAGCATCCAACCTCCAAGTCAAAAACATTTGACTAGACCTAGGGGTCATTCATTTATTGAGGGAGTTGGTTCTGTAATTGTTAATTATTTGTAATTTTCTATGTTTTTAGGATTTTTATAAAGATAGTAATATTTACGTGATTAAGTGTATAATCAAATCTTCTTCTACGAAGAAGTCTTGGGAGTTTGAGTGAGTTAGAGAGATCTTGGAATAGGATATATTTTTTGAAAGGATTTTGTGGACCTAGAGGATCTAAAGATGGGTCCATTAGTTGGGTGAATTGTGGATCTAAACTAATTCTGGTTCAGGATCCTTCTGTATATTTTGTAAGCTAAAAGGCATTCGGGAGAAATCACAAATCAAGAGAGAATAGGAGAGATTGAGGCTGAGTATGGCTATGAGGCCAAGAAGGGCCAATTTCATGTAAATCAGGCTAGAGGAGGACCTTAACTTTTGTACAAAACCTAATTTAAATAGAAGAATTCCTATATTCGAGTGATGGAAGATTGATTATGCATCCTTATATATTGTTTGGAATCAAGCCTTATATTATGAGAATATACCATGTGTTTGTAGCAGGCAAGGGCATTATAGGACTTACTAGATGCAGTAGAGCTCAAGAGGGATTTGTGTAGCAGAAGGAACCCACAAGAGTTTATAGAAATCACAAAGGTCGAGAAGAATAGAATTTTTTCTTGAACAAAGCCAAATTTTTGTAGAAAGGAAAGGTGCAGCAGAGCGTGGAGGCAAGGTATCTGAGATAGAGGAGTAGCACAGTGAAGCGGAACTAAATTCAATGAAAAATTATGGAAGTGTGACATTTAACAAGGATGAGGAAACAAAACAAAGTTATGTTGCGAGAAGTCTGTCCCATAATAGAAGCGAGCTAACGTGTCGTAGGAGGTCTTCCCCGGAAGATCGAAGAGGGAGCATATAAAGGAGCGTCAAACTGGATGTTCTTTCCCACACGATTGAAGAGGGAACCCTAAAGGAGCATCGGTATGACTAAGCACCAGGCTAATGTGTAAATTCACCTAATTAAAAAGACATTCGAGCTAGCATGCAGCACGAGTGAGGTCGCGAGCGAATGTAGACTCATCCCAGATGTAAAGCCTTTGTGCATTATTTGAAAGAGTCGGGCTGACGTAGAACATCAACCAACGTGTCAAACGTCGGGGTGATGCAAATCATTCTCATTGGGAGGCGAGACTGTCAAGGGACCCGGAGGTAGTGTTGATGTTTCACGGAAGAAAAAGGGATGTGCATGTATTTTATACAAGTCAGGGACAACAGTTGACAGAGGCCGAGAACGACAGTTAACGAGGAAAAATCTGTTTCCCCAAGTCTGTCTTGCAGAAGGAAAGCTCTTGCGTGCTCTTAGACCAGTTGAGATGATGTCAGGTCAGGATTACGTGGTAAGGCGAGGACCATCTACTAATAAAAACCTAGAGAGTGAATTTACACATTAGCCTGGTGCTTAGTCATATCGACGCTCCTTTAGGGCTCCCTCTTCAATTGTGTGGGAAAGAACATCCAGTCTGACGCTCCTTTATATGCTCCCTTTTCAATCTTCTGGGGAAGACCTCCTGGGACACGTTAGCTCGCTTATGTTATGTGACAGACTTCTCGCAACATTACTTTGTTTTTGTTTCCTCGTCCCTGTTAAATGTCACACTTTCCATAATTCTTCATTGAATTTAGTTCCGCTTCACTACGCTACTCCTCCATCTCAAATCCCTTGCCTCCACGCTCTGCTGCACCTTTCCTTTCTACAAAAATTTGGCTATGTTCAAGGAAAAATTCTATTCTTCTCAACCTTTGTGATTTCTATAAACTCTTGTGAGTTCCTTCTGCTACACAAATCCCTCTTGAGCTCTACTGCATCTAGTAAGTCCTATAATGCCCTCGCTCGCTACAAACACATGGTATATTCTCATAATATAAGGCTCGATTCCAAACAATATATAAGGATGCATAATCAATCTTCCATCACTCGAATATAGGAATTCTGGTATTTAAATTAGGTTTTGTACAAAAGTTAAGGTCCTCCTCTAGCCTGATTTACATGAAATTAGCCCTTCTTGGCCTCGTGGCCATACTCGGCTCAATCTCTCTCCTATTCTCTCTAGATTTGTGATTGCTCCCGAATGCCTTTTAGCTTACAAAATATACAAAAGGATCCTGAACCAGAATTAGTTCAAATCCACAATTCACCCAACTAATGGACCTATCTTTAGATCCTCTAGGTCCACAAAATCCTTTCAAAAAATATATCCTATTCCAAGATCTCTCTAACTCACTCAAAATCCCAAGGCTTCTTCGTAGAAGAAGATTTGATTATACACTTAATCACTTAAATAATACAATCTTTATAAAAATCCTAAAAACATAGAAAATTACAAATAATTAACAATTACAGAACCAACTCCCTCAATAAATGAATGACCCCTAGGTCTAGTCAAATGTTTTTGACTTGGAGGTTGGATGCTCCTACATCATTGGTGCAAACTCTGATAATGTACTTTGAGGAGTGCCCAAGGGTGAGAAGGCCTAGCTAGGCAAGGAGTAGTTTTTCGATCCTCTTGAAACATTTGAGACTAAAGAGTAAAAGCTAGTGATGGGCATCTCACTGCTTGATTTGGGATGAGGGTCCATAACAAACAAGGAGAGGGTATGGCATTGAGACCTTGTGGATGTGAGATGTCCCCCAACTGAGAGAGAGGATGCCTATGGTCAACATCTTTCCTATCAGTGTCAATCTTGACATATATGTGTTTAGCTAGATCTTCTCTGGAGGCTCAAAATTTCTCAACCCAAATGAGGCAGTCTCCTGATGAAAGGTTACCCTTGCTTCCATGAAGAATATGCTAAGCATTCTAATAAAGTTGCATAGCCTTTTTCTTTTTTATTGAACCATCTATTTGTCCCTCAAAAGGAACCCTTTCCATTATAAAAGAACAACAAAGAGAACATTGCACTCAGTGATGATTGAAACTCAAAATGCTTTGGCAAATGTTCAATTCCACGGAACATGTTTAACTGTTTCAAGTTTGCCACAAACTACAGAACATCCATTTGTAAGGCTAGTGTGATGTAGTGTATCTTTAACCACTAACCTCAATGAAGAAGAAACCACCCAAGTACTCTACTTTTAAAAGAATATTGGATTCACAGTATGCTTTTTAAACTCCCAATCTGCCTTGTATCAACATTACTAATGTTCCAGTTCTTATTAAGGTGATTCACAATAGGATAAATTGGTTGAATCCATCAATAAAGATCATTTTTCATGTAGTCGATAAACGGTTCACATAAGTCCACTTCCATTCTTTCCAAATAGGCCCATGCAACTCCAAATTTTGTTTTAGCAAATTGTAATCTAGAGTTTGTTACCCACCACTTTGTGGGTGATATCCCTAGGAGAAATTTTTTCTCCAAGATGGTCCTCAGCTGGTAACCAACAACCGCTTGCAACTACCAACTAGCTCGTTGTGCCATTTCTTCGCCACATGAGCTAGCCATGTTGTCCCTCACCCATCTGTCATGATAGTATGTTTGAAGGTGGGCCTCCCGAACCTGAAGGTATGTCTTTTCATTTGGTAATTGGGTATCGAGTTTGCTTATCATGGACACTTCTAGGCATGGATTAATGGGGGGATTCGGTGGAAAGAGTGGGCTTAGTCTGTGCTTCTGTCCCCTAGACCTCTTTTGAATGTTACCCTTAGATCTCAGTCCTGTGGGATCTCCTTTACTGACCATTTGGTTTTCGGTGGTACTACTTGGGAAACCCCGATTTTGGTTGTGTGTTCCTGCTCCCTCATCCACATATATCACTTCCCTTTCATTCATTATAACCCCATTCATCATCTTTCCAACCTGAGTCCACATTTCTTCATTGGGTCCACATAGTGTTAACCTCCCCTTTCACTTGCCCCCACCTTGGGTCAGGCTTGGAACGATGCCCCAGAGGTTGAAGCCGCTGAAAAGAAAAGGTAAAAGCATAAACAGCCACATTCGATAGGAATATGTACCACAAGATGCAAAATATGGTCGGGACAAACATATTTAGCATGTGGGAAAAAGCTAATGCATGAGCTTTACCCCATACCCATGGCCATTACCCTAGTTCCATTGGCCCTAGATGAGCCTCCTTATCATTCAGGAACCCATGATTGTCCCAATCCCTGGTGGGCAATGAACCGCCCTACCTTAAAGGGGGTATCCACTACTATATCTTACACATCTTGCTTTTCTCCTTTGAGCCCCCAATAGTTAATCAAAGAAAAATCATAAACGGAAAAAGGCATATAAAGAAGGGTGGAAAAATCAAGGTCGGGGCATCTCATGTACCACGATTGCTCCTTCCTATTCATTATATACCCAGGTGTGGGCTTCCCTTCTTCCAACTACCCTTGTACCCCGATATGTGGCCCAGGATTGCCCATTTCATTCCCTATTCCATTCACCTCTTTATCACATGCCGCCACCATTTGAGGGATGTACTTTGGACATGCTATCCACTCTAAAGGTAGAAACCACTTAATAAGGTACTTGGTTAACCTCCTTTGGATATTGGAGACATTACCACATGCCAAAGCCCACTATGGAAGGACATGCCATTATGATGTGTCCACTTGTTGTCCATGGTTTGTAAGCTCTTTTACCGGATTACTTTAATGACTTGTTGTGCTGAAAGGCTAGGGGACGCATTGGATCTTATGCAAGGTTGCAGATGGTGTCCATTCTGAGTTTGGTCTCCCTATACGGGGTCCTAAATCTCGAGAGGGCTACATTGGCACATGTAGGGTGTGTGTAGAGAGCCATGGATCTCCACAACAATAAACAATACTCCATGGATCCCCAGAGATGGACGAGGAAGATGCATTTGGTTCATCATCCCTAGACGACCCCACAGTTGTACCATGCACTTGGCAGATGGCCCAGGACTTGTATGCTGATGTGGCATCACTTATATTATCATCAAAGCCCTTACAGATGGTTTATAGGCATCTTCGATCTACTTGGAGACCCATGAGTTTATTTGTGTGCCCCCACACCCACTAGGAGCACCACAGGTTTATTGTTTGGGGAACAAGGAGCCACCCCCTTGTCCATCACTTTTGAGAGTCCTATTCATCAGTGTGGCACTTATGGACTTCATCAGGCCTCCTGGAGGGCCCAACTACCTGTATTATTCATCATTTGACCTCTTGAGAGGCTTATTTTTTTTTTAAATAGTTTGGTGGGCTTGCCACCAAAAGTTAGTTATTTTGCAATTTATTTTATTTTAGGGGCTAATGTAGGCCTAATTAGATAATTCAAACTCCTAAGAAGTGTATAAATAGGAGTGATGTGAATTCATTTTGAATCATCACTTGGATTGGATCATTCTCTCTCTTGAGATTATTGCTATTCCTTCTTGGTGGACGAAGTTGGAGCATGGATGAGCTTTGATGTTTGGATTATATTTTTTATTATCTTAGAGCTTCCTAGTTGGCAAATGTATTGATGGTTGGATATATTCTCTTACATGTTAGTACAAACTTAATGTTGTTTTCTTTTACTTTGTCACATTCATTGATAATGGGATTTTCACTATTTTAGGGCTAATGGATGCATGCATTTACTGCTAAATTGTGGAATTATGTTTCTATATAGCATATCTTTATGTATGAGCCATGTATGTTGAACAAATTTTTCTAGAGATCGAATTCATTTTGATAAGCCATCTTGATTTGCAAACGAAGTATAAATGCTTTAAGGTCACTCTCCTTTGCCCTAATGCTAAATGAAGTTGTTTTTAGAGCCTCCTTGAGCTGAAAACGAAATCCATTCCCATTATTCTTCTTGACTCCAATATCCCCAAAGAAATTAGCCATTGGTCCACCATAAGGTGATCGCCCTAAAACCATTTTCTTCATCTTTTCCTCCTCTCTAGGTCAAGCCACGTTGGGCAACCAAGGGCATCATTTTCCCGACAAAGTACCCATAGAAAAAGTTCGATTTCCTGGCCTCTCTTGCGTTGGTGTGTCCTCAAGGTATCCTCCAAATTTGAAGAAATTTCGACGGTGGGATTGTGAGATATCCCAAGCCCTAGCCCTGAGACCGAACTTTACCCTGGGTTTCCCTGTGAAATTTTCAAGAGGAAACTATTTCTGCAATACTTGGTTTATTTCTCCTACTTACGAGATGAGTTATTTACAGATGCTTCAGTAAATTCTGAAATAAACACATTTGCAGATCTTCACTATCATTAAGAGCATAAGAGCAGAAAGATAATTTACATAAGTAGCACAATAGAAACAACCACATGAACACAATTATTTTTGGACAATTGTCCCCGGAAAAACCCAATGTGGGAAAACCGGTGCAGCAGATGAGGGTTTTATATTTATCTTCAGAAATGGAAAGTACATTTACAAGAGTCTGATGAGCAGAGAAAAATTTGCAAACACTTGGCTAAATTTTCTGGACCTTCCAAACAAATTTCAGACCATCGGGGAGACCTTCTTCACTCTCTGCGTCATCCAGTGTGAGAGCTCTGCGCAGTCTCTCCCTGGACTACGTGATTCTACGTCGAGGGGGTCTTGTTGCTGATCAACTCACCCTTCCCTTCATCCTCCTAACTTCTGCTTCTCGATAACTAACTCCTTCCTCCTCCTTCTACTTCTACAACCCTGCCTCTACAATCTCACCCACTGAAATCGAATTCTCTTGCTTCAGAATCGATTTCCTTCGTGTACTGAGAGTGTCCCTGGCTTGATTTCCAAATGGCCCTCAAGTCCCTTTTTATAGTCTTCTTGCTGATGAATCAACGACCAAGTACTTGTTTAAGATTTAACAAGATTTAATAGATTCAATTAGATTAAAAGTTTTAAACCAATGCCTTATGGAGTCAATTATCCCGTTATGAAATTAAGATCAAGTAGCTGATAGATACCTACTGCTAAAATGGACAACTATCTGGCTATGAAAATACCAATCCACCACCACAATACTCAATTCTTCAATTAAATGTTCAATCTACCAAACTGAAAGATAAGCCTTTTGAACAATGTGATTTAACTTTCGATTAAACATAAGCTTATAATTCCAATGCAATTTTAGCTCAAAGAGAATAAAAATTTTTCACAATCTTTCAATATCATGCATTCGATCTAGGAAAGAAAGACATGCGATTTATCATTACTGGAAGAGCTCTCAAACTTACTATGCAATTGATATCAATTCAAGTAATCAAAACCACAGTTAGAGCCAATTAAACAATGACCAATCAAATATATGTTAAGCATGAAAAAATACTTTGAAACCGGATGCGAGATTAAATTCCGAAAGATATTATCATGAAAGAACCATGAATTAAAATGCAAACACTTCCAAATTCCGAATTAAAATGGTTTTCTTAGCAATTCCAATCCAGAAATTTAAATTCATCCTATAGTCAAACTTTGGACATGTTTAAAAATGATTAAAAATTAACCTTTGACCATGGAACAATTCAGATTTTTCCCTTTCTTTAACGCCCAAGACCACTCCCAACTGTATATCATACAAAATTTCCTAATGTTGAAAGCTAAAGAAATTTTTTTAGCTTAATAATAATAAACCCTGAGATTTGCTGCACCGGTTTTCTGGCATTAGGTTTTTTCTGGGGACATTTGTCTGAAAAATCTGTCCTTTGTCATATGTGCGTGATGTTCAATAAATGATTTGTATTTGTGTAGGATGCTAGTTGTGCTTACTTCGATGTTTTTCTGAAAATTTTCAGTTAAATAACATGTGTATAATAAAAACAAGTAGGAGAAGTAAATCGATATTTAGCAGTAGGATTTCTGTGCTCAGAAATTTTCACAGTACAAACCAATGATGAGAGGAGAGAGAGAGATATGAGATGATGATGACCAAAATGAGGAATAGGCCTCTCATATTTATATCGTTCGTTGAGGGTGGAGACACATCCATTGGGTCTTATGACCCTACATTAGACTTCTGGCTGACCTTGACAATTTGCACATGTGTGAGAGAATAAATTCAAAATCTCAATTTTTCTCATCCAAACAAGATGATCTTTAGATCAATCTTGCACCTCTCAGACAGAGGAATCCAACAAAAATATCATCTCCGTCATATGAGTTGTCCAAGGTGGATTTTGGTCCTAGTTGCCAATTTTAACACTCCCTCTCAACTAGGGAGAAATCCATCTGTCAACCTGTACCATCCTGTCAACATGTACCATACAGTCATCCCTGCACTGCTCTACTCTACTAAACTATGAAGAAATAATGAAGAAGAATTTGATCGAGAGTGAGTCACAAGACCTTGCCACTCTCCACTGACCCAAAGTCAGTCTAGAGGTAAAACCTCAACTAGACTTGATCCTAGATCAAGTTGTTGGACACCATGCATCCTAGCATAGAGAGTACGACAGTAGACGATGTGTCCATCGGTAGTTCTATGGTCTCTATCCTCATTTCCCAACTCATTAGCCAAATGAGAGGTACTTCCCATGAGTCTCGGACTACATGGATAGGATGTATGTTGGGGCATCAACAAGAGAGGGTGAACGTACTCATGTATCAACCAATAATGGGGTATCAAAGGGGAAGGCGAACCATTCACCCTGAACACGATGCACCACTAAGGGAAGGAAAACCTCACCCTACGGTCGCTCATAGCTCCAAGGAGCAACCCCAAGCCCCCCGGAGCTCCTAGAGGTCAATGTCCAACTCAAGAGGGGCCCTCATAGGAGGGTCTGTCCACGACTCCAAGTCTCTCACGGAAGGTTAAGAATTTGACCTTCCCCGAGGGCTTAGTGAGAATATCTGCGACCTGCTCATCAGTCCCAATGTGATGGAGCCTTACAGCATCTCGTTACACCATATCTCGGATAAAGTGGTCCCTGATATCAATATGCTTAGAGCGGTCGTGGAACACAAGATTCTCTGAAAGTTGAATCCCACTTTCGTTGGGGCCCAAACAACTCACTAAAGAGCTTCCTCAACCAAACAGCTTCACAACAGGCCATACTTGCTGCAATGTATTCATCCTCGGCAGTGCCCAAAGCAACCGATTTTTGCTTCCTACTCATCCACGATATCGAAGAAAAACCTAGAGAGAAGCAACATCCAGATGTGCTCTTACGATCCACCATAATGCTAGCTCAGTCAGCATTAGTATATCCATGAAGCCTCAAATTCCCCACAGTGTATCTCAATCCATAATTGATTGTGCCCTGGAGATATCTCAAAAGATTCTTGGCAACAATCTGTTAAAATTTGGGTACTAGAGGACAAGTGGTTCCCTAAGGCTTTGATCTTTGGCCTAGGGAAAAGTGTCCAAATTTATTTGTACTTTTCTCCTAAAGTGACTTTATAAGTGGTAAATTCAAATCTAATTTTAAAGTGACTTTATAAGTGATAAAGTTACATTATAATTTTAAAGTGACTTTATTAAAGTCAATGAAAAATTAGAAAGTGAAAAAGTGACTATGGAAATGAAAGGCTAAGTGGGACTTTATTTAAGTGGGTGAGTTAGAAAGTGAGAATTAGATGCACATTTATTCTCATCCCTAGATCTAAATCAATCTCAGCCATTAGATCTTAGGGTTACCCAAAAGGTCATTTAGAGTAAAAGGAGAGGAGAAAAGAAAAAAATCAATTCAGTCTTTCATGAGCTATTGAGAGCAAGAGAAGGAGAGTAAGGAGAAAATTTCTAAGCAATAAGAAGTTGAAGGAGGGCAACAAGGAGACTTTGACAAATCCGTACAACACACTATTGGCACAAATCCCAAGGCAAAATCAACAAGAGAGAGACGCGATTTCCAAGAAAGGGAGGCATGAAAATCAAGGAAGAGGACAGTAGCATTTAGCACGGAGTTCGAGGCAGATTCTGGGCACGAAAATCGAGAAGTACAATTGATATTTTGGCACAAATTTCGAGAAAAAGGACAGCAGCTTAAGTGCAGTTTTCGAGGCACTT
Source organism: Pinus albicaulis (assembly GCA_034641835.2). Lineage (NCBI taxonomy): Eukaryota > Viridiplantae > Streptophyta > Pinopsida > Pinales > Pinaceae > Pinus > Pinus albicaulis. The sequence continues at coordinate 445,939,501 of CM076580.1, read as the reverse complement.
TCTGGGCACGAATTTCGAGGAGGGCTACTGTACAAATCTGAACAGTTTCGTACAGCCTATTCTGGCACATTTTTTGAGGCAGCTGTATAGCATTTAATGTTGTCATTAATGTTGTAAAATTTCTGTTTTGTAAGTTTGCGGATTGGCACATTTTTCGAGGCGGAGTTCAAGCATGGAAGTCGAGATAAGTATGTATTTGTGTTTGCTGGAATTTTTACTGTGTTTTTCAGTTTCTCTGTAAAAGAATTCTCAGAAATGAAGAAGAGCTCTCAAACTGGTTTTCCCCAAGAGTTGTAGGGGGTTTTTCTAGGGTCACATTGACCAAAATTCAGTGTTATTTTCTGTGTGGCTATCATATTTTTCCTGTGTTTTATTTCTGCATTTTCAGCACTTGCAAAAATCTCCAAATTTGTGTTTTCAGAAATTTCAGTCATTTTCAGATTTTAGTATTTATGTCATGTTCAAATTTAAAACTACATGCATGGAGTGATAAGGAAAACTGATAACCGCAGTGGGGGTTGAAATTTATACATGGTATTGGAGCTTGGTTGGCTGAAAAGTGCAGTTTGGGACAACAAAGCAAAAATCACAGCAAGTTGATTTTTACACAGAAAACTGAACCTTTACCACAGATTTGACAATTTCAGTTTGTTAGGACATCAAGCATGTCTTTGGGTTTGAGGGTGGAGGACAGGTTGGATGGGCAGAGCAACTACAGTGCATGGAGAGAGAGAATCTAGAGCATCTTTGAGGAAGCAAAAGTCTGGGGCATTATGGTGCATACCACACAGCACCCAGTAGCAGTACCTGCTGACCCTGTACAGTTGGCAGAGTTTAACAAAAAGAATACTAAGGCAAAAAGACTGATTCTAGATGGAGTTAAAGATCATGGCATTCCTCATGTGAAAGGAGAGACTTATGCACATGAGATGTGGACAGCCTTGACAAGTCTTTACCAGAGCTCAAATGAAAACAAAAAAATGGTCCTAAGAGAGAAACTAAAGGCCATTGAAATGGCTAAGACGAATAGTGCTATAGCATACCTCACAAAGATCACTTCTGTGAGAGATGAGTTGCCAGTCGTTGGAGAGACCATAGCACCCACTGAGTTGGTGAGGATAGCCTTCAATGGTCTTCCCAAGACTTAGGAGAGTTTTGTGGATGGCATTGTTGCACAGGTTGTGGGATGATTGCATTCAGAATGAGATCAGAAAGAACCATCTTGGGGCAGCTAAACAGGTGGAGGAGGATGACAATATAGCATTGTTAGCAAGAGGCAAGAAAGGCAATGGAAAGAAGCAAGCTTCTACCGGTGGAGATGGAGGCAAAGGCAAAGGTAAAGGTAAGCAGCAGAACAAGGAGAAGGACTATTCCAAAGTCAAATGTTGGAATTGTCAGAAGTTGGGACACTATGCAGTTGTGTGTCCGGAGAAGAAGAACAAGAAGAGCAAAGAGAAAACCATGGCAACTTCTACAGAGATAGAGGGCTTCTCGGAGAGCTTTGATTAGGAGTTTGAGTTCATAGCTTGTGAGGTCACTAGTGCAGGATCACCTACCACACAGGTTCAGAGGGAGTGTGCACTTCCCTCCACTAGTAGAGCATCTTCTAGTATTTGGTATGTTGACAGTGGCGCTTCTCTTCATATGACAGGAGTCCGAGAGTACTTCTCAGAGCTTTCAGAGAGTGACACTGATATTGAGGTAGTACTCGGTGATGACATCATTGTTAGAGTAGCCGGTGTGGGGACATTGACATTTGATAGGGAACCCAAACCTCCCTTGAAAGTGTGAGATGTTCTATATGTGCCTGGAATGAAGAAGAACCTGATATCCGTCTCAGCACTTGAGGAAAGAGGGTATGAGGTGTTGTTCAAGAGAGGGAAGGTGCTTATATATCCAAGGGGAACTCCAGTTGATTCAGCTAGAATGATTGGTGTGCACCATGCTAAGGTGTACAAATTCTCATTCCAGCCCCTGATGACATTGAGTAGCAGTACCGACAGCAGATCTAGCAGTTCAGATTTGTGGGAGATTTGGCACCGCAGGATGGGGCACATGTATCATGGGGCCTTGACGACATTGCAGGAGATCACCACCAGTGTGCCAGATTTCAGTTCTGATCACCTTGATGTGTGCAGAGGATGTGTTATGGGGAAGTTTTCCAAATCCTCTTTTCCCAGCAGTGACAACAGATCGACAAGGATCCTTGACTTGATTCATACCGATGGGAGTGGTCGGATGTCTCATGTATCCTTGAGTGGCTATGAGTATTATGTGTTATTCATTGATGATCACTCCAGGAAGACCTGGATTTATTTCTTGAAGACCAAGAGTGAGGTCTTCAAGCGGTTTCAAGAGTTCAAAGCTCTTGTGGAGACCCAGACAGGTAGGAAGATCAAGGTCCTCAGGTTGGACAATGGAGGGGAGTATACCCTTGGTGAATTTGTTGATTTTTGTGTTGAGGCAGGCATCAGGAGGGAGTTCACAGTTCCTTATAACCCCCAGCAGAACAGGGTTGTGGAGAGGAAGAACAGATCCATTGTGGGGGTTTCCAAAGCCATGCTTCATGATCAGGGGTTACCTTTATTTTTGTGCGCAGAGGCCTGCAACATTGTTGTGTACTTGCATAATAAGAGTTGACATCGTGCCTTGGGCAATGTAACTCTAGAGGATGCTTTTTCTGGGAAGAATCCCGATGTTGGTCACTTTCGTATCTTTGGGTGCATTACATACTCCTATGTTCCCAAGGAGAAGAGGACCAAGCTAAATCCCACTGTAGACAAGGGCATCTTTGTGGGTTATAGCGAGATCTCGAAAGCTTATCGGATTTATATTCCTGCGAAGAGAAAAGTTGTTTCAGGCGGGATGTGAAGTTCGAGGAGGAGAGAGTTTTCAGGACGTCACGAGAGTTAGAGTATCTGGATTCACCAGACCCTCAGGAGCAGCTGAGCCAGTCACAGGGATCTAGTGGTCAAGGATCAGGAGGTACATTGATTACAGTGTCAGGTCCTTCAGTGAGTAGTGGCTCTCAGAGTCAGGTGGGTGGTACTTCGGGCAGCATGCAGAGCAGTCCACAGAGCAGTTCACAGGGTAGTCCACTGATGGACAGTTCGCACGGTACTTCAACATCTACAGGCACAGGTTCAGGCATGAGGTCAGTTGGCAGGCCTTCAGGAGTTCAAGCTTCTGATGATGATGAGGATTCTTTCACTCCGGTGGGAGAAGCATGCTCAGGGAAGAGGAAGCCCAAGTGGCTTCAAGACACCTTGCGCGAGGCCACATTTGTTGCTGGGCAAAAGAGACAGGTTAGAGAGAGTAAACCACCTGAGCGGTTCTGTAGTTACATGGCATTGGTCACTAGCATTGTTGATACTGAGCCTTCTAGTTATGAGGAGGCAGCGAGCCAGCAGGTCTGGCGAGAGGCCATGCAGGAGGAGTATTCTTCTATTATGAAGAACGATGTTTGGGAGGTAGTTCCGAGGCCTGAAGGTAAATCAATTGTTACTTCCAGATGGCTTTACAAGATAAAGCATGCTGCAGATGGTAGCATCGAGAAGTTCAAGACAAGGTTTGTGGCGAGAGGGTTCTCACAGGTAGAGGGAGTTGACTATGAGGAGACTTTCGCTCTCGTAGCTCAGTATACTTCTATTCGCTCCATTATATCGATAGTAGCAGAGATGGGTTGGTAGATCCACCAGATGGATGTGAAGACCACATTTCTCAATGGATTCATACAGGAGGAGGTTTATATTGAGCAGTCGTAGGGCTTTGAGGTGCATGGAAAGGAGTCTCATGTATGCAGATTGAAGAAGGCACTCTATGGCCTGAAGCAAGCTCCTAGAGCTTGGTACTCGAGGATTGATACATACTTGCAAGAGTTGGGTTTCACAAAGAGTATTTTGATCCGAACCTATACCTCATTGTGTTAGGTGAGGAGCCTCTCATTCTGGTGATGTATGTGGATGACTTGGTCATTACAGGTGCAAAGGGACTCATTGAGGGTTCCAACAGAGATCTTGCTTCAGAGTTCGAGATGAAGGATATGGGCTTGATGCATTACTTTTTGGGATTGGAGGTGTGGCAGGAGAAGGGGCATTTCTTTCTGGGACAGGGGAAGTACAATGTGGACATTCTTAGCAGCTTTCACATGGAGGATTGCAAACCCTAACTGGAAGAAGCTTCACGCTTCAAATTCCGAGTTGGTGGATCCTACTTTGTATAGATCGCTGATTGGTTCATTGATGTATTTGGTCAACACTCGACCAAAGATTTGTTTTGCAATTAACACAATGAGTCGGTTCATGTGTGAGCCCAGGAGAGTGCACTAGGTGGCTGCAAAACACATTCTTCGTTACTTGCAAGAGGCAGTGGATTTTGGTTTCGACAATAGACAGGGAGATGGAGTGAGACTGGCAGGGTACACTGATTCAGATTGGTCGGGTTGTGCTTCTGATAGGAAGAGCACTTCAGAGTGTTGTTTTGGGTTGGGTTCGGCAGTGGCGTCGTGGTTCAGCCAGAAACAACAGTCAATTGCATTGAGCTCAGCGGAAGCAAAGTATATGGTTGCTAGTTTGGCTAGTTGTGAGGCCATATGGCTTCGCAAGATGTTGTTTTCTCTATTTGGTCAGGCATTGAGACCTTCAGTGATTTACTATGATAATCAGAGTTGCATAAAACTCACGAAGAATCCAGTTTTCCATGACAAGTCAAAGCATATCGGGATCAAGTATCACTTCATTAGAGACTATGTCTAGAAGGGAGTTCTCAAGCTTGAGTACATTCCCACAAATGAGCAGGTAGCGGACATTTTGACCAATGCCTTACCAGGAGGCAAGCATGTCTACTTCAGAGATAAGATGGGAGTGGTGAGGAACACTTTCCTCGGTAAGAGGGAGTGTTAAAATTTGGGTACCAGAGGACAAGTGGTTCCCTAAGGCTTTGATCTTTGGCTTAGGGAAAAGTGTCCAAATGTATTTGTACTTTTCCCCTAAAGTGACTTTATAAGTGGTAAAGTCAAATCTAATTTTAAGGGAAAAGTGTCCAAATGTATTTGTACTTTTCTCCTAAAGTGACTTTATAAGTGGTAAAGTCAAATCTAATTTTAAAGTGACTTTATAAGTGATAAAGTTACATTCTAATTTTAAAGTGACTATTAAATTCAATAAAAATTAGAAAGTGAAAAAGTGACTATGGAAATAAAAGGCTAAGTGGGTTTTTATTTAAGTGGGTGAGTTAAAAAATAGAAAGTGAGAATTAAATGCACATTAATTCTCATCCCTAGATCTAAATGAATCTCAGCCATTAGATCTTAGGGTTACCCAAAAGGTCATTTAGGGTAAAAGGAGAGGAGAAAAAAAAAGATCAATTCAATCTTTCATGAGCTATTGAGAGCAAGAGAAGGAGAGCAAGGAGAAAATTTCTGAGCAATGAGAAGTTGAAGGAGGGCAGCAAGGAGACTTCAGCAAATCCGTACAACTCATTATTGGCACAAATCCCAAGGCAGAATCCATACACAGGAGAGAGGCACGATTTCCAAGAAAGGGAGGCACAAAAATCGAGGAAGAGGACAGTAGCATTTAGGACGGAGTTCGAGGCAGATTCTGGGCACGAAACCCGAGGAGAAGTACAGCTAATATTTTAGCACAAATTTCGAGAAAAAGGACAACAGCTTTAGTGCATTTTTCAAGGCAGTTTTTGGGCACAGATTTTGAGGAGGGCTGCTATACAAATCCATACAGTTCCATATAGCCTGTTCTGGCATGTTTTTCGAGACAGTCGTACAGCATTTTATGCTGTAAAATTTCTGTTTTGTAAGTTTGTTTATTGGCACATTTTCCGAGGCAGAGCTCAAGCACAGAAATCGAGATAAGTCTGTATTTGTGGTTGCTGGAATTTTTATTGTGTTTTCAGTTTCTCTGTAAAATCATTTTCAGAAATAAATAAGAGCTCTCAAACTGGTTTTTCCCAAGAGTTGTAGGTAGTTTTTCCAGGGTCACATTAACCAAAAATAACTGTGTTATTTTTTGTGTGGCTATCATATTTTTCTTGTGTTTTATTTTTTCATTTTCAGTAGTTGCAAAAATCTCCAAATTTGTGTTTTCAGAAATTTTAGTCATTTCCAGATTTTAGTATTTATGTCATGTTCAAATTTAAAACTATATACATGGAGTGATAAGGAAAACTGATAACCGGAGTGGGGGTTGAAATTTCTACACAATCCAGTGTATGTGATGAGGCTCAACCATAAATTGACTCAATTTATTCACTGTAAAGCATATGTCCTGGCAGAAGTTCACCAAGAACATCAAGGCCCCCACGAGTTGATGATACTCGGAAGGATTTCCCAAATCGGGCCCAGCAGCACTTTCGCATAGCTTCTTAAAGTTGAGTTCCATCGGAGTAGTCACGGACTTGCAGTCCACCATCCCAAATCTTTCAAGCAACTTCACAATATATTTTCCTTGAGAAAGGAAAATCTCACCTGGCTTTCGCCAAACCTCCAAACCTAGGAAGTAGTGCGTCAACCCTAGGCCTTTCATCTCAAATTCAAAAGCCAACTCCCTCTTGCATTAATGAATGAGAGGGTATGCACCTGTCAGAAAAAGATTATCCACATAGAGCACCAAAATGAGAGGCTTGTCATTATCAACCTTGAAGTAAAGGTTCGGATCAACTTCACTTCGTGTAAAGCCCATCTTCATCAAATAGCTATTGATCCTCTCATACCAAGCCCTGAGGGCTTGCTTCAACCCATAGAGGGCTTTCTTCAACCTGCATACATGTGTATCTCAATTTTGAACTCCAAACCCCATAGGTTGCTCCACATATATCTCCTCCTTAAGCGAGCCATGCAAGAAGGTGGTCTTGACATCCATTTGATGTAGATTCCATCCCTGTGAGGCAGCAAGGGCAATAATCAAACGAATGGTGGTATATCGGGCAACGAGTGCAAATATCTCATCATAGTCTATACCTTCCTTCTGCGAGAAGCCTTGGGAAAAGAACCTGGCCTTGAATTTTTCAGCACTCCCATCAGCTCCATGTTTGATTTTGTAAATACATTTCGAGGTGACAAGACTTGTCCTTTGGTCTAGGGACCACATCACAGACATCATTCTTCATGATCGACTCGTACTCTTTGTTCATAGCATCCTTCCAAACTTCGTGTTTCACGGCTTCTGGAAACGTTCCAGGCTTAGATTGAACAATGGTGCTCATGGCTACTAAGTACCCTTGGTACATGTTCAGCTTCTTACTTTCACGGAATGTCCCCCCTTGGTGCAATATGTCTCTCGGCATCTTCGAGAGTATCTCTAAGCCATGAGGGTCTTCTTTTAGAAGAAGAGGGCTCACCAGGAGGTGGATCAATGGGATCCATCGGACCATCAACATCGGGCATTGGTTCATCCTTCGGTTCTTCCTGCTTTTCTGCATCTTCATCTTTTTCTTCCTTTGAAATAGGAAGATCTCTAACCTTCCCAAGAGCAGCATCTTCATCGCAAGTGACATCATGACTTATCTCTACTTCCCTTTGACCAAGCACATAGATTCCACATGCCTTTGAAGTGTCACTGTAGCCCACAAATGTTCCCTTCTTTCCAGAAGCATCCAACTTGCTTCTCTTTTCTTTCGGCAGATGAAAATATACAAGACTTCCAAAAATTCTAAAATGAGAAACATCAAGTTTCTTACCAGTGAAGATTTCTTTGGGAGTTTTGGAGTCCAACGCTTGATGTGGGCATCTATTTTGAACATATACAGCAATGTTGGCAGCTTCTCCCCATAGGAACTTTGGTAGGCCTTGGTCATGAAGCATGGCACGAGTAGCTTCAATGATGGTTCGATTCTTCCTTTCGGCAACTCCGTTTTGTTCAAGAGTATAAGAAGTAGTGGTCTCCCTCTTAATGCCAGCTTCCCTACAATAGTCATTGAACTCATTTGACTCATATTCGGTTCCATTCTCGGTCCCTAACACTTTGGTCTTCTTCCCTGTTTGATTTTCAACCAAGGCTTTGAAAGAGCGGAACCATTTGAATACTTCGTCCTTTTTCTTCAAGAAGTATATCCAAGTTTTGTGACATAAGTCATCCACAAAAATAGCATAATACAAATATCCTCCCAAGGATGTTACAGGCAACATACTAGATAAATCAGAATGAATCAATTGAAGAATGTCGGTAGTCTTGCTATCACTTGAGGGGAATGGTCCCCTTGTATGTTTCGCTTCAGCACAACCCTGACAAAAACCTTCATGATCAACTTTGAAACCGAGCATACCTGTGACCATCTTTCTAGCTTCGGGAAGAGCTTTATAATGAAGCTGGGAAAACCTCCGGTGCCATAATTCGGATTGAAGAGTAGTGTTGCATGTCATGGCTCCCAATGGACTTCCTCCAACCTGATAAAGAGTATCAACTCTGAAACCAAGAGTGAATGCTTATTTGAAATTCCTCTTCCAAACACATACCTTTCCATCAATGAAAGCCACCTTGAATCCTTTATCTTCCATCGCCGAAATAGACACTAAATTCTTCTTCAAGTCAGGTACATATAACACATCTTGTAGATGAAAGATTTGACCATGATTTAGATGAAGAGTAAATGTCCATGTCCCTTTCACGAGATAGGTGGTATTGTGTCCAAGTATGATTTCCAAATTGGGTTCCTTTTCAATCAAATGTGAGAGGGTCCCTTTGTATCCAGTGAAGTGCCTTGAGGCACCACTACCAATCAACCAATTATCCAAGGTGTCGGGAGGAGAAGCTGCAAAGAGGGCAGATATAAGAAGAAATTATTTTTTATTGTTATCTACAACATTAGACTCATCATACCTGGAGTTTCTCGATCTCTTGGAAGTTTGACCATTTCCATTTTGTGTAGCTTGAGCCTTTCACTTTCCTTTGTTGTTGAACCTGTTGTTCCTTTGATTTCCATTTCCCTTGAAATTGTTGTTGTTGTAATCATCATCTCAAGGTGTATTCCTTTTATTGGGACACTCTCTAGCATAGTGGCCAAACCTGTTACAATTGAAACATCTACCCTTTTTTCCTTCTTTGAATCTCGATCTTCCTTGACCTTGATTCCTTGGACCAGCATTGTTCTTTCTTCTAGCTTGAGCGGAGAATGCAGTAGCATTATTCCTATTTGAAGGCATGTCTCTCTCCATCATCCTTGTCTCCTCTTGAGTGCATCTAGTCAACAATTCATCAAAATATGGAATCTTGTCATTGTTAAGAATAGTGGTATTGAATACATACCATACTCGAGGAAGACCTCCAAGGGAAATAAGAGTGAGATCCCAGTTGGCAATAACCTCTCCAATAGATAGAAGATCATTTTTTATTTCGGTAATCCTCATGAAATAGGATTGGATGGATTCTCCTTTATCCATCTTGATATCCTTCAGCTTGTTCTTGAGAAAGAGGATTTGATTTGCGTTGCTAGCCTTGAACATGCTAACCAACTTGTCATACATCTCCTTAGATGTGCCCAGCTCGGAGATGTAAGAAACCAAATGCTTGTGAATAGAATCCCTGATGATCTTCTTAGCTTTGACCTCCTTTCTTGTACTTTGTCTTAGTGGCAGTCGATGCATTTGAAGGAGGGCTCAGTTATCTTTCCCTGCTCATAGTCCATAGCATAGTATTCAAAATCGGCGGTTTGAACCGGTAACCGGTCAAACCAATCGGTCAGGGGCCTAGCCGGTCAAAAAACCCGGGTTGAACCCCTCCTTCGCACAATTTCCTAGTCAAACCAGTGCTGACCGGCCGATTAAGGATGGTACCGGCTGGTTTCATCCTTAACTGGTCAGTCAGCTACCAAGGCTGCAAAGGGACCCACGCACGGAGTTTTGGCCGGTTTAGGGTTGTTTTGGAGGGAAGAGGAGGGTTGTTTCCCTCCAAAAACACCCTCCCCAATCATTATAAGCAGGGGCAGCCTCTCATTTGTCTCACACCATCTCATTTGGGGCTTTTGTGAGTTTGATTGAGAGCTTGGAGAGTGTTGAGTTTTTGCTGGAGTAGTGGAACAACATAGAGTTTGAGCTAAGTAGTAGCCATCATGCCACCAAAAGCCAAGGATATTGCATGGGCTCATTGTGATATGATTGATGGAAAAATGATCTACAAATATTGCCAAAAATCTATTTTAGAAGGGGGCATTTACAGGTTCAAGCAACACTTGGTTGGGATAGGAGGCCATGTAAAGCCATGTGGAGCACCAAATGAAGTAATAGGGCATATTAGGATAGAATACCTTCAAAATTTTGAGACTCATGTCACTGAACCAATAGAGAAGTTTGTGACTCGAGCAGTTGCAAAGTTTGGCATTCGAGACTCAACCAATTGAGTTTGATCATGATGAGAAGTTTCAACTTTCAAGTGATAATGTTGATAACAAATATCATATATGTAGATTTGTAGTAGACTGTAGGCCAATGGCATCATAGCTTGTAGCATTGTTTTTGGACTTTATGAGCCATTTGGAGCCTCATTGCTTATGTATTTTTTCGATGATATGTATTGCACTCGGTGCCATTTTGATATATATTCAACTTGACATGGCATATAAATGAGAAAACTTTGCATATTTTCTCTCTATGTGCCTAGAATCATGGTTGCCAATCTTAAAAATAGCTTTTTTATTATAAAATAATTATTTAATGTATTTTTTTAAAAACCAGTTCATTTAGACCTGACTGGTTCCGGTCAAAAACCCGGTTCATTAGGTTCATCGGTCCGGTCACCGGTTCCAATTTTTAATACTATGGTCCATAGCATCATGTTCCTCCAAATTCAAGTCCAATGACATTTTCCATGCATGATAATCAGACATATCATTGAGCTTGTCATCAGATTTGAAGTAAGATGAGGAAGCCATTGATCCTTGTCCTTGACCAACAAATCTCAGTGATTGCTCTTCTCACTCTTGCTTGGGCTTTGTCTTCACCTGGGCTCTAATACCATGTTAATTTTAGATAACAATGGCATGTTCTATGCTTTAGAGCAATTTACTTCAATCTTTTCTTATTAGCCCAATATCAATTTCTAGATTAGAAATCACATTAACATTGACAGTAAATGTTGATAGAACATAATGTTGATTTTTGTAGCATTGAAAAGTGATCTAAGTCTCAAATTTGGTGAGGAGGCTTAGACACCAGTATTCCAAAGAACTTACAAACCATTTGTGGAAATTGCACTTGGTTCATGTTTTATTAAAATAATTAATCATTTTAATGGAGACCCTAAGTCTAAACTTAAAGAAATTAAATAATTAATTAAACCCAATCAATGCGGCCTCCAACAGCAGTCCAAATCAGCGAAAAACAGATCCGAAAAACTCAGTCAAACTCTGTCAACAGAAAAGTCAACATTGGTCAACGTGCTCAGAAATCCTCGATTTCTGTGCCAAAGAATGCGGCCAAGGGAGATCAAAACTTCTGCCTGAAAAACGAAGAAATTGGAGTGAGGTTGACCCTTGGTCAACGCTAGTCAATGCTCCGCAATTCTACCCTAAAATAGATCCAAAAATATCAGACTTGCCCAATCACTTTGTCACACGTATGAAGAAGACAGAGAAGCTCTAAGTGTTGTACGAATCAATGATGAGAGGAAAGAGAGATATGTGATGAGATGATGATGTTCAAAATGAGGAATAGGCATCTCATATTTATATCCTTTGTTGAGGGTGGAGACACATCCATTGGGGATTATAAGCCTACATTAGACTTCTGGCCGACCTTGACAATTTGCACATGTGTGAGAGAATAAATTCAAAATCTCACTTTTTCTCATCTAAACAAGATGATCGTTAGATCAATCTTGCACCTCTCAGAAAGAGGAATCCAACAAAAATATCATCTACATCATATGAGATGTCCAAGGTGGAGTTTGGCCCTAGTTGTCAATTTTAACAAATTCACAACAAGAATACAAGTCTAATCTATGACAAAAGTAGGAAACTGTGAATATATCTACTAATCACTCCTCCTTCCACCATGAACAAGACGTGAGCCTCCACGTGGTGGCAATGAAGAAGATGGTGGCTCTGGAAGTTGTGGCAGTGGAACTGATGAAGATGAAGCCCATGTTGTTGGTGTTGAAGCATGGGACCTGGGAACCAAGGGACTAGATGGGGGTGGCATCTCAACTCGATTATCATCATCCTGGATAAGAGCATTCTCCAATACGCAACACTCCATCCACCAAATTGGGCTCCTCTAGATTTTTGTCCCAAACCTTAAGGCCTTTATTAGTCTTTGCATCATCACAGTAATGGGACAACAATCGCAAGTTGTAGTGTACATAAACCAAGCTCTCTTCCCGGTCTAAATTTAACACATTCCTTTTAACACTACGGATGAAAGAATAAGAGCTCCAACACCTCTCTGCAGAAGAAGTGTTAACCACCTTTGAAAGCACCCACAATGCCAAAGATTGTAGAAGTGGAGTAGCACCTACGTGCATGTTCCACCACTCGAGAAGAAAAATTCTCTCGATCTCTAATTGCATGCATGCTCCCAAATGGACCAATGCTAAGCGTATAGTTGCTCAAATGTTTTTGTAGCATGGTAGACTCCTCCTCATCGGGGACAAATTTATCCAATGCTTTCATATAACCTTCGAGAACCTCTGAATCTAGGTGTGTTTTTTTCCTGCTCCCGTCCCCCCCCCAGGTGTTAGTGTTCAAAGCCATGATGGATGATAGTATTTAGGTGTCAAAACATATGTTAAGGCATGAAATGGAACATTTAGCATATCCCATCATTTTTCCACCTCTACGTGAATATAATTGTACAAGGTGATATCTCTAGGCTCAACAATGTCTTTGATTTGCCCCAACATGCTATCTATCTACTCATACACCTCCCCAATTATTGGCCGGTCTGAATTTGGAAACTTGATCATGTAATAAATTGGTTTGGTGAATCGAAAAACATATTTAACCTGTTACCAAAAGTAACTATTAAGAATAGTGTCCTTGGCTACATTAGCACCATCTCTATCAGTGTTAATTTCCTCCCATGATTCAGAGGTCACCATATTTGTTAAAGCTTGTCTCACCTTCACTAGCTACCTAAAGGTGAGGTAATAACTTGCAAATCTTGTTTTTGCAAGTTTAAGCAACTCCAACTTGGAGTAAGTGCCATAAAAATAGTTTACCCTTGTATGCCCTGTGATAAATTTAATGACTTGCTTCTCTCTCTTGTAAAGCTCATTAATCCATCCACATTTGTTATGCTTCACAATATCATGCATCAAAAGGTTCAATGTGTGCACCAAACACTCGAACCAAAAGATGTGTGGATGAGTATGCTCAATAGTTTTTCCTATTTCCTTACAATTTGTTGCATTATCAGTGATCACTTGAACCACATTATTAGGACCAACATCTTTGATTGATTGCAATAAGAGATCTGCATTGTTTTGGGAAGTTGAACTGATGGAAGAGGATTCATGACATGTAATAAACACAACACCTGATCCAGGTGGATATTGGTGGCCACCCGCCTATTCCACTTGGGGCCCCACCATTGTCTCTTTCAGTTTTTTTCACAACTTACTATTTTTAGCAGTTTTTCGGGTCCTGAACTTCCAAAGCTGTTTCGAGGCCCCAAACGGAGATAGTATGCCATTACGTCCCTGGGAAGTTGAAACACCAATTTACCCAAACGGGGCCCATAGTTTTGGCGCTTCATCTCCTAGGGTTAGGTTTTTGGACCTTTAGAGTTCTCCAATGTTTCTCCATAATAAATAGGCCCTCAAGCCTCATTGTAACATAATTCAGAGGTCTATAGCCGCCACATCTCTTCTCAGAGATTCGCTACCAGCACCCTATCTATTTTATTTCCATTATGTTTGTAAGCATATTTTTGTGATTTGATATTAATGAAATGAAGCCTTATTTCCACTGTATTTCTATGTTTATGGTTATTTCTGTATTTTGTTGCGTTCCTGCATAAATCCGAATCAGTGGTATCAGAGCGGTCTGTTTTTTCTCGATCCTTCTTTGCATGTCCCCAACGAGGTCAGGGTATAAGGAGTTAGGGCTCGATCTGGTGGAACCTTTGCAAGATTAGCCTCGCAAACCCCGACGGATGCCCATGGGGGACGAAAAGAAAGATGAGGGAGCAAGAGATCCTATCAAAATATTGCTCGAGGAGGCCCTCGAAAAAGAAAGGAACGCGATGATGGATAACTTTGCCCAGATCCTTCAACGACTGCCCACCAGCGGCGCATCTGCATCCAGCAGCCACTCTGGAGGCGCGACTCCCTTTAAGGCACAAGTAAACTTTGACATTCCCATATTTGAGGGTAAAATAGATACAGATGCCGTAGATAGATGGTTGAATCTATTAGAAGGATATTTCTCGGTTCATGACTTTTCCGACCGGGAGAAGATTATTTTTGCACTCCTCAAAGCTACCTCCCATGGCAAGGACTGGTGGGAAACCTATTGTGAGAAAAAGGACGAGACAGAACCCTCTTTGTTCTCAAAAGTACCCACTTGGAATTCTTTCCAAGATGCCATCAAGGAACAATACTATCCCGTGGGGAGCTACGAGGACAAGTACGTATAATGGACCACGCTGCGGCAACAAAGGGATCAAGATGTGCATGAGCTAACGAATCTGTTCCATACCCTGCGCACAGAGTTGGGTATCAAATATTCACAGAAACATTTGGTGCTAAAGTATCGTTGTTGTCTGCACAGATACATTCAGGAGGAAATGAAGTTCCTCAACATCTCCTCGCTTGGTACGGCATACTGGTATGCTACCAAGATTGGGCATAAATTCAAACAGAAGAAGTGAGACTTTGGATCTGCGAATCAAAAGCAAGGGAAAGGTGCCCCCAAACCGCAGAACAAAGGACAAAGCCAAGGCATGGCGGCCCAAGACAACCTGCCAAAGACACAAGCAAAGAACAACACCGTGAAGCCAAAGAAGGACACGGGAAAGTGGTGTGAATTCCATAAGAGCTCCACTCACAACATAAGTGAGCGTCGGGCCAAGCAGTCGCTGGTGGCCGAGATGAGGGCTTCTGAATCAGATGCATGCTCCAACTCTCAATCAGAACCTGACAAGGGGAATGACAAAGGGAAACAGATTATTGATGCGGAGCCCAACGCCACTGTTGCCACTACGAAGATCCAGAAGGAGGAACCAGAAGATCCAGAGGAGGCAGAGCGTCTCTTCCACTCCCAGATGTGGGTAAAGGGTTCCCTGCTACGGTTCATTGTCGACAATGGGAGCCAACGAACCTCATTTCGACGAGATGTACGTGAAGCGGTTGAAACAACGATAATGACGCACCCCAACCATGTACCATCAAGATGGCTTCACCAAGACGGGATCTCCACATTAGCCGACGATGTGCCTTCCTATAGCATCAAGCCCTTCACGGATGAGGTATTGTGTGGCATTGCTCCTATTGATGTTTACAGTGTATTCTATTGCCAACCATACTTGTGGAAAACGTGTCTTATTATGTCATTCATGGCCTGTTGTTTTCATTATTATTGTTACTTTGGGAAATAAATTATACAGAATACCAGAGGTACCACCGCCTCCCACTATCTCTTTGGTTACTGCAAAACAATGCAGTAAGCTCATTTCCCAAACCAGGAAATTTGTTTTCCTGATGATCCGCCCCCAGGGCAAAAAGAAGACTGTGGCCACAACCTCCAGACATGGCTCCTCTACACGGCAACAACAAATGGACAAGGTTGTGGAGGAGTACGGGGACATCTTCACCTCTCCCACAGGGGTGCCTCTACACTGTCAGGTCAAGCACACCATTGACCTGACCCCAGGCGCACCACTACCCAATGGACCGATCTATAGGCGCTCTATTCTAGAGAATGATGAAATCAAGAGGCAAATTCAGGAGCTGATGCAGAAAGGTCACATCTGGCCAAGTTCATCGCCTTGTGGGAGCCTGATCGTGTTGCTACAGAAGAAGGATGGGACTTGGAGACTCTGTATTGACTGTCGGGCGTTGAACAAGACCACTGTCCGGAATAGGTACATGATCCCACGGATTGATGACTCTTTGGACCAACTCAAAAGCGCAAAATATTTCAGCAAGATCGACCTGAAGTCTGGGTATCACCAGGTACCAATCGAACCCTCTGATGTGTGGAAGACTGCCTTCAAAGCCAAGGAGGGCCTTTTTGAATGGCTCATCGTGCCTTTCAGATTAACAAATGCTCCCGCAACCTTCATGAGGTTGATGGATGACATCTTGCGTCCATTCACCAACTCATTTGTAGTGGTATACTTGGATGACATTCTGATCTTCAGCCAGACTTGGGAAGAGCACCTCCACCACATCCGAGAAATCCTCCAAACACTGCAGCAACACAAGTTGTATGCCAATTTGGAGAAGTGCACTCTTGGCATGACCCAGGTTCAATATCTGGGATACATTATTGATGAAAGGGGGGTGCATGTGGATCCAACCAAAATCCAAGTCATTCGAGATTGGCCAGCCCCAACCACCCTAACAGAGCTTCACAGCTTTCTAGGTCTTGCTAATTTCTACCGCAGGTTCGTGTTGGGATTCTCTCATATCACTTGGGCCTTGAGTCAAGTCACCAAGGGAGGAGCGAAAGCAAAATTTTGTTGGTCAGAATCTCAACAGAAGTTGTTCGTGGAATTGAAGCATCGCCTCTATTCTGCCCCAGTGCTCACATTACCAAACTTGCAACAACCATTTGAGATCGAGACAAATGCCTCTGACTATGCTATTGGGGCAGTTCTTACTCAATAGGGGCATCCAGTAGCATATCATAGTGAGACATTGTCCGACACAGTTCGAAAGTATCCCACTTATGACAAAGAAATGTATTCCATTGTGCAGGCTTGTCGACAATGGAAGCATTACATTTTGGGGGAGGAGACAATCATCCACACAGACCACCAACCCCTGCAGTTCATACAGACACAAGGGAAGTTGCAGAACGATCGCCATCAGAAGTGGTCCACATATCTGCAACAATTTCATTTGAACATCAAGTACAAGAAGGGTAGCACCAATAATGTTGCAGACTGCCTCAGTCGACCACCGATCATGGCCATAACCACCGTTCTCAACTCTTGTGGGCATGAGACTTCTGATTGGCCGCTTCTCTACAAGAGCGATCCAGAATTCAGCTACACATACAAGGCACTCTTGGGGGGTATGCAAGTTCCAAATTTTTACCTCCAAGATGCAATATTATGTCACTTGGGACACCTTTGTGTTCCTTCAAGCAAGCGTGCCAAGATGATATGGGAAGCGAACTACAATCAAGTCGCTGGGCATTTTGGGGTCGAGAAAATAGTGGCAGTACTACAGAAGTATTTCTATTGGCCAAACCTTCGACAAGATGTCGAGAAGTACATCAGATCCTGCACTCCTTGCGCCATTGTCAAACCGACATCAAGAAGCAAGGGCTCTATACTCTGCTACCTACCCCTAGTCGACCTTGGGAATCCATCTCCATGGATTACATGTCAGGCCGTCCTTCTACTAAGCATGGAAATGACTGTGTTTTCGTGGTCGTCGACAGATTCTCAAAGATGGCCATTATGGCGACCTGCAAGAAGAATATCACAGCAGAACCCACTGCTAAACTCTTCTTTGAACGAGTGTAGGTGCACTTTGGGATCCCACAGTCTATCATATTAGATCGCGACAGCAGGTTCCTCAGCACATTTTGGTCCAGCCTCTGATCAATGTTGGACACTAAGCTCACCATGTCCACAGCTTTCCATCCCCAAACTGATGGCCAGACAGAGGTCGTCAACAGGATGATTGTACACATTCTGCGCATGTAAAATTCAAAGCATCCACGCACATGGGATGAGAGCCTTCCCTATGTACAACACAGTTATAACCGGGCTCTCCACAGCTCAACCGGCCACAGCCCCTTTCAAGTGGACTTGGGATTCCATCCACTATGTCCCATTGACGTAGCCATGCCATTTGCAGCTACTCAGGCCGATTCGGCTCATGTCCAGTCTGAAGCTGACAAAGCAAACAACTTCATCGAGCACATTCAGCACATCCGCCAATATGTTCATGACATATTGGATAGAGCCAATGCTAAGTATAAGTAACGACATGATCAACATCGGGTGCCACACAACTTCCAGGTGGACGAAAAAATGTGGCTACATTTGCAGAAGGAGCGCCTCACTGGACCCAACTGCAAGATTCGCCCGCTCCGATATGGGTCGTACACCAACACCAAGGTTGTAGGGAACAATGCCTTCGAGCTCAGTATTCCACCATTCCTTGGTCTGCACCCAGTATTCAATGTAGACCGCCTTCGTCCCTACTTCCCACCTCTATTGGACACCTCTAACATTGCAAACGAACTCACACCAAAAGAGTTAAACCCGGATTGCATGGAACAGGCCACCACAGACTGTATCATGAACATGCAAATCAAGAACACTCGCTGACAGAAGATCCAACTGTATCGGGTTGTCAAAGTTGGCCAATTCCTGCACCAAGGCAAGTGGTTCACCAGGGACCAAGTTCAACAGAAGTTTCCTCATCTTATGGAGGAACTCAATGCAATGGGGACCATTGCTTCCTAAGGGGGGAGGAATGATCCAAGTGGATATTGATGGCCACCCGCATATTCCACTTGGGGCCCCACCATTGTCTCTTTCAATTTTTTTCACAACTTACTATTTTTAGCAGTTTTTCGGGTCCTGAACTTCCGGAGCCATTTTGAGGCTCCAAACGGAGATAGTATGCCGAAGTTACGTCCCCGGGAAGTTGAAACACCAATTTACCCAAACAGGGCCCATAGTTTTGGCGCTTCATCTCCTAAGGTTAGGTTTTTGGACGTTTAGAGTTCTCCATTGTTTCACCATAATAAATAGGCCCTCGAGCCTCACTGTAACACAGTTCAGAGGTCTGTAGCCGCCACATCTCTTCTCAGAGATTCGCTACCAACACCCTAGCTATTTTATTTCCATCATGTTTGTAAGCATATTTCTGTGATTTGATATTAATGAAATGAAGCCTTATTTCCGCTGTATTTCTATGTTTATGGTTATTTTTATATTCTGTTGCGTTCCTGCATAAATCCGAATCAACACCACTAGCAAAAACACCAAGACCATTTATCAAATGTTGGTTTCTAACACTTGTCCACCCATCTGATATAGTGGATACCCCACAATCCACCCACTCATTTGTAAAACGTGTCAAAGCTCTTTGAACCTTTGCTTTTTCTCTTTCTAATAACATTGTTCTAGCTTTCTCATAGTTGGGGCTCTTGTATCCTTCTGGGGCTTCATGGATGGCCTTAACCATATCATCCCAATAGGGAGAGCGAAGCGCATTGAATGGTACACTTCAAGCACAAAGAAATCGGACTATCTTTCCATCCACATCATCCCTCCCAGCAACATTCTGGAAATCCCCTATTTCTCTTCAACTTTCATAGTTTGCAAAAGTACCATGAGGAGATGAGCTACCAAATCTAGAGGTTACACTTGATCCAGAATGAGTTTTTTGTTTCTTGTATTTCTATTGTGCAACCTCCTCTATTTGGATGTATTTTCTTCTTTGTTCAACTGGAACCTTTGGGCAAATTGTTATCCCAACGACACCCTTTTTGTCATCACTGTCCAACACCCCACAAAGATGCCTCCTCACATGAGTATATGAACCACTATATGGTTTTCCTCCATGACAACCACAAGGCACAAAAACTTCTAGCTTCCACCACCTTTCCCCCTTCAAGTTTGGTCACAAAATTTCACAAGGGTGTCAATGCATCTTTCCCCTCTAGCATTTCAGTTTACTCTTCATCCCCTTCCTCTTCCAACCCTTCCTCCTCATCATACATTGGGTCACTCATATGGGGACCACTATCCTCTTGTTATTCTTCCCTTCTATTCATACTCCCCCTTTCCATTATGAAAACCAAAAGTGGAATGACACATAGAAGCCAAAACAACAACATTTTGGAATATGAATATAGATGGACAACCTGCAATGAAATGAGCAAGAATAAAGAATGGGAAAGAGTAAGAGAGGGAGGAGAAAAAATACAAACAACAATGACAGAAAAATGAGGGAATTTGGGGTTTTCACTTACCTCTTTATCTCTTGTAGATGGAAGCTCTTCTTTATTCTTCCAAGCTCCTCCTTCACTACTCCTAGCTCCTCTTCCTTCACTCCTCCAACCTCTCCTCAATCCCCTCTTCTCCAAGCACTCTTCTCCAAGCTCTCTTCTCCTCTCTTTCTCCTCTCTACTCTAAGCTCTCTTCTCCAAGCTCTCCAAAAATACAAGAGTGAGGAAATGTGAGGTGGAAATGAGCTTTATCCCCATCTATCATTTCCCTAACTCAACCTAAACCCACCCCCAACTCAAGTTAGACCAAAAAAAAAAAAAAAATGAATTTTTTGAGTCGGTCGCATGGAACTGCTTGTCGGACATCGAATCCGCTCAAGATATGTATGGATTTGTGCCCTATCCGTCGCAGATCCGCCATCGAATCAGCGGTTCGGAAATCTAGAACCACGGATCAGGCCAGCGGCGGTTCGGAAATCCAGAACCACGGAACGGATCGGTAGTTGTTCCAGATTTTCGAACCGTGGGTCCGATAGCAAATCCCCCACAAATTCGTACAAGACGCAGATCCTGATTTAGATCCGGGTGGGACGTTTCCTGCAACATTGCGCCATATGACAAAGGAGGTGCAACTATTTAGCAGTCTAATGAAGAGAGACTCAGATTTACACGTGCAGCTTGCTAATGTTGCCAAGTATGCAGCGAAGGGGATTGGAATCATTAATTTTCAACTAGAGTCAAGAGGGACATCCAAAGCCAAGTACATGCAATTTGTACCAAGATAGAAGAAAAATTCGCTCTTAATCTCAGTGATCAAGGACAAAGGATATGAGATCATGTTCAGGAATGGGCAGGTGCTCATTCATCCAGAGGAGTCTAGCCTAGACACAACAGTGGCCATTATGGTTAGAGAGAGCAACTTATAAAGGTTGACAAGCAAATTTGCTCGACCATTGGTACATGAAAGTGACAACCTGTGTGAGCTATCGCATAGGAGGATAGAACACTTGCACTACAGGGCATTGCCAACCATTAGGGAGATTGTCACTAGTCTCCCAGATTTCATTGTTGAATAGCAAGGTGTGCGTAGAAGGTGTGCACTTGGCAAGAATGCCAAGGCTATTTTTTCGAGCAACAAGGAAATGTTGGATCTCATTCACTCAAATGTATGAGGGTTGATGTACAAGGAGCACAGTTCTATGTCACACAAGGAGCACAGTACTATGTCACATCCATTGATGATTATTCCAGGAAAACATGGATCTTCTTCATGAAGACCAAGGATGAGGGCTTTAATCGATTTTGGGAGTTCAAGGCCCAAGTGGCGAACCAAACAAGAAATATGATCAAGGTCTTGAGGTCAAATAATGGGGGAGAGTACACTGCCAATCACTTCAAGGATTTCTACAAGGAGGAAGGGATCAAGAGCAATGTTTTAAAAAACGGAATCGATCAGCTACCAGGTCGAGGTAATGACTCGGTAATGACTCGGAATCAGTAATGACTCGGTCAACCAGGTTTCAATGACTCGGTCATGACTCGGTTTTTGTAAAAAATACATTAAATATTAATTTTTTTGTACAAAAACATAAATTTAAAGATTTTTATTCATGTTTCCAAACACAAAGCATTACCAATATAGACAAAAGACAACATATGATAAAAGCGAGGGCTCTCGGTCGGCCAGGTTTCAACTTTCAATGACTCGGTCATGACTCGGTTTTTATAAAAATACATTAAATATTAATTTTTTTGTACGAAAACATAAATTTAAAGATTTTTATTCATGTTTCCAAACACAAAGCATTACAATATAGACAAAAGACAACATATGATAAAAGTAGGCTCATGAATATATCCATTATATCAAAATTGCACCCGATTAGCACATCCCGAGACCAATACATGATCAAAACAAAAAACATAACTAAGGAGGCTAAATGGCCTCTACAACAAAACATGAATAGTCACTAGTAACTAGTAACTACGCTAGTCATACGAATGCAATGACCAATGTCCTACGGCTCTTCCTCAAACTGCGAACCATGGAAATGGCTCGCTCCGCCTCCTCTGCGAGATCAACATCTGGCAATTGGAACTATACCCTTGCCCTTACCACCTTGAGAATCGGATAGACGAGATATGCGTCTGCGCGTCGTGGGCGACTAGAGGAGATACTTTGTACTGCGGCAGGCTGCAAGCTGGATGGCTGGGGTAGATTACGCTACTAATGGATCTACATTGAGCATAATCGCCTCCATATCTAAATCGAAGTCAAGTGAACTCTCCATTTTGTCAAACTGCGGTGGACAAGACTCCACTACCCAATCGATGTTGGATCAATATCCTCCAACACAATGGGATGCGAATCGGGTCTTTTGTTCGGCGGTGGTTCGCGATCTTAGTCGAAGGTTGTAAAGGACAAACACTAGATCTGATTTAACCGTTTTTGCTCCAAACGGTTTCTCTTGTGTGTGTGAATCCTCTCAAAGACGGACCAATTGCGCTCACACCCGAAGCACGCAAGTTTGACTCAAAATGCGGATTGCAAACCTGCGGTCGGGACGATCAGGCACCAAATGCCTCCCACCATTGTCTTGCAAAAATGAGTTTAGGTTAGCTCCATGATTTTATATCCAACTTTGAAATTGAAATGATAATTTTATAAACAATTATACAAAATAATAAATTATAAAATATAAATTTGAAAAATTGAAATTCTTTGTTTACATTTTGGCTCATTTGATTCCCTTGCAATCCTTGCAAGGTTCTTGCCAAAAGGTACCGGTGGCATGGGCGAAGACATAGTGATGCACTTTTGTGTATCGTCAGCTTTGCTCACTCTCTGTGGGATCATGCGATCAATGCGGTCCCGATCAATCCATCTCTCTAACCTCTCCCGGTCAAAGCTCCTGTTTCACGAGCTTTATAATGATACAACTTGGGTTCGAAAATACGGTACATGTATCGGGCGATGGAGTTTGATTGTTCCATCTGCGATCAATGATTTCCCAAATGGGCCCATACTTAGCCACTCTTGTCCTTGCATGCTGCCCTTATCTGCTCCTTTGCTTGATCCATAGCCTCATAAATGAAGCCCATAGCCAATCTTTCCCCATCCACCAAGCGCAACACCTTAACCAATGGCTCGGCAAGTTTCACGATGTTTCTTGCCTTTTTTCCAAAATATTTCTTCAACAACTTTCCTTTTCATGTCTTTGCCATTATGTTTGCGAGAGAAGCTGACTTTCATTTCCATTCATCACTAGAAAACATCTTTTGCAAGTTTCTTTGTTGGGCACTCATAGATTGCAATGTCAAAAAATGTGTTGCAAATCTAGTGATGGCGGAGCCTAATAAGTTCCTTGCCCCCTGTGTATTTCCTCATCGGACTCAAAATCCATGAGTGATTGTAAATATATTTTTTGATGCATTTGGCATGCTCTACGGTGTTCTTGATCAGGTATGTTTTGTAATATCCTCAAGCATGAGGTCTATGCGATGTGCGGCATGGGGTCCAAAAAATGTTTGGGTGTTTTTCCTCTAACAATTTACCGGCAAGAACATAGTTAGAGGCATTGTACGTGATGATTTGAACAACATTTTCCACCACCACCTCTTCAACAACCTCATCCAAAAAGTACGTAACAACATCTGTGCATCTTTCACCCTATCGGATACATGTTGATTTTTAGAAACATGGTTCCCAGGTGGGCAAAAGACAAAGGATTTATGATGGTACGGTTCCTGCGATCGGTCCATCATCTAACATGATAGTGCATCTCTTGTACGTGCCCATGAGTTTTTGAACTCTTTGAATAATCATTAATGTTTGAAATCTCTCTTTGCAAAAAAGATCCTCTTAACTCATGCGAGAGTAGGAGGTTTTGAAGCCCTTTCCAACGACATATATGGCATCAAAAATAGGTTCATAATATGGTGAACGAGTAGCATTGAAGGGAATATCGGCATCATACCACCATCTAGCAATGTACACACAAGCATCATCTCTCAATTGTTTTTTCCAATGAGCATCTAAAGTCATTTTGCACGGTGTGAGGACTAGGACCATATGCGGTTGCACTATCGGGAGATGAGGGCACAAAAAAAACTTTTTAATAGTACCCTTATTTTTTATTGCACCCTTACCCTTGTCGGAAATAGACTCCCTAGAGGGAGGAACATAGCGAAAGGGGTTTTTTTGATGCATCGATTGGAAGGGATGAATGAGGAATCTGATAATTAAAGATTCAAAACTTGAGTTGCCGGCCATCATATTTTGTATATTCCTCTTCCTCCCAATTTCGGCTTTGTATTTCTTTTGCCTATTTTGTCTTGCTCAAACTTGTCAAGCTGTTCTTTCCTTTGCTTCCTAATTTCCCCCCGATGTTTATGCTTCACATGCGGTGATTTGGCCTTTAACACCGGCCAAATGTAGTTTCGGTCTATGAATGCCCCCTCCACCCTCCCTTAATTTTTTTCTTGCAAAATTTGCAATACATTTGATCCCCAACCATTTGACATAGCACTGACGAGTCTTTTGCTCTAGGGGCCATTTTGGGCGGGAGTTTTTGACTTGGAAATAAAATGTTTAAATGCGAAAGACATGAAAACAAAAAAAAAACTATTCATTCTATGTTCATTTTCTTCCTTAAATGGCAAATGCCAAAAACTATGCAAATGCAAATGGCAAATGCTAGATTTGCTAAATAAATAAAACAAACAAAGAAGCCGATTTAGTAGAGAAAAAATAAATACCTCTAGCCTCTAGCTTCCTCTAGCTCAATCTTTTTGCTCAAAGCTTACTTGATTGCTCCTCTTCTTTGCTCAAAACTTGCCCAAGCTCTGCTTCTTTGCTCAAAACGAACTCCACAATCTTCGGCCAAACACTCACAAATGCTCCGACAAATTGCACAAGATAGATGTGAGCTCAATAGAGGAAATTGGAGTTAGTTATATAGCATTGGGAGAGACTTAGAGATGCATAAAAAACCCTAACAGCAAATAAAAATCAGTTTTAAAAGTCCGCAAATGAGCAAAATTTGGAGCCTGCGGCCGGTGGTAATGACGGAGACACAGTTGACTCGGGCTCGGCCTGGTCGGCCGGTTTATTACCGGGCGGCGGGAGTCATCCCAAAGCCGGTCGGCTCGGTAATAAACAGCCGGCCTAGGCCCCAGTTATGAACACAATCGGGCCAGGCGCGGGCTCGGTGGGCGGGCACAGTCGGTCCCCGGCCCGGGGCGGTTTGACAGGGCCGGTTTTCGCAGAGATCAAGAGATAGATAACAACCTAATAAAACCCTCAACATAACAGGGTTTTGGAGAGAAAGAATCCGTCCATCAGAGATTCTACCAAGACAATGCTACATGACCAAGAGTTGCTTGTGTTTCTTTGCGCAGAGGCATGTAACATTGCAATGTATGTGCAAAATAGGAGTCTCCACAAAATATTGGGGGGAAAGACTCCTGAGGAAACATTCACAAGGGTGAAGCCAGAGATAGGGCACTTGTGCATCTTTGGTTGTCCAATATGCATCCATGTTCCTACGAAGAAGAGGACAAAGCTAGAACCTTTAAGAGAGAAGGGGATTTTTGTCAAGTATAGGGAGACCTCAAAAGCTTACAAGATCTTCATACTAGCAAAGAGGAAGACAGTTGTAAGTAGCCATGTTAGGTTCGAGGAGAATTTGGCATCTAGGAAATCTCATGAGTTGCTACCAACAATGACAGGGGACAAGAAGCAGGAGCCTCTAAAGGTAGAGCAGCATGGAGAGGTTTCAAGTTTAGGCAGTCAACCTTCAGGTGGGGAGAGGCTATTAGCTCCTTCCAGTTTTGTCAGGACACCCAGGTGGTTTGCACAAACATTGAAGGATGCTCAAGAGCATGTGGAGGCTCCTAGGAACACATTCCGCCTTCGTGGAGAGCACGCATCCTAAGAAGTTTCCAAACTACATGGCACTAACGAGTAGCATTCTTAAAGAGTCAGAAAACCAAGAGGTTTGGAGGAAAGCCATGGTAAAGGATGATGCATGGGACATTGTGCCAAGACCAGAAGGGAGCCAATTCCAGGTGGTTCTTCCAAAAGCACTGTTTGGTCTAAAATGCAGATGCAAATTAGAGTTTCATTTACTATCAATCCGGGTGAGTAAACTTCGAGGATCATCCAATATATATGGACTTAAAGACAAACTAAACTAAGCTAGGTGAAGAAATGTCACGGCTCCCTTATAGGAGGTCTTTCATTGGGATCTCCAACATCTATTTAGTCATTTAACAAAATGAAATCTAAAGACATTGTGACAAGTGTAAGAAATATTAAAGCTCCCTTACAGGAGAATGTTCATTAATATTTCTAATCATCTTAATTAACAAACTATACTAATGAAATTAAAGCACTTCAATATAATTCTGATTGATTGCATGAAATGTTAAAGCTCTCTTACAAGAGACTATTCATTTATATCTCAAGCATATAAATCAGAAACTTAAACTAATGAAATCAAACATTAAATAACAAATCAGATTCATTGAAGGAAACATTAATACTTTCTTACGAAAGGTCATTCATTAATATTCCAAACATATGAACCTAATAGTTTAATCTAATGAAATTCACAAACAACATAAAATAAAAGCTTACTAAAATAAAAGCAAGTGTACCTGTTAGGCAATGGGGATCCTTCAAAAGATTCACAAGCACACCAAAAGAAAAGTCAAATGTAGAGGATCAAAGAAGCTTCGTCTTATTTATCATCAATTGCAAATTGCAATTGCAACCATTACATTGATTCTCCAATCTAACTTCTCACTACCAACCTATAAGATACTAAGATTACAAAATGAAGAAGAATATTAAGATTAAGATTACAAATGAAGGAGATAACACTCCTATTTATACAAAATCTATGATAATAAACTCATAAATGTAAATCCACTATTCCCTCCTTTGACCCACATATTTCTCAACCAATGGTGACACATAACCCTATCCTCCATGATCTCCTCAAATTCGAATTTGAACATAGAGTGCCACATAAGGGTGCCTAGGAAGCTTCTTTTGTACCTATGCATGTCAAAAAACTAATTCTAATTGTTAGGTATAAGTATAAGCATACTATTTTCTAAATTTTAACCACAAATCCACTTAAAAATGTTAAGAATCAATAAACTTTGGAAAAGCATAGTTATAACCCAATGATGAGGTAAATGTAATGATGTGGAGGTGGAATGAAGGTGACATGAAGGTAATATGGAAGTAATGTGAAGGTATTGGTGAACAATGGAGTGAGAATAGGGACTATTTTGAGACCCAACATACCCCCAAACTGAAGGTATTGCATGTCCTCATGCAATCCATTACATTACTTTTTGATACTTGAGCTTTGGCTTAAACTCTGCATGATATCATTTACTTGACTTTTGCAAAGTGTTTTTGATGAACTGCAACTTGGTTGGTTCTTGCGTTTCAACCATATTTTGTTTGTTGCATTCAATTTTAATGTATGATCTTTGCATATTGATAAAGTGATTTTTATTGCAGAGTATTTTTGTTGGAATGCATCATGGTTGGTTCTTGTGTAACAACCATGATTGTGTTGGCATCCAATTAACTTTTAAGTACTTTTTGAAAAGCCATTTATATGCTTATGATGATGTAATAGTAAATATATTTTGAAAGTATGTGGGCTTTGAATGTGATACGAATGTTTTGAATGTTATATGAATGTGGCAACATATGAATGTGAATGTATTTCCCCCCTCAACTGATGGTTTTGGAAATTTGACAAAATGACGAAAGGAAGTGAAGTTTTTCCAAAAATTATCATTCTAACTTTTCAAGGAATTAAATGGTTAAAAGTTAGAAAATATCATACCTTAACTTACCCTTTCAAAAATGGATGAGAGTTGTGTACATGTGGCTGCAAAATTCTGTTCATAGTCTTCTTTACTTGGTTGTGAAAATGGTGGATGAAATCGAAAAAGTGAATCTTTTATTGTTTCTGCATTTGCTGCTAAATCTGTTGTTGGATCTTCTGCTGAATGTTCGAAATCTGCTGTTGAATGTGGCTGAAAATGTATAAGGCTTGGAAGGTATACAAAATTCAGAATTTACACTTTCCCCCCCAGCCTTATTTATTGACTTGTCCTCAAGTCATTTACATCAAAAACTGAAAAGTAATGAAAGTAATTTTGCTTCCTCTGCTACAGAATGATTGGTCTTCAAGTCTTCTACTATCATTGGCACAATTCTTGTCATGTGAATAAATGTTTCGGTGTCGAACATAACAAGAAATTGCTAACTTAGTGGCCATTGATGGATATGCTACCAGTCAACACGAGAGCTCCCATCTTTAATGAGGATGAGAGTCAAGATGCCCTGAACACATCTTTCTAAGTATGAATGAATTTGTTGTTGTCGAATACTTAGAAGATCCGATGAACAAGGGACATTGATGTATTCCCTTTGTTTATCGGCATGATAGCTTGCCCTTAAGGCATGCAAGCTTCAACGTGTTTTTAGAAAAATATTTAGACTCAAGGACTATGGACTCAATGGTGTATGGAAGGAAGGTTTTATTTGCAAGTGTAGGAAAAAGGAAACTGACAATGAATATGTAAAGTGGACCAAACAGCTTGTAGATGAGCTTTGTTGGTTTTATTGGTGGGTTAGGATTGAAGAAAATGTAATGAAGTGTATGTGGTAATGGAAAATCGATAATGAATCTTGCTGGAAAAGAAAAAAAAATGAATTATGGCATGCAAACTCTCAAATATAGCAAATCTGCTCCTTAATTCTGGACTGCCTGCTAAAATAGTTGAGTTTGACCAGCATTGACCAGCCACTTGTAGACGTCGAATTTGAGTGTGGATAGGTATTTCACCATCCTTGTACATTTAGGAACAAACCCCGGCTCTTTGAATTTTGCTAATCTGTCATGCAACATGTCAAACCATTAAACTATTACAGGAAGTTGCAAGAACTTGTAATTTTCTGGAAATTTCGTTTATGTTCATGGACTTGTTCTTTAGAATTTCACATGAAATTAGTCTTTTGAAGACCAATTGTGCGCACAATTAGTTTCCTTAATGATCATTTGATCATCCGAAATCTGCAAAAACTTGGCATTCACAAAACATAAATATATCCAAGCAAAAGTGATCAATTTCTACTTGGTTTTTTTTATAAAAAAATTAAACGCCAATGAAACAGATTTAAATAAAATCAAATGTATAAGCTAGCCCAATTTTATGATTTTTTTTACAAATCCATTTTCAAATGAGTATAATTAATTCCCTTATTATGCAACTTTTTGTAAATAAAATCTAATTTCGTTGCAATTATGTAAATCCCGACCACAGTCAAAATTGTTTCATGATTTGCGTCGATGATTTCGAATTTCACATGTCGTCGTCAAACTTGTATTTGCCAAAATTTCCTATTGATGTGTTTCGTAAAAGTTTCGCCGTGTTGTCATTTTCTGCGCTCTGCCCATCTGGTTGTTGTTTCTACATTATCATCAACTCGTCCCTAGTTCTTTCCTGCATTGTCTTTTGTAAGAGCTTCACCGTTACTTCTGAGGGGACAATCTTTTCGTTCAATTTGTTGATCAACTATTTCGTTCCTCCTCTTTTTACAAGCCATAACCTGTTGTTTCAGCTCAAAAGAAATCAGCATTTAATTTTCTGCATACAAAGATGAACTTTCAACGAAATACAGTGAGAAAATGAGCTCAATATAGCATCAATATGATCATATCATAAAATAATGTAACCCTATCCTTGCCCTTCAAACAATAAATTCAATATATTCAACTGAGACTGAGAAAATTTCACCAGCTTTTTACCTCCCTTTGCCTCGTAGAAACCTCTTGCGCCGGCTCCTCTTTAGACCAGAAATAGCTAATAAATTTTAAAACCACTTCTCTGAGCATCTTTGTTAAGAAATTCTACACCATCAACCTACCTTGGGCCTTCTGGCCACAAACTGTATAGTTAAATGCAAACTCTTTCCAAGAGAAAATCCAAAAGAAAGATGCAAGAAGAGGTTTTACAAGCCAAATAATAGTTTGAGAACCTGAAACACAGCTTCGGCAAGTAGCTGGACTGATTCGGCCTTCAAGATCTCACCCCTCAAAAAAATAATGGAGTACTATCGTTGTATACCAATCATTATAACATGGCAATGTACCATAACTGTACAGATATAGACAATATATAACATAATCAATATATCGATAATTGGCACATAATATCAAATGAATGTTCGACTTATATCAAAGATGTCAATCTGTATACCAAAATAATGCCCCATTTTGTATCAAAGGTACGCTCCATATTGTTGCGCTCCAAATTTTTGAAGTTTAAGGTGATTCAAATCTTTGATAAGCAATAATTCGTTGAAACAACCCAGGAAAAACAAATTCGTAAATGAAATCTTTGGCTACCGGAAGCAATAATCCATTGAGGCAACCCAGTAAAGAAGAGTTCGCGAATCAAATTTATCGCTGAAAATTGCGCAAACAATTACAAAGAACGGCCAGACAGAAGTCGAATTATTGCAGGCAGAAATCTTGACGCAATCAGCCAAAAGGAACGCCAACTAACCATTAGCCAATGTTTATCCAAATAAAATATCATGTCACCTTAGAATTCGAAGGTCACACAGAACCCTCAAAATGCAATTCTAACGATCTTCATTCACACACATAACCCTCGTAGAACAAATCCAAGAAAATGAAACAAACTTCAATCTGTTACTAGGCTGCAAAATGTCAAGTAGTTGACATAGTAGGTGGAATAGCGAAAGGCGAAATAGTGGGTTGAGGCGGATTTTTTAGGATCTAGGCAGATTTCTTGGGATGCCATGATTGTTGGATTTGCTCAGAATGGACGAATTGACGAGGCCTAGTTAAAATAGCCAGATATCCTTTCCTTTCTTGAAGCGCTCATGACAGGACCACTGAAAGGCTATTTGTTCTCTCCGCCATACGTTTTCCCTTAATGCTTCTGCTTCTCACGCATTTTTTTCATTATTTGTCCTCCTGATCGTTAAAATATTTGATCCTGCGGCGGATCATTTGCTCACTTCTTGGCAAGGATCTTGCGGCGGCCTAAACGAGAAGCGTTGGTCTAGGAACAACCGCGACGCCGGATTAGAAAGCCACAAGCACGGCCTTGAAGGCATCAAGAACGAATCCGTCGATCTTGAACAGATTCCTATCGTGGAAGTCGTTGTCCAGTCTAGAGAAATGGTTATCATTCAAATCACCCCAATTATCGTGTGAAAGAGCAGTAACATTGGTAGCTATGAGGAAGACTGCATAAAGGATATCGTTGTCAATTCACTAATCATTGAGAAATCACAACCAAAAAAAATGGGCACAATGTGGAAAAGTCAACGCTGTTGTAAATCTAGCGATTTATAGCTGCAAAGGCTGAGTGAATTTCTGTTCGGCATGCATGTGGAAGAGATCCTTAGTGTTATGTTGGTATGAGCAAATCATGTCTCCCAATTACAATAGCGTTTTTTTAGAAAAACGCGGCCTCGTGGAATGCAATGATTGCGAAAATTCATCAAACTTTGAAGATAGTTTACAAATCGGAATTACCAGTCAACCATTAACACTTTTTCAGGCTTGGACTTATGAGAAATGAGCTCAGATTGGACTTGGTCCATACTTCAGGACGAGTAGAATAGTCACATAATTATATCAATGTCTATTAGCACTTGTGTGTAAGAGCCCATACAAGTTACAGTCCTAGTCACCTATGGAAACAATTTCAGACGCTCACCTCTGCACCTAGTCTCCTATAGAAGCTTGGTCCTCTGAGAACTAACTATTGGTGGGCTTGGTTAGGCAAGATAACAGACTCTTATTTAGCTTCAGACCTTTGGAGAAATAAGGGCACGGAACAGTCACCTATTGCAGCTCTGTTGTTGACTTTGATAACCTCAGTAAATAGGGTAGTCACATTTTCTTAGGGCACGGTGTGGAGGATCGAACTTTTGAATCAACCTATTACACCTCGGATTAGTAACACTACTATCTGCAGAGCTCAGACCTACAGCAGTAAATTGTTAACAAATGTGTGGAAGCCACCTGTGGACAGAGCTACTCAGACAAACTTGTGAAAAGGGTCAGATTTGTGGTGCAAGCCTTGCTACATACCTTTGGAGCTAAAAAATTTATGATAGCCACCTTTGTATAGGCTCGGTGCTTGGATTTGTGAATACATAAGCCTCGGTGCTTAGCCTCAGGGGTATAACCTCAGACCAGTTCTTATTTACAAGCTCGTAATTTTTGTAGTTAGCTCAGACCTAAGACATAAGACCTCCTTGAAGTGTAATTTAAAGATTGATCTAGGACAAGACATTTGGAGTTACCTAGGGAATATTTTTTAGCAGTACTTGGAGCAGCCTTTAAGGATATTTTGAGCTACATACATCTTGATTTATTTTAATATGCTGCGAATTTAGTTTGAAAAATTAAATTGTTGCAACAGATCGATAATGGAAGCTTGCAAATTTCTTATAATCAATAGAATGCACAAATCAATTTTCCAGCGAGAGTATTTTTATTTGAAATAAATCGATAGATTTTCTAATCTTCCTGATCGCACGAAGCGCAGGAAGAGAGCATACTAATCTCTTGATTTGTTTTTATTTATGCAGGTTAGCGTGGATGGATAATAAACACAATCAAGATTTGCGACAAAACCTCGCATTGTCTATACTCTTTCTGCAATGTCGCAGGGGCATTTAGACTCTCGGAAGACAAAGCTTTCCGATAGTCAAGCTCCTAGCTTACCCGTGATACAGAAACAAGATATAGAAATGCGATGATGAAGCAGCTCTTACTGTGCAATTGAATTTATTCATTTATTCATGATGATTTATTATTTTTTATTTTTGAAAATAAGAGTAAAAACTTCTAACAAGCTCGTTTTATTTTCCTAATTTATTCTATCTAACTTACTTGAAAGATTTTTTTATTTCCTAGGTAAAAGAATGCTTCCAGTGAAGCCATCTACAGACTCAAAATTCAAAAATGCTCACATCAAGATTTAAAATTTTTACCTCATTTTTTGCAAGGATGTGAGTAACATGTTTGATCCTTGGATTTGGTGCAAGGTTCTTTTGAAACCAGCCTTTGATATTATCCTTGCTCTCCAAGAAGTACTTGTTTAACATCTTCAAATTTCTCATCCGTAGATGAGTTAGTAAGAAATGGGGTTTTTTAAATATAAAAAGAAAAACCAAAAAGCTCAACTTGAACTCCTTTATGAAGATCCTGCTGTCACCAGGTTTCACAAGTTAGTCCATAAAAAGAAATTGTAATAAAAATGACTTCCTAAGTCTATCTCTAAATCATCCTCCCCGGCAATGGCACCAAAATGTTTGGTCTAAAATGCGGATGCAAATTATTGTTTCATTTACTATCAATCCGGGTAAGTAAACTTCGAGGAACATCCAATATATATGGACTTAGAGACAAACTAAACTCAGCTAGGTGAAGAAATGCCAAGGCTCCCTTACAGGAGGTCTTTCATTGGGATCTCCAACATCCATTTAGTCATTTAACAAAATGAAATCTAAAGACATTGTGACAAGTGTAAGAAATATTAAAGCTCCCTTACAGGAGAATGTTCATTAATATTTCTAATCATCTTAATCAACAAACTATACTAATGAAATTAAAGCACTTAAATCTAATTCTGATTGATTGCATGAAATGTTAAAGCTCTCTTACAAGAGACTATTCATTTATATCTCAAGCATATAAATCAGAAACTTAAACTAATGAAATCAAACATTAAATAACAAATCAGATTCATTGAAGGAAACATTAATACTTTCTTACGAAAGGTCATTCATTAATATTCCAAACATATGAACCTAATAGTTTAATCTAATGAAATTCACAGACAACATTAAATAAAAGCTTACTAAAATAAAAGTGAAGTGTACTTGTTAGGCAATGGGGATCCTTCCAAAGATTCACAAGCACACCAAAAGAAAAGTCAAATGTAGAGGATCAAAGAAGCTCCGTCTTATTTATCATCAATTGCAAATTGCAATTGCAACCATTACATTGATTCTCCAATCTAACTTCTCACTACCAACCTATAAGATACTAAGATTACAAATCAAAAATAAAACTCAAGATTACAAATGAAGGAGATAACACTCCTATTTATACAAAAGCTATGATAACAAACTCATAAATGTAAATCCACTATTTCCTCCTTTGAA
The DNA here is from genome assembly GCA_034641835.2 of Pinus albicaulis. NCBI lineage: Eukaryota > Viridiplantae > Streptophyta > Pinopsida > Pinales > Pinaceae > Pinus > Pinus albicaulis. The sequence continues at coordinate 445,905,162 of CM076580.1, read as the reverse complement.
CCACATATTTCTCAACCAATGGTGACACATAACCCTATCCTCCATGATCTCCACCATAAGGTCCATGATCTCCTCAAATTCGAATTTGATCATAGAGTGCCACATAAAGATGCCTTGGAAGCTTCCTTTGTACCTACACATGTCAACAAACTCATTCTAATTGTTAGGTATAAGTATAAGCATATTATTTTCTAAAGTTTAACCATAAATCCACTTAAAAATGTTAAGAAATAAAAAACTTTGGAAAAGCATAGTTATAACCCAATGATGAGGTAAATGTAATGATGTGGAGGTGGAATGAAGGTGACATGAAGGTAATATGATAAATTATGTGAAGGTATTGGTGAATAATGGAGTGAGAATAGGGACTATTTTGAGACGCAACAAGTACCTTCCTCATTAAGAGGGAGGGTTGATGTTAGTAGCTCAGGAAAGTACTTCCACATAGGCCTAAGTGTCTAGGCATGTGGATGTCGCCTAATAGACCCTTAACATTAGCAATTACTTTAAGCATTGAAATAAATGACTTTTATAAGATAAAGTCAATTAATCTAATGAAATACAAAGGTTATTTGCATTAGTAAATGAGATGAACCCCAATTGACAATCTCAAGAGATGTTCAGATCTAATCTCAACCATCAATCACTTTGGAGATTAGGGTTGTGTGGATTAGGTCAATAACACAAACTTATAAAGCAAGGTCATTTGGGACAAGACACACAAGGCACAGTGAGAGTGAGATCTTAGTGATTGCGTTGAGGACTTCCATTCAAATGTGCAGGGTTCGAGGGAGGTGCAAGAGGCAGTAAGGGAGACTACATAAGCCAGCAAGATCTGCAAAGGGATTGATTAGCTGATTAGTTCCAAGTTCTTGTTTTATATATTTTTGTAAATGAACCATTATCCTAAGAAGGGAACCCTTGTGAGTTCTAAATTTAATTATTGAAGTGCTTATTTGAATGGTAGAAATCGTGTGTGCATGTGATTGTGAGATTGGTATTTAATTTGCTTCCACTGATTACAATTTTTTATTTTATGTTTTAAAATCTCAGCCATATTATTCAGTAGATCTAATCTGCTAGGAAGTTGTTGAGGTTAAAAAATTAACAATACACATACATACATACATAGTACATACATACATATAATTTGATATTTTATAAAAAGAGCATTATATTGAAACTTTTAAAGAATGCATTATGAATAAATGAGTAAGAACATTTAATGGACAGACATAATTGACAAGCAAAGTTCCACCATCACTTAAGTTGGAATCGTCAACATTAGTATCACACTCTGCATCTTCATCTAGTAGTTGACCCTACCTCTATCCTCTAGGGACATCAGTCAGCAACATCCAATTTTGATGAACTGCCTAAACCAAGCCTTAAAATATGGTAGAAAAAGCTTAACATGCCTAATCAGTGATCTTGGCTTGAAGGGTACATATTTGTTGAAGCCATGAGGGAGAAATTCAACAATCAGTGCCACCAACATCAAGGTACATACAGGGCTTGATGCTCTTGATTAAATGCCAAACCCATACCCTCATACATGATAGAATCCAATGAACACACAGCAATCCTACCAATCTTGAAATCCTACAAACGTTTAAGTTTGTTGAATTCAAAATGGGATATGAAATTCTACTTTCTCCATGTGAAATTTGATGAGGTTGGAACCACTCTTAAACATCCTAGAACAATTAATGATAATGTTAGAAATTTAAGTAAAAGTTGACATTCTGCTTTATCTTTCCTTTTCTATCATTTTAATAAGTTACCAAGATTCGTATTTGGATATGGATACAGATCCGGATCCACTAGATTTTTGAAAATCCAAGATCCAAATATGGCAAGGATATGTCAAGTAAAAAAATATAAAAATATTTTTTAAATTTGAAAAAACACTTTTAGAGTTGAAAAATCAAATCCATTTATAAATCACAACATTTAGAACTGAAATCATTAGATATATTATAAATATGAAGACTGAAACATTGAAATGATGCATCCTCCCTCATACAAAAAGGATAATATCATAAATGATAATACTAAGTACAAAAATGAGTCTCTGTTGAGCAGGGTGCGGCTGAGAAACTCGTGGAATAATGCAAGCAAGGACCACTTCATCATATTAAACACCAAATGAAACCTAAAATCTAAAAATCGCATTGCAACTAGGTTGAAATCCGTGGCAGGGTTGGATTTCCTTGCGGGATCCATTTCCCTATCGCGGGATTCGTTTCCTCAACACAACATCCATTTCCACCATGCAAGGTCCATTTCCAGCAAATCGTGATCCGCCGCGTGGTCATTTCTTGCACAGATCCAAGCAGATCTGGATCAGATCTGCAGATCCGGATCGGATCTGCAGATCCGGATCGGATCTGCAGATCCGTGGATCCTAGATCCCCCACTATGCCCATTCCGGTAACTTAGTCATTATATGATAGAAATTTAAAATGAGCAGTGATTACCAGCATTTCAGTCAAACCTTGTCAAAATCACCCAATTTGGATGAGGAAGCCCATCGTACAGATTGTGGTATGGCACTGAAACTCAAGCTGGGATTTCCATACGTGCTTACAAATAGTGAAATGTATTTCAAGCCATACAACAGACATTTCCAACATTTCAGACCATTTTCATACATGGTACAAACCCTCATTCCATGTTTACTGCGACTTAGAGTGAATATTGCAGCAGCATTGATTGAAAGAATAAAAAAGACTTCCACCATAAAGAGGAAAATGTTAGACTTTGACTTAATACATCTGACTTTTTGCAGTTCTAGATCTCATGTTTTTGCAACTTTGCTTCTGCTTTTAGACCTTAGAGCTAACATATATGTTTTTTCTTTTACAAGGTGACCTTAGCACTCCCACTTTGTATCAACGCTGCTGTACTGAGCAGTCCCGTTGACCTATTTTTGGTCATTTAATGGACATTAATAGAGAGCTTATTTTATCTTATCTGATAAACTTTGCATTACCATGGTCGAATTGAAAGTGCTTTCGCCATAAGAGAAGACCAATTGCAATATGCATGATTTCATCCACAAAGAACAGAAGAAAGGGAAGAGAATAATCATTTCACACACCATGGACCATGTCGAAAATGCTTCTGCACAGCAACATATGCTGAGTGGAACATATCCCAATACTCATTCCTTCCAAAAAGTATGTAAGCCTTTAGGAGGTATTCATAAAACGAATCAACACCTGTAACCAACAACAATCATGATCCAAAATATAAAGTATGTAAGCCTTTAGGAGGTATTCATAAAACAAATCAACACCTGTAATCAAGAAGCATTCATCATGATCCAAGATACACCAAAATGCCTTGTATCATTTTATCCCAGTTTCCAGAGCATCAGATCAAGCAACCCCACATAAAATTTGTATTCAATTAAGTAGCCTATGGTAAATGAAACTGTCTAACATACAAAAGCTGACTGAAACCTAGCATGCAACTGTCATATAAAATGGCTTAAAATGCATAAAACTTGAAAACAAGTTATGTCCTTACAAAACTAAAACTCTGTTTCCCATGGGTACGTGGTAGCATCATCAGATAAATGGCTAAATTAAATGATACTAGGTTGTAAAAGATAAAGTTAGTTACTAAAGCTTAAACATTGTAATGTCCCTAGGAGAATTTTACCTTTAGGGTGCAATTCTTACTTTGAGCTAGGGTTTCCAATAACACATGACTGACTTGTGTCTGATAACAGTAGCACAATATTCATCAATTTATGGACAATAAATGATGCATTTATTGAATGTACAAGGGACATACATAAGAACTTCAACAACAGTTAATTCCACTAGCACACTGCAAATCAGAATTTATCCCACACAAATAAATGATTTACCAGTTCATCAATCAATACAACAAGGTTATTCAACTTACAATTGCAACCTTATTCCTTGCTGCTCTAATAATGCAGACCTATGCTACCTACAACACACTTACAGTCTTTTACTGCCCTTCAGAAAAGACCTCCTTCCACCTTAAGAACCACCCACAGTACTTTGATGTTCAACAGAGAGACCCTTTGCTGCCTCAACATCCTCGTTATCCCAGAGAGAGGGTTCCAACTCTATGTTGCCTCAGTGAAGGCTCCCAATATGACGCTGCTCAAGAAAGCCCTAGATATGACCCGCTCGCACAAGATGAGTCCTCGCTGCCAACACAATGCAGAAGACCTTGCTGCTACAGAGATATGACCTCAGAGACCCATTCTGCCTTATGCAGTAGACATGCTGCCCCGGATGACTTCGTTTGTAACAATGAATTCGCTTTCCAGTGGGCCACTGTCACAGACCCGAGTGTCAGCCCTCAATTACCCTTGCTGTTCAGGAAACCTCTTCCGTATGGCTTCAATTAGGGCTTAATTGCTGCTGGCAGACTCCCGCTGTCTTGTGTTGGCTTTAACAGGCTTGCGCTGGCCCAAAGGAGTTGCCCGCAGCCAAAAATAGGGTCTTCGCTGCCCTAGGAATGTCACAAGCAGACCTTGGTGCCACAGAATGAGCTGCCTGCTGCTCCGATGAGGGCTTCGCTGCCCTAGAATTGCCCTCAGACAGATCACGGTGCCACAGAGTTTGCTCCCCATACCAAATAATCCACAGAAGTCTTTCTTTGCTTCCCAAAACTAGATCAAAGATGCCCCACAAAATTATGCCAAACAGAATAGGGAGAGGGATTGGCAAGGGTGGAATCTTTCACCACAGAAACCAATCAGAAAGAAAGGGGTCTTAAAACCATCAGGAGCCTCAGCTTACAAACAGAAATATCTAACCATGACGATAAAAAAATGATTCTCCTCTCTTATTTATAGATTCCCTTTGGGGTCACTTCAACTTGACGGGCTAACAAGTTTCCCTCCATTTTGCCTCAAATTTTACTTCTTCCACTAGTTTTCTTCCAATTATCCCAATTTACCCAATGTTGCCCCAGTAACATTGAATAATGGGTTTCCCTCTTTACAAATGACTATAGCCTACAGGGTTGGATAGGCCATTTCATCCTTCTTTGGAAAATTAATTAGAAGAGGACATTACAGTCCCCCCTTCCCCACATTGTTTGTCCTCAAGCAATTGCAATTTCGGGTGTTGTACAAACTCCTCTGCTCCCACTGTATGGTTAACAGCAACCGAGATCACCTTCACATATAAACTTCAGCCACAATCATCTTGGTTGACACATGTTACAACCATTGAGTTCTTTCTGCCAATTTCCCCATCTTATTCCCTTTCAGTTGCAGCTCCTTGGATGTCAGCTTTAGTGTCATCATGAAACCCCATATTTTCTGCATTGTTGTCCTCTTTGACAATTGAATTCTTTTGTCTCAAGAACTTCTTTGCTGAGGATGTCTTTTTGTTCTTCTTATGCGGTGCCCCCAATGTTTTAGCATTAGTTCCTTTTGAGTTTGATCTTAGGTTAATATCAACTAGTGAGACAGTTGCAAATTCAGTGTTGCGAACATCTCGATAACATCCCAATTTTTTCTCGAAATCACGATTTTTTGGCCTAGCCGATGTTTGCCGATTTTTACCGATATTTTGATGGTATCTTGATTTTGCCGATGTTTGCCGATTTTTACTGATATTTTCCTGATTTTTACGATTTTTTGGTTTTCTGGACCTTTGCCGATTTTATCCCGATGCCAATGTTCAATAGTAAGGCTATCAATGTTTGAAGCTATCCTCATACAGGCTAAAATTCATTCAGCATCCCTTTTATTATCTTCCTTTGAACTCCCTGATATTCCAGAAACTTACCCAATATCTATGGGCAAATATGAAACAATTTTCCAGATTGAGAATCTCGTATTTGCAAACCATACTTGACATTGCTTAAATAGCTTAATAGGCGTTGATTTCCATTGACACAGCAAGCTGATTCAAGCATGTGCTTCTCAGATTCTCCAATAACATCAGTCAATTTGGAAATGTATTTATCTATCTGGTTTCCTGGTTGATCTACTTCATACAGCATCTTCATTTCGTCCATAACTATATCTATTGTGTCTTCAATTTGTTTGCAATGGGCAACCACCTTAAGTATGGCATCAAGCTCCTCATCGGGATCCAAAATATCCATATCCGAATCTGTCGTATCCCTAGACTTTAATCTTGTATAAATTGCACCAGAAATCTCCCTGAACCCTATCAGCAGCTACATTATTATTCATCTTTATTGCTTCTTTTCTCAGATTCTGATTATAATATCTATCAGCTTTGCCCTTCCTCCAAGATTGGAAATGAATTTGTTTGTCTTATTCCTGTGACTCCTCAGCACTGCAAGGATCATACCCATTGACAACAGCATTATTACTATTCATTCTTGGATCTGCATAGGCTGAATATGGGTGGCTATCTTCCTGTCCACTTGGAGGACTATGATCCATTGTAAAATGCTGGTAAGTTTCACCATCTGACTGTTTATGCCAGCCAAACCTATTGCAATCACTTTGAAGATCCAAGCTATTCGTTTCAGAAGTGTATTGTGAAAGCAATGATGACGACGATGGTTGAGTCAGAGGAGCAGTAGATGACACTCTCAAGGTTGTAGCAGGAAAGCTCATATCCTTCTTTGTGTTGGAAATATGGTAGCCATGGTTGGTATTTTCATCGTGCGGAGAAAATATAAAATTTGAATTTAAATTTTTCCTCCTAAATTTGCTCAAGTCAGCTCCTCCTAGAACATGTCAGCCTGCCCAAAAGTCACGTCTATTCGCATGAACAAAAAACTATATATTGAGCCTAATAGCTCACCTCCAAGGCAGATTTTCGGATCTCATCTGTGTTCTATGCGAGCTCTGAGGCAACATTATTCTCTATAATTATGTGAATTTCCTATAGCATTTCATGCGAAGATCTGTGGCATTATTCTCTCTATATGTGCAAGTTCTGTGGCTCTATATGTGTAATTTCTGTGGCTCCAAAGGCACAAGTTTTGTGGCTCTATACATGCAAGTTTTGTGGCTCCAAAGGCACGAATTCTGTGGCTCTATATGTGTGAGTCCTGTGACTCCAAAGGACAGAGGTTTGTCATCTCTGTGAAGTATGTGGTTTGTCATATCCTTGATATATGCAAAGGACAGAGGGTTGTCACAAAGATCTGAGGCTCATCAGATCTGTGACGTGTGAAGGTGTGATGCCCATTGTGACAGATTTGTGATATTTTGGTTTAGCACTTTGGTTGGCTTGACACTTATGGGAGATAACCTTGCTGGTCATTTTCTGATTATGTCTTGATATCTCGATGTACAAATTGATGAATTGAACTCTCTCTCATAAGGGAAGATTTGATGGGTTTTCCTCTTGTGGGTTTTTCCCTAGTTGATGCCCTAATTTCTGGTGTCACCTATCTCTTGTGTTATTGTTTATTGTGATCTCTATTGCTCTATCGTAGAAGTGAATGGTTGAAATTTTTCATGTATAACTGCTTGATGATTGGAATGGTAAAAGAAGTAATGTTGTATCATTAAAAGTAGTTATCAGGTTGAAAAAATGTTCTAATCTTGATTGCACTAGAAACTCAACATGGTATCTGAGCTATGGTGAAGAAACTGTTGAAAGTTGTAACTAGTGTCGGTCTTCATAATTGTATTCTGGATCATGACATGATGGAATTATTATTGTACTTCTCAAAAGAAAATTATTTTTATAAAAAATTATTTTAGCATGGTTTTCTTGCCCATGGTCATTGGTCCTAGGTCAAAGCAACATTGAGTGCTTTAGGGGTTTAGTCTTGAATCAAAGTCCAAGCCATGATGTAAAAGACCCACTGGGGCTCATGAAACAAGAAAAAGAAATATTGTCTAACGACTAGAATTTTCTAGAATGTCTCCATGATCAGGTCGACCATCCCTTCATGTCAGCCTAGAGGATGCCCTTCAAGCGCTCAAGAAGCCTATATATTGAAGATGACTTTGACCTCGTGACATACACACATTTGGTTTATGATCTCTCATGTTAATCTGCGGCCAAAAGAACTAGAAGGAAGTGTGAAGGCTTGGTAAGAAGGAAGAAGTCCAGCGAAGAATTGGAGGAGGTCATGCACCTTTGATCTTTTCCCTAATGTGAAATTTATGTGGATATTAGGGTTTCCACAGGTCCGAGTTTTAAAGAAGATTTTGGCAAACCTTATTGAAGAAGAAGATCTACTTGTTAGGTGTTTGGCCTGGTCTTGGAGTGTTTGTCTCGGGTCTATGGTCCTGGAAGTCTCTTTTGAAGAAGATTCTATAAGAAGTTCTTTGGGTTTTCCCTCTATTGAGGGGTTTTTCCCTGGCTTGGAGCCTATCTCCGGTGTTCTCCTTATTGTCTTTGTGATCCTCTTGTTTGGAATTTGTCTTGATGATGGTAAAAACATAATAATAATGAAGATCTAATCTAATATCACAATAATTTGTCAAAGATCAAAAATGGAAATCAAGTTAACAACCCTAAATTATATTTTTCCTTTGATTTCCAACATGGTATCAAAGTGATGGTCTATAGCATAAGGGCAGCGAAGATCACTCTTGTGTGAAGAAGAAAGGATTTTCTAGCCTACCCTTGAAGGCCGAACTCCTAGAAGGAGAATATGAGCCCTAAAAGAACTCTTTTTTGGGCATATCTTCAAGCCTATACCTCTGTGATTAGGTCGCAGGGCAGAGCATGTCAAGCAAAGAAGTTTAAGAGTATAAAGGAATCTTTCTTAAGGGCCGAAAGGCTAGATAACTAGCCTCGTCAAGGATGAGCCTTTCAGGAAGAGGAATGAAGTCCTCGACTTAAACATCAAGGTTTGAAATCACTTCAAAAGGACCTAAATTCTCTAATCTCAGAGATCCAAAAAATCAAAAGCATGTGCACAATTTTGGGTGACCGAATCCAAGTTTCAGTAGTCTCATTGTGGACTAGAAAAAGCCTTAGACAGCTAGCAAGGAAAAGGATCAAGTGTCAAGTTAATTGGAAGCATTGTGAGTCTATTTTGAAGGACTATTACTAAGACACGGTCACCATAATTTCTAAAGGAGTTGAGACTCCTATGGCATAAAGGACCTGGGCACACACACATATATATATAGAGGACCAAGCCTATAAAGTGGAAGAGAAGCCGACCTGAAGCATAAGTGGAATCCCTATTATATAAGGCATATTAGGCCTGTTTTGAGCAGTCAATTATAGTAGTTAGTGAAGCCCTATCCAGAAGGTCATAATCTCATATATTTGTCACTCCTACAAGTTGGATCTCATCGAAGTTTATCAAAGGACCATTCTCAAAAATTTATATCAACTTTTGACAAGGCCTATAGCAGCCTCCCTTGTGTCATCTTGAAAAGGATCTAGTCTACATCCTTTTGAGGTTATAAGGGAACCAACTCTATTGACAAGAGCAGTCAACGAAGAAGCTTATGCATCTAAGAAAACAGAAGTCTAATTGAGGACTTGTAACAGCTCTTTCATTGTAGTCTAATCAAAACCTGAATAGAGCAGTGATATCAAAAGTTATCCCTGTTGAAGATTCATTTGAATAAAGTCTTGGTGGAAAAATCTAGCATCCTAGAACCAGATCTATTCTTTTAGACAAAGTCTGGGACATCCTTGTGCATAGTCTACCATTGAGCAAGCTCAAGGAAAGAAGCTCAAAATTCTCATATTCAAAGAAAACTTCATGGAGATCTTGAAGCTGGCAAAGTATTAACTTGGCACTAAGGAATCATGTTGTAGTATCTTTATGGACAGATTTTGGCTTTGAATTCTTCACTCTTGAGAATAACAAAGAGATCATGACCTAAAGTACAAAGGTTTTTGAACTTGAGTTACGTACAGAATGTCCATTTTTTAAGGGTCTAACATGAAATGTTTTGGGTTTTAGTTGCTTATATGATTCTAGGGTTTGTAGACTTCATTGTTGAAGGTCGTTGATATCTAGGTTTTGTAAACCCTAGATGGCACTTGGAAACCCTAATTTGCTTGTTCCCTCATAGTAACTCTAAATCTTGGTTTCTAAGGCTTGTGTATAGTCTAGGGTATATGATAAACCCCAGTGTGGATAGATATGGATGATAATTTGAATTTGATATCATGAGCTAGGGTTTGTAGTTGAAAACCCTAGGATCTCATCCTCGAAAATCCATGAGAACCCTAGATTGACAGATTGACATCATGCATTATTATCATATGTTTTTCCTGGCAGTACTTGCCAATGAACATTACAAGTACATCATCAAGAAAGCAATGGAAGATGGATAAGTAAAACAAATCCTATGTTTTGGTAAGCATGATGGAAGGAGGGAATTGTAAGGACCTTGAAAAATGGTAACTTGGTAATCAAGTTGGATCAATGGCCACTACGATTTGTAACGTAAGATTCATATGAAGATTGGCCATGTGAATGTGGATACCTGGTTGAGAAGACCATCATTATAGGTTGGTTTTGGCAGTGTTACCCGCCACCTATGTGTGACACCCATACGAGAAATTTTCTCCTAGAATGCCTTCAGCCGGTAGCTACAGCCCCTTGCAGCCCAGATAGCTTGATGTGCCACCATCTCTGCCACCTAAGCCAACCATTATGCGCTCTCGCCCATCTGTCATGATTGTATGTTTGAAGGTGGGTCTTCCAACCCCGAAGGTATGGCTTTCATTATGTACTTGGGTATTTTGGCTTACTTATCATGGACACTTCTAGGCATGGATTAGTGGGGTGATTCAACGGAAAGAATGAACTTGGTTTGTACTCTTGTCCCCTAGTCCAACTTGGTGGTTAAACTTGTGTCCTAGTCCCGTGGGATCTCCTTAATTGGCTACTAGCTTTAAGAATGGCACTACATGTGAAATCTCGATTTTGGTTGTGTGGTCCCCTTTTCACATATCTCCCATTCGGGTCCACAAGAAGTTAGCCTCCACCTCCCCTTGTCCACACTTTGGGTCGGGCCTGGAACGATGCCCTAGAGGTTGATGCAACCAAAAAAGAAAGTAATAAGCATAATTTGGCGACTCTCAATAGGAAATGTACCATAAAATACAAAAGATGTCTGAGACATACAAATTTAGCACGTGGGCAAAATCCAACATAAGCTATACCCCTATCATCTTAGCCATCATCCTAGGGCCCCTCATATTGGCCCCATGCATCATTAAGGAACCCATGATTGTCCCAACCCCTAGTGGGAGATGAACTGCCCAACCTTAAGGGGGCAGTCACTGTTATATCTCACACACCATGCTCTCATTCCCTGGAACCCCAAGCATATACAAAAGAAAAATCAATAAAAGGCAAAAGCAGGGTTGCGGGAGAGCGGCCCTCCGTTCTTGAACCCGCTCCTGGAGCACACTCCCTAAAACAATTTTGCTCCCTACGAATTCACGAGTGATAGAGGGGGCTATTGAAGATTGGAAACAAGAATTTGGCCCTAGTGTTGATATGTAGTTGATGGTAATGTTAAACTCTTAAAGTAAAAGGATGAAAATGAAAGACAAAGGAGAATGCCATTTGTCTTTCATTTTCATCCTTTTACTTAAATTTTTAACATTACCATGAAATGACTCAAGATGTTTGAGAGTGGTTTCGACCTCATTGGATTTCATATGGAGAAAGTAGAATTTTAGATCTCGCTCAAAATCCAGCAAACCTATCAATTTTTCAGGATTTCGGGATTGGGGGATTGCGATGTTTCCATTGGATTTTGTCATGTACTAGTGTATGGCACTTGTTTAATCAAGAGCACCAAGCCCTCTATGTGGGGGAGACTCCCAATAATCAAGAGGACCTAGGGTACTAGGGTATGGAACTTGTATTTAATCGAGAGCACCAAGGTCGTTCGACTATGCAGGAGACTCCCAATAAAGCACAAGACAAGAAATTAGAAATTTCTCGTGGCAAGAGGGTCAAGCAATAGATAATAGATTTACTTGTCTTTTCTAGTTTCTAGTAGTTTTAAATTTTTATAACTATTGACTCTTTCATATTTATTATGGTATTTTTTGTAGACAATGTATGACAATTTAAGTTTGAAGTTTGAAGTTAGCATTTATAACTCATTGGTAATGAATTATGAATATGATGCTTCGTGAAAGTTGAAAGTTGAAACATTTCATTTCATGTTAGATGTTCTTGTTATCATTTGGTTACTTGGTAATGGTAATGGTTACAAGTACAAGTTACAACTTTTGTGATCAAATGCTATATATCAATTTTTGAAAGCTTGAAACTTTAAGATTGATGAATCATGAGACTCAACATGTTGTATGTTATTAACTTATGGACATGGTTGAAGAAGATTTTAACTTCTAGATGATTGATGTTATATGGTTCAATCCATGATTTTATGCTTTTTATATCTAATTCATCATTCTACATGCTTTTGTTGACATATATGCAAAATATATATGTATAATCGCTCCCGAACCGGGAGCTTTTGAAAATGTCGCTCCCCGCTCCCAAGTAATCTTGGCAAAAGCCATACGAAGAAGGGTGGAAAAACAAAGGTCAGGTAACTCATGTACCATGATTGCTCCGTCCTACATTTCTACACCCAAGTGTGGGCCTCCCTCATCATAGCTACCCTTGTACCATGCCATGTGGCTTGGAGCCTTCCCCAATGCCCCACTCTGTTCCATCATTATATCACATGACACCTGCCATATGACAGATGTACCATGGACCTGTCACTCCCTTAGAGGTTGAAACCACTTAATAGGGTCCTTGATTAACCTCCTTCTTGAACTTGGAGACACTTGTACACTCTAAAGCTCATTATGGAAGGGCATGCTGCTATGAAGTACCCACTTGGTTCCATGACTTGTAAGCTCATTTGCTCAATTACACTAAGGATTTGTCGTACTAGAAGGTGAGGAGACGCATTAGATCTTATGTAGGATTGCAGGTGGGTCTTCATCCTGGGGTTTGGTCTCCCTATACGGGGTCCAAGCCCTCTAGAGGGTCATATTAGTATTTATAGGGTGTGCGTTGACATCCATGGGCCTACATTATAGCAGAGAGCAGACAGCCATGCCATGGGATCCTTCAGCACCACTCATTGCTCACTCATGTTCCATTTATTTGATGGCGATGATGCACCTGGACCACCTTGCCCAGCCAGATACACAGTTGCACCACACACTTGGCAGTTGATCCAAGGCACAGATGGGGTTGAGTCTCACCATGGGAGACAAAGGGAGGGCTTGCATCATTGTTCTAGCCCTTGCAATGGGATACATGCTTGTTTGATTCAGTTGGAGACCCATGAGGATGATCTTGTGCCCCCGCAACCACTTAGGGGCACTGCAAGTTATTTTCTTAGAGATCAAGGGGTCATCCCCTTCATCACCATTTTTGGAGCCCCTTCATTCATTTTGGCACATGTTGGACTCCATTTGGCCTCCCAACGGCCCTCCTAGCTACATGTTTATCATTTCAGGCCTCTTGAGGGGCTTATTTTTCATATTATGAAGCCATTTGGTGGGCTTGTCACCAAAGGGTTGTTATTTGTACATTATTTTATTATTAGGGACATCGGTAAGCCTAATTAGGCAAGTCGAATCCCTTAGAGGATCATATATATTTATGAGAGGTTCATTTCATTCCTCATCATCACTTGGATCTGTATCTCTTTGGAGAAAGAACTCGGACCTCCAATTTGATGGACAAATTGGATATTAATCAATGCATTTTGATGTTTGGATATTTACTACTTGTCTTGGTGCTTCATTTTTGCATGTCTAATGGATCGATATAGTCTTCTTGTCATGTAAGTGCTTCTTTTATGCGAAATTTTTCATGTAATTTGTCTAATGTATGGAACGCTATGTTTGATTAATTTGTGTGCACTAATTGATTATGTGAAATTCATAAACACATTGTAATCTTGCCTCGTATACATTATTCATCTTGGCAAGGAGATCGAACTGTTCATAAGGATGGGTTAATTCTTTACACCTTGAAACTCCATTATTTTTCACTACGAAGTATAAATCCTTGTTTCCACCGTGTGGTTGCTTCTCTAAGGAATGTGAATGTGCAATAAGGCTCCTTGAAAGAGCAAGAATCCTAAAACATAATCACTTTGACTCCATTATCCTCAATAGGCAAGGCACTGGTCTACAAGTCCTTGGTGATCACTTTAAATTCTTCTCCTTTCTTAAATTCTCATGCCCTAACCCTAGACGGCCTTTCTAGCGCATCCAACGATTTCAATTCTAGCCACTGGTTTTCTTAGCAAGTTGGTGAGGAGTTGTGTCGAGGTATCCTCTACATGCCATCCAAATTTGAAGCCAATCCCACAGCCATTTTGTGAGATACACGAAGCCCTAGCTCACAAATCGTTTGGCCCTTAGACCTTCTGTTGGATGGTGTTGTCATTTATATCAACCCTAGGGTTTGACTAGATTTGACTTTAACTAAAAACACCAGTGATTGATGTCAAATGAACAATCAACGCTTCTTAGTAATTGTCAGATTACATCAAGTTGGCAGCTCCATTGTTGGATGGTTGAAAATCCAAGTCTTGGGGTTTGGGTTCCCTGGACTGAGGATGTACCCTGACTTTGTCAAGGGTTTTTGAAGGGTCAAGTCCTTGAGTTTGACTTGGAGATCCATTTCATTGGATTCTCCTCGTCGAGATTTTTCCGGTGGTATGTGGTACGCCACATAAGTCCTCCTAGTTTGAGAGAAAATTGAGTTTGAAGTTGATGATCCCAATCTCTAGGCTAAACCCCCAAGGGTAGTGACATGACACTTTATTCACCTACGGTTGTCAATATATGATAGTGATTCTCACCACAATCTCATTGTGTATAAACTGAATAATTTTAATAATCAAAGATAATAAACCAATCACTGGCTTCACAGCCTAGGTAGGACCATATGCACTAAGCCAATCATTGATTTCATAATTTCAAGTGGAATTGAAAAAATTTCTAAGCAAATATTAATAAGGGTTAGTAATTAATTAAATTAAGGGTAAGTATTGATAAGGGGTTCATTGCTATCTTAAGGAAGGACATTAACCTAATCTACACCCACGAATAGCATTCTTCCTCAACTAAGAAGTAAAATCTAACACCTAATAAGCAGCCCTCCTATTACCTTGGACTTAAGAAAGAAAACTAATAACACTCATCAAATAAACTAACATATTTAAAAAGGGTTTTCTTAGGACTTGAGACTCCACCAACAACTAACCTAGAAGCCCCAATAAAACACTATAAATATTAAAAAGGATAGACCTTAATCATCATAGATCACATAATATCTCGACATTCTTATCTCTGAAATTTTTGTCCACCAAAAAGGAAGAAATTTTCGGCTACCTATAATTGGACTGTAAAAGAGCTAGGGACAGTGAAACTTGAATACAATCATTTTCTTGCTCTCGACGTCCAGGGTAACAGGTTTCTGAGGACACATCACCTTGTTGTATAGTTTATTAAAGTAATGATGGATAGCAGTGTGTGAGAAGTGCTCAACATTGCAAGAACATATGCTGGTAGCTCTCTGTGGGCAAAGCTTGAGAGTAGTGGTAGCAGGTCATAGTGATGACTTGTGGTATCTGGGAGTGTGCCATTCTCAGACACTTGTATTCGACACTTGAAACAGTACAATGTGATAGGTTCAATGATGTGGCAGTCTGCTTATGAGCTCTTGACAATTACTCATTCATGAGCAGTGCAGTGATAGTGGATATGACATGGTCAGTTTGAGCAGCAACAATGATGTACAATTATCAGTAATGTATAGTGATCAGTGATGAGCAGTGTTCAGCGATATGCAGTCATTGTTCAGTGGGTTGACTTGGCAGTGATCAGTTGAGAATTTTTGTGCAACAATACTTGACAGGATATACATATCGTGCAGAGTATTACTATCTTCATTACAACCTTCTTATATTGATTCAAAGCACAGGGGGATCCAGTCTGAAAATTGTGAACGTGGTCTACCATCTCTTCAGGGGGGCAGGGTGGTGCAAGGCAGGTGATTGTAGTCACCTTCAGATTGTGGCCTAAGAACACTTCAGGGCGACAGGGTGGTGTTAGGGCAAGTCGTGGCCTGCACCGGGCGTAGTAGCATCCTTTTAGTTGGAGCTGATAAATTATTGGGCCTTGAAGCATCCTTTCAGTTCGGGCTGATAAACTACAGGGTGATGAAGTATCCTTTCCGACAACAGTTGGTAAACAGTGTTGGAGCACTCATCAAGTTGTGCATTGACTTACAGGGCATTGGGGAGTCCTTTCGGATGAAGCAAGATATTAGGGTTTAGTAGCATCCTACACATTGTTGCCTATGAATTAGGGGGTTGACGCCTCCCACAATTGTAGTTGAAATCTTGATGTAATTAATTTTTCTTTTGAAAGGAGAAGAAGACAATAACTAAGAAGTGTTTGGTGGCTTTTGACCCGGAGGGGTTTTCCAGCTAAAAATCTCTCTATCTATTGTTTTATCTTTCTGCATTGTAGTATGTCGTTGTCTACTATGGATTATTGTTTATGATTATCTGAAGAAGAACAATAATCATAACCGAAGATTAACTAATGCTCTGTAAAAATATTAAAAAGTGTGCATTGCTAAGAAATACTAATTCACACCCCCCCCCCCTCTCAGTATTTCCAACACCTTCTAGCTTAGCATCCTTCAAAGGGAACTATTTCCCTTGAAAACTCAAAGGAAGTTCACTTATTTTGATCCCTTCTTCTCCCTCGCTTAGTCTAGACCTTTTGTTTGAAGTTGCACCTGAAACCCTAGGCTTTGCTTGGGTCCTCTCAGGTTTCTTTGTGGTCCCATTTCTTCATCATTCATTATCTCACAAGGCCACCTAGGAACCTTCTCCCATAGGAATCTTAGGTCTAGGGCATCCCTTATCAAGGCATATCTCTAATCCTATGTCTAGGCCTCCTTTAATCCTTTCTTGGAGAGCCCCACACCTTGCTTCTAAAGCAAGAAAACTCTATCTTTTGAGTCTCTTCCGTGAATGGGCTCTAGAAATCACTACTTATTCTATCATTAAATTATCATTCGTTAGTGATTTCCCTCATACCGGGACTCCTCTGATCGGTGAAAGTCCGTAAAGAGCACGAGACATCGACTAAGGTGACGGCGGGTACCAGTCCCATTGTTGCCACTTGATCTAATAGTAGCCCCTTAGGAACTGTTAGACACACATGGAATGGACAGAAATAGATGAGAAAGATAATCGTGTGTGTTCATATTATTCACATGATGTACATTTATAATACATTATTGTGACCCTTGGATTCATCTTCCAAGGTCTCTTGGACTTCCTATGTCTATTCGCCTTCTACACCAACCCTTAGAGGATTAGGTGTCCAACATTCCCCCCCTTAATCCGAAGTGGTATGTATGAGTCCAAGAAGAGAGTTGTAAGACAAATGTGCAAAGTATGCATGGCAGCACTAGGCTGAATGAGCTCTCTGAAATGTTGGCATAAGGAGGTGGTTTAAGGATGACCACCAACACTAGAACGCTTAGTGCAGTTCCCGGAACTTTTCCAAATCTGGCAAGAAGATGAGATCTTCTACTAGAGGAAGTGCTCCTAATGTTTTGAAGAGGAACGCCTTCAACCTGGAAAAGGGAGTCTGCAACTTGCGATGGTTTAAGGATGGCCACCAACTCTGGAATGCTTAATTCAGTTCCTGGAACTCTTCCAAAACTGGCAAGAAGCTGAAGCCTTCTGCTAGAGGAAGTGTCCCTAATCCTTTGAAGAGGAAGAAGTTGAACCTCACATAGATAGTTTAAGGCTGACCACCAACCAAAGGCATGCTCATGGGCATCTCAATCTCTGGCCACAACTCTGAATCTGGAATGAAAGGTTGTGGCTCAGGCTCGCTTGATGTGGCTTTGAAGCTTGTAGATGACCATTATTTTTCCCCCTGTCAAATACAAGGTGAGATGATGGCGAAAACTCAACTGCAAGATTGTTCAATACTCTAGAACACGTTCTGACATATGACTGAAATATCTTCTTGGTTGTTGTTGCCCATTGCCAAGAAGTGATCCATCCAAGATGAATCTTTGTTCTTGCAGGAGGATTGTTTCTGAAGCATTTGTTTGAAGAATGAATGGTTTTATGACAGCGCTTACATGGATGAAGATCAAAACAGTGATTTTTCATATGGCCAACTCGGTCACAATGTTGGCATTTCATAATCTGTTGTGGTTGTTGTGGAAGAGGAGCAGAGTCTGGAACAGCTGAAGGTGAACTGTCATAAAGAAATCCTGCACTTTGAAATTGGATGGACTTGGAATAGTCTGGAATATGAAATGACACCTCCTTGTCATATCAAAGACCTATTATGTGCTTGTTATGGACAAGCTCTTCCCAAGGTTTGATGATAGGCTTGGGAAGTGCAGGCTGGATTTTTGCTTCTGCATTCAAATCTGCTCTTGTACTGGGCTCAATGATCTGAAAAGTTTCTTGTTGCTGATGGGAGTTTGCCTCAATGTTTTGAACAAAAACAAGTTCAGAATGACAACTCTTATGTTGAAGCTCATCTCACTGTAGCTCCGACTCAAGCTGCAAAAATTCAATTTTCTCTTCTACATTTTGTAGACAGGTCTGAATGTTAAAGAGAGTTTCATTGTTGATGTTTACTATCTCATTACGAGCGGAATGTATTAGAGCATTCAATAACTCTAATACATTATCAATTTTATCCATTTTCTAAACAACTTAAACTTACACTTCAAACATTGATCACAACTATGAACCCACTGACAATACACTGTTAGTACATTTGGATTATACAACAGGCTGCAATTGTCTTCAAAAACAGTGATAAAAGCTCTCAATATTGACCAACACACATATGAACCAGTGCATACTATGCAAAGATTAAAGCATAGGCAAACTCAATGGGACCTCATATAAACTCACACCAAATATATAACATAGATGGCTTGTATTCAATTCACGACACCTAATATATTGTATATATGCCCATCAAAATTAAAACAGAGCTTTAACAAATATGCAGCAGTTTGCAAAATAACTTGATGCACCATACTGGAGTCTTCAACGAACATTCCAATGCATGGAACTCACACACCATTGTTAACTCCTTGATGCATGCTGCTCGGACTGTGCTCCTCCTCTGGACCCTTGTGGTGCCTTTCCCTTCATTCAACCATGGCACAATCATACAACATATATGCATGATATATGTTGTCCCATTGCGTAGGAGGAGCGGTATTTGTCGGTGATGTGGATTGTATGGGAGTGGACGGTGGATTGTATGGGACTGTATATGTTGCGGTGGGGAGGCATGATGCCACGGTGGGGAGGAGCTGTGCTATGGAGTGACGGAGTCTGGAGTGGAAGTGGAGTCATCGGAGGGAGGGTCGGTAGGGAGGCCACGGCAGGAGAGTTGTCGAAGGGAGGGTCGGAAGGGAGGCCATGGTGGAGAGCTGTAGGAGGTGTGAGAGAGCTGGCAGAGGTGTGAGGGAGCTATCAGAGATGTGAAGGAGTCGTCGCAGGTATGAGGGAGATGGCGCAGGTGTGAGGGAGTTGTGTATGGGGCGCAACCTGGTGGAGGGCACAGAGATGTGGCCGTTGCGCATATGGGCGCAGTGAGAAGAACACCTTACACTTTAAAACGACTCCATAAAAGGTGCATACACACAACATAGAATACACAACGTATTCAGGGTACCCACAGTCTCACAACCATCGTATACATAAATTACGCACTATATATATGATCCAATCTAACCGGCGCACAAACTTTATGTTATATTAATCATTGCCCACCATTGAACAACAAATACACAAACCGAACAATACGTGACCATATACCAACGTACATATTGCAACATATAACAGTTGTTGAAGTTACCACCTTCTCAACGCAGAATAATTCACCTTCAAATGCACAACATACCATGGCATGAAGCATGATCTTGATGGAGCAACGACATGCATACTAATCAATATCAGTGAATGCATCGAGTAATGCATAACAAAACACTCCCAGCTCACGCAGTCTGGTTATCAGTCCAATGCAGATCCTCCAAATGCATCAAACGCACCATAGGCTTGACGAGGCCAACAGGCTGACAGAGAGTTAAGGCATTGTTTGTCTTTGATGCACACACCAAAATGTTCAATGAAGAGAGCAGAAAATTCTCTGTCCATACACAGATAAAATAGGGATAGAGGACATAATATAACAGAGAAAATAGGGATAGAGGACATAATATAACAGAGAAAATAGGGATAGAGGACATAATATAACAGAGAATGCAAGAGTTACAACAGAATGAGACTAATTTGTGGGCTTGTGCTGTGACAACACTGATACCAAGAGTGCAGACTCTGTAAGACTGATACCAAGCAGACAGCGTAGTGGAAAATGTTGTGTATGATGTGTGGGGAAGGCTTCTGCCAAAATGGGAGGAGGGTCGAGCGTATTGCATAGAGGAGGCCAGGCCACGGGAGGACCGACGCAGGTGGTAGCGACTGTGTAAAGAAGCCAACGTGGAGGGCCGAATGTAAGTTGTAGAAAACCAATGGAGAGAGGAATCGGAACAAGAGCGTCGGGCAGCGGAGAAGGCGTTTCTGTATACTAAACAATGGTAGGGTACGGATTTCGGGTGTCAGAAGTGCAGAGTATTGCCAGAATTTTGCGAGAGACTTTTCTGAAATATTTTCAATGCTGGTGATAAGAAAGGAATTTATCATGCTAGTGCGCAAAGACAGAACGGTGATAAGACAGGCTAGTGTGCAGAGACCAACTAGAGTTTAACTGATTGGAGCAGGGCCAGCAATCGCCCACTCTGATTCCATGTCAGAGACACATGGAATGGACAGAAATAGATGAGAAAGATAATCATGTGTGTGTTGAGATTTTGTGTATTTGGGGAAACATCAGTTGTGCTCTAGCTCCCAAATTTTGTGGAGGGACTAGAGTACACTTGATCTACAAGACCCAGAAATTGATTTGGGAAATTTCATCTAGTTTAGGAGATATTAAATTAATTAATTATTTTAATGTATTTCCTAAGTTAAAACTTAGGGAACTTAAATAATTAAAGTGAATTTAATTAAACATGTGATGAAATTGTTTTAAGTCACACGGATCAAGCTTTCTTTTAATCTTAGCCATTGATTCAAGATCTCATCATGGTCGTTGGTTTTCCAACGAGAAAAGTATAAAGGAAAGGCTTGGAATCATTTGTAAAGATACATAGAGGCAGAGCACTGAAGCTAAGCTGAGATTCTAGGGCGGGATTGCTAAGAAATCTCTTTAGCGTTTCAGCTGCAAAGAGGGGAATTTAGGCCAAAGGGATGATCTCATCCCAGGGTCTAGAATCAGCAAGAGGCAGAGATTAGCTCAGAGAGGCAGCGCAGAGAAGCAGGAGGGCAGCAACTTGTGCTACGCAGGTGCTGTGCAGTCCCTCAAGGACAGCGTAATTGTTGCAGGAAACCCTCTGGGGTTACGCAGAGACCCTAAGGGGCAGCGTAAGGCCTACGTCACCCAATTAGGGGTAACGCAGACCTTTCCAAAGCAGCGCTGAGGTTCAGAGGGGCTTCAGAGACTGACGCAGAGGCTTCAGGGGCAGTGTTGGGGTTTCTAGGCCCTAATTTTGGCTAAGTTTCGTAAATCTCGTTTGAGGGTGTGGATCAGTCATTATTTTGGCCCTAGATCAACCAGTGAGTTATAGATCTTATATTTCTCTGTCCGGTTTTCCAGATCTGGAACCCAAGCTTGTTGTATTCAGAAAATTCTTAATAATAAAACCCTCTAGCAGCCAGAAGACCGATTTTCCGGCATTGGGTTTTTCCGGGTTACTATTTGTCCAGAAATAACTGTGTCACTTTGTCTATGTGTGCATGAACTTGTTCTAGATCTGGATTGGTGGAGATCTGTTATGTGTTTTGCTTCAATTTTAACTTGAATTTATTCAGTTAATAACTTGTCTAAGTAGGAAGAGCATAACTAGATTAACAGTAAATAATTTCTGCATAAAGTGTAAAGATTCAGAAATTTCCACATGGTATCAAAGCAATTGCAGATCTAGGAGGGTCACCAGTAAGAATCTGAAGGTTCTAGCTGCAGGAAGCAGCTGGAAAAGCAGCAGAAATGCAAATCTGAAGGGACAACGCAGTTTTCAGAGGCAGATTCACACAGAGGGAAGGGTGACGCTATCTAACGTTGCCTCCTAGCAAGCCCACGCAATTACTGCGCAGAGGCGGCTCGGAAACAGCGTTGGACTAATCTGAAGCCAACCAGTGTGATGCAGATTTGTATCTGTCAAATCCAAAAAAGACTGAAGAAAAGCTGTAGAAATTCAGAAGGTACTGGTGGGGTTAAATTTCTCAAGTTTTCAAATGTTTAGCCTTAGCACAAGTTACAAAGAGCGGGAGAAGATCAGCTTCTCAGAGAGTTTCTAGCCAAAAGAAACTTGCAGTTTGATCAGAGAATCAAAGAGAGTTGAATCATAGTTGATTTGGCAGATTTCCAAGGAGGGAATTCAGTTGTCAGAGGGAGCAGAAGGTGCCTATTTCACCAAGGGCCTTAGATCCATTTCTCTAGCAAGGAGAAAAGGAAGTTCTGACACATTCTGAGCAGATGGCTCCTTATGGACTGCGTGATCAGGACAGGCTGGATGGCCTCTCAAACTTTTCAGTTTGGAAGGCAAGGATCCTGATAGTCCTTGAGGCATACAATCTTAGAGACCATGCAGAGAAAACTCTCGCCACACTGATAGATCCGAATCTCCTTCGGAAGCGATTGATTATGGATGGAATCAAGGACCATATTGTACCACACTTAGCTGAGAAGAAGACAGCTAACGAGATGTGGAAGGCCTTGATCTCCCTATATGAGGGAAAATCTGTCCAAAGGAAGATGTTGTTGGAGACACAAATGAGGTCATTCATGATAGCCAAGGGAGAAGACATGGAGCATTTCCTCTTCAGACTGCAGTCGATCAGAGATCAGTTGACTACAACTGGTGCCAAGGTGGAAGATGATGTGATGGTGAGAACTGCCCTCAATGCAGTCATGGATGAGTGGGAAACCTTTGTCCAAAGTAGATTGGGACAGCTTGTGGTCAGTTCTGCGTCAAGAAGAACTCCCAGATTTACCAAGAAGCAATATAGCTCTGGATCGAGAAAAGTGAAGAAGGAAGATGAGGAAGATGCAACCTTGGCATCAAAGAGGCAGCCAAAGAAGAAGGATCTCTCAAAGATCAAGTGCTTCCAGTATGCTGAAATGGGACATTTTGCCAGCAATTGTCCTCAGAAGAAAAAGGGCAAGGAAGCATCTTCTTCCAAAGCTGTTGTGGCAGATGATGGGTCGGAGGATGATGCAGCCATGAGCACTCATGAACCACGAAAGTGGGGTGACATGGATATGTAGAGGACCTACATAGAAGTGAGGCGGGATCCTTGAGAAGCTCATCTCTTGGATCACATGCGACCTACGGTAGCCTTAAGACAGTAGCAAGACAAGAGGAGCAGTGGGTGCATAGATCACAGATAAGCGAGAGCGGATCTAAAGAATGGGAGGAAGCGGCGCGAGAGACGGACGACGATGGCGTAAAAGTAGCGACGAGCGCAAAGGCGTGTGACGTCGAAAGCGGTGTGATGCAAAGTTACGACGGCGCGAAGGCTTGAGAGGACAACGGTGCGAAAGCGGCGGCGTGGGAATTTGACACAAGGGCGATGTGACTTCGATAATGCGGAGAATGCACACAATGAGATACGTATGCTTGTTCATCTGACTTCAATGCCGACATAGATAGCTTTTCATGGAGCTTCGATGATGAGGATGCAGCCCATCTGACTTGTCTGTCAAAAGATTGTGCAGGAGATTCATTTTTTTCTCTCAACAACTGAAGTTGTAGTGTAGCAGATCAGCAGTGGAAGTGCTATGAGCAGCATAGATGTAGCATATTGAGAGGGACCTGCAGTACAGAGGTTGCAGTGGCAATGGCAGAGTCATGGGCAGTAGTACAAAATGGCAGCAGCAGTGCAGAGTCGAGTGGCAGCAGGCCAAGCATCAGCAACACAGAACCGGTACCCAAAGTCTTGTAATGCATAGTGTGACGTATTGCTAGAGCACACTCTTGATGCTAAGAGGGAGTGTTGAGATTTTTTGTATTTGGGGTAGCATCATTTGTGCTTTAGCTCCCAAATTTTGTGGAGGGACTAGAGTACACTTGATCTACAAATCCCGAGAAATTGGTTTGGGAAATTTCATTTAGTTTAGGAGTATTAAATTAATTAATTATTTTAATGTATTTCCTAAGTTAAAACTTAGAGACTTAAATTATCAAGTGAATTTAATTAAACATTTGATGAAATTGTCGTAAGTCACACGGATCAAGCTTTCTTTTAATCTTAGCCATTGTTTCAAGATCTGATCATGGCCATTGGTTTTCCAACGAGAAAAGTATAAAGAAAAGGCTTGGGGTCATTTGTAAAGATACACAGAGGCAGAGAACTGAAGCTAAGCTGAGATTCTAGGGTGGGTTTGCTAAGAATTCTCAGAAGTGTTTCAGCTACAGAGAGGGGAATTTAGGCCAAGGGGATGATCTGATCTTGGGGTCTAGAATCAACAAGAGGAAGAGATCAGCTCAGAGAGGCGGCGAGAGAGAGGGCAACAATTTGTGCTACACAGAGTCTTTGCGTAGTCCCTCAAGGACAGCGTAATTGCTGCAGGAAACCCTCTAGGGTTACGCACAAACCCTAAGGGGCAACGTAAGGCCTGCGTCACCCAGTTTGGGGTAACGCAAACCTTTCCGGAGCAACGCTAAGGTTCAGAGGGGCTTCAGAGACTGACGCAAAGGCTTCAAGGGCAACACTGGGGTTTTTGGACCCTAATTTTGGCTGAGTTCTGTAAATCTCGTATGATGGTGTGGATCAGTCATTATTTTGGCCCTAGATTAGCTAGTGAGTTGTAGATCTAATATTTCTCTGTCAGGTTTTCCAGATCTGAAAGCCAGGCTGCTTGTATTCGGAAAATTCTTAATAATAAAACCCTCTAGCAGCCAGAAGACCGGTTTTCCCGCAACGGGTTTTTCCGGGGACTATTTGTCCAGAAATCACTGTGTCACTTTGTCTGTGTGCATGAACTTGTTCTAGATCTGGATTGGTGGAGATCTGTTATGTGTTTTGCTTTGATTTTAACTTGAATTTATTCAATTAATAACTTGTCTAAGTAGGAGGAGCATAACCAGATTAACAATAAATAATTTATGCATAAAGTGTAAAGATTCAAAAATTTCCACAATGTGTTCATATTATTCACATAATGTACATTTATAATACATTATAGTGGCCCTTGGATTCATATTCCAAGGTCTCTTGGACTTCCCATGTCTATTCACCTTCTACACCAACCCTTAGAGGATTCGGTGTCCAACAGGAACCCCTCCTAGGACCCCTGCTAAATTAAGCGGTAACATTTTTGGCATCGTTGCCAGGGAGGAAGTTGGTTTGCCTCACTTGTGAATCATTGAGGAATTGATTCATTGACGACATTTGAAATATTCCTCTGGTGACTCCATTCACTGCCCAATCCCCCAATTTACTTGAAGGTGACAACATTCCTCCTTTAACTAGGGTTGCTACAAGAAGGGGAGAACAAACTCCATCACCTGTTACAACTAACCTTCACCCTGAATTTGAAAAGGTTGGTAATTCGACTCCCGATATGGCGACCAAATCCAATGCCAACCAAAATCAAAACCATCCCAAAGTCCCAAGAAGCAAGAGGCACTTGGCTAGTGTTTTTGGACCTTTGAAATTGAGTGACAATCCCGAACCTTTGCCTAAGAAATATAATGACTGGTTGCCCAAATTCAAAGGAGATGCCACCAAAAGTGCTCATGGTCATGTTGATGACTTTTATCGGATGATTTCTCCTAGTTTCATTGAGGATGATGACAGTATCATAATGTTAATTGCTCTATCCTTCGAGGGACAAGTAAGGGAATGGTATCTTAGTCTCCCTCTGGGTATCATAGGTGACTCTAACCAATTTGAAGATGTTTTTATGAAGAGATGGTCATTTGATGCCCAAGGGTCTTTCAACATAGAAAAGTTTTACCACATAAGCAACGGAAGAGAAGACATTAAAGATTTCATCCAAAAATTTGACAAGGTAGTTAGAGACATCCCTAATAACCATAGGCCTCTTGATGCAATAATACTCAACAAATTCACTAAGGCTATGGGTGGTCATCTAACATATGCATTAAAAGACAAGAAACCTAAGAGTCTTGTTGAGGCCAAAGAAATTGTTAAGGAAGTTGAGAAAAACTTGAATATCTCCAAAATGAAGATGTTCGAGCATCCTAAAGCTAAGTTGGAAGCTAAGAAGAGCAAGTCCAAAGACCAAACTGAGGAAACCCTTGTAGTCGTCCTCAAGAAACTTGAAAAACTATCTGAGGACATGAACTCAAGGTATAGGCTTTACATGAATAAGTTCACCACTTTGGAAAGGGATCAAAAGTCAAAGTTCAAGAACAAGCCTTTTCCTAAGAAAACTAACGATGAAGTTAAGCCAAGCTCGTCCCAAGTTCCTAACACTTTAGCCCCAACTAATGTTGTGGAGGAAGAGTCATCTTTTGAACAAGAAGAAAGTGAAGATGAGGAAGAGAATGAACCAGCAAACATTGTGGAAACCCACGCCTTCAACATTATTTTAGGTGACACTTCTGATCGTCCCCCGTTTAGTAAGGTGACTCAAACAAGAGAAGGATGAGTGTTCCTCAATGTCGACGATAGAGGAAGGTTTAAATGGGTCCAATATTCACGAAAGAACAACAAAGACATCCCCACAAGCTCAAAGGAACCTAACAAAAAGAAATCTACTCCTAAGCAATCTCTGCCTAAAGAACATTCTCCTAAGGAACCTCTAAAGAAAGGTCCTCCCAAGAAAGATAATCCCAAAAAGGATCCTCCAAAAGGGGAAACCTAAAGGAAAATCCAAAGATAAGGAGGTCAAACATGATATTGATGTAGGCGGTGCTATAGGAAAGATGACCATGCAAGTTACCTTAAAAGAGTTGGTTAACTCCCACATTAACAATGGCAAGCCGAGAAAGCATTATGGTTTGAAGAAGAAGAGAACACACCTATCACATTGCAAAACATACACCTCTCTAATACAAACCCAGGCCATGAGCCATTTTTACTCACCTTAGCTATTAATGACCTCCTCTTACACAACTGTATGTTAGATTGGGGCTTCCGCTAACATCGTGCCATTAAAGGTCATGAAGCAACTAAATCTTAACATTACCCGGAGGTACAAAAACGTGTGTGGTTTCAATTCGCAACCTGTTGAAGTAGAAGGCCTTATCAAAGATCTGAAGGTGTCATTAGCTATGAATCCAAACATATCGTTGCTCATGGATGTTGTGGTCATAGACATACTTGATGTTTGGGGCATGGTGTTGTCTAGGAAATGGGGTGCTACCGTAGGTGGTCAACTTCAAATGGATCTATCTTGTATTACCATACCACAATCCGATGAAATCCCTTCATCCTCTATAGAGAACTTTTGTACCCAACTTATGCGGTAAAGCCAGGTACCATTCCATATTATAAGATCCATGAGGTTGAGAAACCATCTCCTATCCTTCCCTCTCAAGAGGATTGTATCCTGAAAAGACCAAATCAAAAGAAAACTAAGAAATGCAAGCCTAAAAGGGAATTTAAGGTTGGGGAAGTGGTGTTGGCTGGCAAAAACCCAATTCTCATCAAGATTCATGGGAAGGTAGGCGAATATTACTATTACAATGGTAGACTCGACAACGAGATTTCTCCACAACCGGTCAATTTAAGTCGAATTACCCTTGTCATTGAAACTTGACAATGTAGTATATACATGTTAGAGTAGGATGCATTACATGTTGATTTTTGCATTAGAACTAACATCATATTCTTTTATCATGCTAGATTAGATGCATTTACATTAAAGTTGCATTTAGAATAAATTTTATTTTTGTTGATTTTATGGCATAACATAAGCATGGGTGATCATAAGACACCGCAAAAACATGTTACCCCATGTGCTATCCCTTTGATGTGCAGGTAACAGGTCTATGGTCCCAAGAGATTGTTGGGGTTCTCATGACCTTCCCATTCAAGTGTGTTCGTGCACTCTACCGAGAGATCATGTCCTCATTCGAACCAAATGTTACCCACCACCTGTGAGTGACACCCATAGTTGAAATTTTTCTCCTAGATTGTTTTCATCTGGCAGCCATCGGCCCCTTCCGGCCTAGATGGTAGATAGCTCGATGTGCCACCATCTCCGCCACCTGAGAGAGCCATTATGCGACCTCGCCCAACTGTCATGATCGTATGTTTAAAGGTGGGTCTTCCAACCCTGAAGGTATGGATTTCATTATGTAGTTGGGTATTTATGCTTAATTATCATGGACACTTCTGGGCATGGACTAGTGGGGGTATTTGGCGAAAAGAATGAGTTTGGTTAGTACTCTTGTCCCCTAGTCCAACTTGGTGGTTAACCTTGTGTCCTAGTCCCGTGGGATCTCCTTTATTGGCTACTAGCTTTAAGAATGGCACTACATGGGAAATCCGGATTTTGGTTTCATAGTCCCGCCTCCCGACACCACATACATCACCCCCCTTCGCTCATTATAACCCCTTTTCATGCATTTCCCATCTAGGTCCACATTTGTCCATTGGGTCCACAAGGAGTTAGCCTCACCCTCCCCTTGTCCACACTTTGAGTCAGGCCTGGAACGATGCCCCGAAGGTTGATGTAGCTAAAAAAGAAAGTAAAAAGCATAATTTGGCCACTCTCAACAGGAAATGTACCATATAATGCAACAGATGCTCGAGACATACAAATTTAGTACGTGTGCAAAAGCCAACATGAGCTCTACCCTTATCATCATGGCCATCACCCAGTTTCCTAGGGCCCCTCATATTTGTTGGAAAGTGTAACTAGGATCGATCATCATATTGACTATGTAATTATGTATTTATGTAAAGAAGAAGACAAAGATAATAAAATGTATTTTTGTGATGCTTGCTTCATGGGTTTCATGAGCAAGGTTTTAATTATAGGTCAAAATACTTCTTCTTGATGTCTTTTAGGGATTTGTCATTTTGTCATAAATGTACTAATTAAGAGTCATGTATATGAAGAGTCTAGTCAAAGGAATATGCCTCAAGACCTTGTCATATGACCATGAAGAAATGGCGCAAGTATGAAGCTCAAAACAGTCCTCAAGACAACCTCCATCACACTGGAAAATAAGCCCTACAAATCGGCTCTATAACCATATAACAGGTCGGCTCTATAACCCTATGACAAGTCGGCATAATAGAAGTTAGGGTCAACTATATATACCCCATATGTTGCGCAAAAAAAGCAAGACAGAACCTCGACCTTCTCTGAGTTTTTCGATAAGGTTTAAGTGATAAAATATTGTGGATTGCAGAACTAATAACAAGGTTATATACAAGAAGAAAGTGCGGAAAGGGGAGACATATGCATGTGAAGATTTGCAGACAGAATTGCAGGTATGACTTTGGATATATGACTGTGTTAAAGTGTTGAAATAGGGCTGCGGTAAAGTACAGAGAAGTACTGTAATAAAGTGCGAAGAAGGGTTGTGATCAAAGTGCGAAATAGGTCTATAATAGAGTGTGTGGATAGGGTTGTGATCAGAATACGTGGCTACAACAAGAAACAGTGTGTAGAAGGAAGGATCCAAGGTACAAACACATGTACCACTGTCTTGGGTATGAAGAAGTCTAAAAGGATCCAAAGTAAAGGAAAAACCAAGCTCTCTAAGGCTGGTGCTGAGAGGTGCAGATCGGTGCAGGTAGGTGCAAGAAAGGAGTCATTGAAGGAGCATTGACAAGGTCTTAGAGGCATATAAAGGTCAAGGACCTGTGTCATGGTCATGGTACTTGACATCTGAAACTCTATAACAAGAATTTCTTGTGGGTTTTCCTCTCCAAGAGGGAGAGGTTTTGGCCCTGGCTTGAAGAACCTAAATTTGTGTCTCTTGTGTTTTTGTCATTTGATAATTGACTTGATGACATATATAATAAGCTAAGAAGAAAGGACATAAGTAAAAGAAGTAAGCTCACAAGTAATTATCAATTAGAGAATTTGAATTAAACCTAGCCCTACCTAATTCTCAACATGGAATCAGCGCTAAGGTGCTAAAGACAAGGTCTACTTAGCAAGAAGGCACTCAAGGAAGCAAGAATCAAAGTCAAGGTCAAAGTTTGCATTGAAAAGTCAAATCAATTTGCAAGGAAGATTCTCAAGCCCTTTCAAGAAATATCTTCAATCTCATTCAAAGGATCCACTCATCTAGAAAATAATCTTTTCCATCAAAGAGTTATATTCAAGACATTGTTGGAAGAGACATCATCCTTTTGGAGACATCCTTTATCATCAAGGATCCAAGAACACCTACATTGGAGAATTCAATCTAAGAGGAAGTTCTTGACTTCATCTTCATCTTCATCATCATCAAGGAAGTTGCTAGAAGGAGAAACTCACTCTACTCAAGTAAGTATCTATGACTTTATCTAAATCTGTCAAAATGACTTATTGCAAAGAGAGCAACAAATTGGTTGGGTCATCAAACTTTAGTGCATGGAAGAAGAGGACATATTTGAATCTAATTGAAGACGGAGTTATGGGCTACATTGAAGGATCTACAATTCAACCCTCAAAAGAAGATGCTCCAGCTCATGCCAAGTACATGAAAGGAGAAATCAGAGCCCAGAGGATTCTCATAGAATCCATTAAGGACTCACTCATACCCTATGTATCAAAACTGAAAACTACAAAACTAATATATGAGAAACTGGTGGAGCTATTCTCTGCGAGTACTGCAGGAGAAGAAATCTCTCTGAGACAAGAACTATACAAAATGAAATTGTCAAGAGAGGAAGGAATCACTTCATATTTTATGAGGATTTCTGAAATAAGAGACCAACTACAGGAACTAGGAGAAGTAATGTCTGATAGTGAGATGACTACAGTGGTGCTGAATGCTCTACTGGAAGAATGGGGAAACTTCACTTCAAGCTTATACGAGAAGAAAGAAGCAACACCATTCCACAATCTATGGTCTCTATGTAAAATAGAGGAAACAAGATTAAAAGCCAAAGTTGATACAGGATCAAATGAAGGGAAGCCTTTGCAGCCATGTCCAAGAAGAAAGGAAGATTCTGAAAATTTGGTCCTCAGAATAAAAGAAGAAATATGGACAAAGTACAATGCTTTGGATGTAATGAACTTGGGCATTATAAAAGGGATTGTCCTAAATCTGGGAAGGACAAGAGGAAAAAGGAAGAAGCCCATGTCAGAGATGTAAGGGATGAACCTGATACAAATAAATCTAAGAAAGAAGAAGCGAAAGATCTCTATTATGATTGAGATCATCTTTCTCTTTAAGTGATGTAAGGGATGAACCTGATACAAATAAATCTAAGAAAGAAGAAGCGAAAGATCTCTATTATGATTGAGATCATCTTTCTCTTTAAGTGATTTATGTTGGTTGTAAAATAGTATGATAGGAAGCAATGTATATTAAAAGCATCATGATAGAAGCATGGGAGGAGCACTTCAAGAAGGAGCTCTTGGAAACCTCACTGATAAACAACATTGAAGGCAGTCATCAAGATCAAGGGTCATCATTCCATAATCAATATGGAAACAGGTGCTGACATTTTCTAATAGAGTTCTCTAAGGATTCACTGGTTAGAAAGAAAGCAAAAGGTTTCATCGAGAATTCTATGCTACAGAATTTTGGAATTGGGATAAGATGACATATTCATGAATCAGGTCAAGGGAATGAAGTTCTTCATTCTAGTAAAATTGCTACAGGATGACTCAAAAGGAAAATTATGAGGTACATATATTTATATGCTTACACTAGATGCTGTGAAGTCATGTCATGTGGTTGCAGGTGATGAACTTCTATGATCTATGGAAGGAAGATCTCTTCTGGTGCACAAGTTGCCACTAAAAAATGAAATTAAATATGTCCTCATATGGAATATGAGGTGGTTGTATGCAAACAAGGAACTGGATACTGGAAGTTCCTGGGGATGAAGTTGTCTGGAGAAAGAATGGAAGAGATCATGAAGTGCAACCATGTAAAGAGGTGGTTATCATCCGGAAGCCAAGAAGATGTGACTTGGAGATCTCCTGGGAAGATATGTGGACTTTGATAGAAGTATGGTAAAGAAGAAGACTCTTGACAAAACATATCTTTAGGAGATGTGTCAATCTGAATAGAGAATGTTGATGCCTACAGGAAGATGTCATGGTGAAAGATCATCACTGAGGTAACTTTTGATTTAAAATTTCATATGTATATGTTTATCTCAATGAGTTTATGCAGGACTCCCAATCATGTGGAAGGATGTAAGATCCTTGAGATATGGTTCGAAGGAAAGCAGCATGGCATAAAGGTGGACCGGAGGAGGAAGACTGATGAATCACTTTCTGATAATTGACACGACTCGTGGATGAAAGTGATGGATGATCTGTGCCCTATGAAGCCAAAAGTTGAAGATTCCTCAATATCGAAATCCATGACTTCAAGGGGAGGAATTCTTCATGAGCAACAGGGTGTCTCACCATTGTTGTTGCAGGTCCCTGGTTGAGAGGGAACCTGGTGGTAAGTTTCTTACTTGGAAGAAACTTGAAGTATGTCCTTCCTGAGTTAAGAGGGAGTGACGTATATGATTCTCTAATTCATTTGTCAAGTACTAGACCAGGACTAACAACCGTAAGTCTTAGTGAAGGCTGTAGTACCCTCAATTTCTAAAATTAACTCAGAAGCCCTAAAGTCTGAATTTTAACAGGTATTAAAAATACTGATACTATAATTCAAATTCTAAATTTCAGAATAAGGAATTTAACAGATAAAATTAACATTTACCTTCATAACAAACAAATTATGAAATTCATTCTTAAACACTAACCTAGTTAATTGTTTGATGATGGTTCTTCCTTGCTGTAACTCTCGCTCCACTGCCCCTGCTCCTATTTTCGTTACCAAATGACCAAAAACCATCCAACCAACTGAATACAGCTTCAGTATTCAGTTCCAAAGTACTCAAATTGAGATACTTTGGCCCCCGTGCCCAAAATCTCAGAACAATTGAAACTCGGTATCTCCTGATATCTCAACATACAATTTGCCCTTCCATCTCTCAACACAACTCCTCAGGAATTCTCCTCTCATTCAGTTTCTTTTTTCCCTCATGTTCCATCTCTGTATGGTTAAATAATCCATGTTAGGCGATTATTGCCTCATCACCGCCTACCTTAAATCTTATTGATTTATTAAAATGTATAGGTGTAACCTCCAGTTTTTATGAATGAGGATACATATGAGGTTACTTATCTTTATGTTTTAAAACTTCTAATTATTTTGTTTTTTAATTTATATTATTTAAATATACCAAATTAATATATATATATATATATCTGTGTGTGTGTTTTAAAGCTAATTTCTTTTAATTATAATTAAATTAAAATATGTATTCATATATATTTACATTAATAGGGTTGTTAAAATATATTTTATTAAAATAGCTTAATAATTGCCAAATGAGTACTATTTCTCCTCATTAATATTTTGAGGTACTTGATCCATTTATCATTTACTTAGACATCATTCATAATTATTTAATAAGTATACTAGTGTAAGACATACAACGTATGCCTATGTAGCTATCATACGCATATGTCGTATGCTTACTAATACCTTTTGTTCATAATTTGAAATGGGTCATTAGTAATTACAAAGGCCATGTGGAGAGAATGGATAGACACATCATTCTGGTCTTCACCTGGAAGACAAAATGGAGGATTGGGTAATCATCTGGCATCTGATACTCTTTGAGAATGAGATAAGACATTCAAGATAAGAGTATTCGGGGACCGGTATTCTTTGAGGGTTGGCTACCCAAGAGAAGAATAGTCCAACAAGGTCATACTCTGGGAACATCTTGGTGAAGTATGTGCCTTCGAGAGACAATGACTATGGTGTCTATAAGTCATGTGTCTCGCTAGCATTGTAGCCCATTGTCTAGTTGAGAGATGGGGATGTTAGTCAAGGCCTTGCACTAGGACAATGCTAGTTGATATGACGCTATACAGATGCGATTACCAGTCTGATTCTTCTTATGAGATTCTTCAAGATTGAAAGTGACCATATATCGTCATGAATACCTCCCTAGTTAAGAGGGAGTGTTGGAAAGTGTAACTAGGATCAGTCTTCATATTGACTATGTAATTATGTATTTATGTAAAGAAGAAGACAAAGATAATAAAATGTATTGTTGTTATGCTTGCTTCATGAGTTTCATGAGAAAGGTTTTTATTATAGGTCAAAAGACTTCTTCTTGATGTCTTTTAGGGATTTGTCATTTTGCCATAAATGTACTGATTAAGAGTCATGTATATGAAAAGTCTAGTCAAAGGAATATGCCTCAAGACCTTGTCATATAACCGTGAAGAAATGGCTCAAGTATGATGCTCAAAATAGTCCTCAAGACAACCTCCATCACGCTGGAAAATAAGCCCTACAAGTCGGCTCTATAACCATATAACAGGTCGGCTCTATAACCCTATGACAGGTCAGCTTCATAGCAGTCAAGGTCAACTATATATACCCCATATACTGCGCAGAAAAAGCAAGACAAAACCTCGACCTTCTCTGAGTTTTTCAATAAGGTTTAAGTGATAAAAGATTACGGATTGCAGAACTAGTAACAAGGTTATATACAAGAAGAAAATGTGGAAAAGGGAGACATATACATGTGAGGATTTGCGAACAGAATTGCAAGTATGACTTCGGATATATGATTTTGTTAAAGTGTTGACATAGGGCTGCGGTGATGTACAGAGAAGTACTGTAATAAAGTGCGAAGAAGGGTTGTGATCAAAGTGCGAAATAGGTCTGTAATAAAGTGCATGGAAAGGGTTGTGATCAAAATATGAGGCTACAACAAGAAACAGTGCGTAGAAGGAAGGATCCAAGGTACAAACATTGTACCACTGTCTTGGGTATGAAGAAGTCTAGAAGGATCCAAATTAAAGGAAAAACCAAGCTCTCTAAGGTTGGTGTGGAACGGTGCAGATCGGTGCAAGAAGGTGCAGGAAAGAAGGAGTCATTGAAGGAGCATTGACAAGGTCTTAGAGGCATATAAAGGTCAAGGGTCTATGTCATGGTCATGGTACTTGTCATCTGAAAGTCTATAAGAATAATTTCTTGTGGGTTTTCCTCTCCAAGAGGGAGAGGTTTTGGCACTAGCTTGAAGAGCCTAAATTTGTGTCTCTTGTGTTTTTGATAACTGACTTGCTGACAAATATATTAAGCTAAGAAGAAATGACAAAAGTAAAAGAAATAAGCTCACAAGTAATTATCAAGTAGAGAATTTGAATTAAACCTAGCCCTACCTAATTCTCAACAATATTAGCCCCATGCATCATTAAAGAACCCATGATTGTCCCAACCCCTAGTGAGTGATGAAATTCCTAACCTTAAGGGGTTAGTCACTGCTATATCTTACACATCATGTTCTCATTCCCTGGAGCCCTAAGTAGTTATAAAAGAAAAATCAATAAAAGGCAAAAGGAATATGAAAAAGGGTGGAAAACCAAAGGTCGGGGTAACTCATGTACCACGATTACTCCCTCCTACATCTATACACCCAAGTGTGGGCCTCCCTCATCATAGCTACCCTTGTAACATGCCATGTGGCTTGGAGCCTTCCCTGATGCCCCACTATGTTCCATCATTATATCACATGACACTTGCCATATGACGGATGTACCATGGACTTATCACTCCCTTTAAGGTTGAAACCACTTAATAAGGTCCTTGATTAACCTCCTTCTTGAACTTGGAGACACCTGTACACTCTAAAGCTCATTATGGAAGGGCATGCCACTATGAAGTGCCCACTTGGTTCCATGACTTGTAAGCTCATTTGCTCAATTACACTAATGATTTGCTGCACTGGAAGGTGGGGAGACGGATTAGATCTTATGCAAGATTGCAAGTAGGTCTTCATCCTGGGGTTTGGTCTCCCTATACAGGGTCCAAGCCCTCCAGAGGGTCATATTAGCATTTATAGGGTTTATGCTAAGAGCCATGGGCTTCCATTATATTAGAGAGCAGATAGCCATGCCATGGGATCCTTCAACACCACTCATTGCTCAGTCGTGTTCCATTTATTTGATGATGATGATGCACCTAGACCACCTTGCCCAGTCAGCGACACACTTGCAACACACACTTGGCAGTTGATCCAGGGCCCAGATGGGGTATAGTCTCGCCATGGTAGACAAAGGGAGGGCTTGCATCATTGTTCCAGTCCTTACAGTGGGATACATGCTTGTTCGATTCAGTTGAAGACCCATCAAGATGATCTTGTGCCCCCACAACCACTTAGGGGCACCAAAGGTCATTTGCTTGGAGATCAAGAGAACATCCCCTTCATCACTGTTTTTGGAGCCCTTTCATGCATTTTGGCACATGTTGAACTCCATTTGGCCTCCCAACCACCCTCTTAGCTACTTGTTTATCATTTTGGCCCTCTTAAGAAGCTTATTTTTCATGTTATGTAGCTATTTGGAGGGCTCGTCACCAAAGGGTTGTTATTTGTACATTATTTTATTATTAGTGGCATCATTAGGCCTAATTAGGCAAGTTGAATCCCTTAGAGGATCATATATATTGATAAGAGGTTCATTTCATTCCTCATCGTCACCTGGATTTGTATCTCTTTGGAGAAAGACTAGGACCTCCAATTTGATTGGTGAATTGGATGTTAATTGATGCATTTTGATGTTTAAATATTTGCTACTTGTCTTCGAGCTTCATTTTTTGCAAGTCTAATGGATGGATATAGTCTTCTTGTCATGTAATTGTTGCTTTTAAGCCAAAGTTTTCATGCAATTTGTCTAATGTATGGAACACTATGCTTGATTAATTTTGTGCCCTAATTGATGATGTGAAATTCAAAAACACATTGTAATCTTGGCTTGTTCTATACATTATTCATCTTGGAAAGGAGATTGAACTATTCCTAAGGGTGGGTTAATTCTTTACACCTTGAAACTCCATTATTTTTCATTACGAAGTATAAATCCTTGTTGCCACCTTGTAGCTACTTCTCTAGGGCATGCGAAGGTGCAATAAGGCTCCTTGAAGGAGCAAGAATCCTAAATCATAATCACTTTGACTCCATTCTCCTAAATAGGCAAGGCACTAGTCTACAAGTCCTTGGTGATCACCATAAATTCTTCTCCTTTCTTAAATTTTCATGCCTTAACCCTAGACGGCCTTCCTAGGGCATCCAATGGTTTCAATT
Source organism: Pinus albicaulis (assembly GCA_034641835.2). Taxonomy (NCBI): domain Eukaryota; kingdom Viridiplantae; phylum Streptophyta; class Pinopsida; order Pinales; family Pinaceae; genus Pinus; species Pinus albicaulis. The sequence continues at coordinate 445,867,796 of CM076580.1, read as the reverse complement.
CTAGCCATTGGTTTGCTTAGCGAGTTGGTGAGGAGCTGCAATGTGGTATCCTCTACATGCACTCCAAATTTGACGCCAATCCCACAGCTGGTTTGTGAGATACATGAAGCACTAGCTTCCAAATCGTTTAGCCCTTGGTCCTTCTAGGTTAGCGACCTTCAAAGGGATCTGTTTTGCTTGAAAACTCAAAGGATGTTCACTTATTTTGATCCCTTCTTCTCCCTCACTTAGTCTACACCTTTTATTTTAAATTTCACCTGAAACCCTAGGCTTTGCTTGGGTCCTCTGGAGTTTTTTTGTGGTCCCATTTCTTCATCATTCACTATATCACAAGGCCACCTGGGAACCTTCTCCCATAGGAGCTTAGGTCTAGGGCATCACTTATTAAGGCATATCTCTAATCCTATGTCTAGGCCTCCTTTGATCCTTTCTTGGAGAGCCCCACACGTTGCTTCTAAAGCAAGCAAACTCTATCCTTTGAGTTTCTTCTGTGAATGGGCTCTAGATATTACTACGTATTCTATCAATGACTTATCATTCATTAGTGATCTCCCTCATACCAGGACTCCTCCCATCGGTGAAAGTTCGTAAAGAGCAAGGGACATCAACTAAGGTGACAGTGGGTACCTATCCCATTGTTGCCACTTGATCTAGTGGTAGTCCCTTAGGAAGCCCTCCTAGGACCCCTGCTAAATTGAGCGGTAACAAGCAACATAGATACACAACATAAAAAATAATTCATTGTATATTAGCCTGATGCATTAGTAGTAGTCATCTAGCAAGTAGCGAAGGAATTTATGCAGTAATTTGTTAATGATTAGAAAGGATCACTCACAAGATCCTTCTTGGATGATTTCATGGGAGGATTTCTTCACCTGTGAGAAAAAGGATCATGATAATATTGCAGATATATTCTACTCCCTCAAATTTGGTGCAATCTCCTTAGAAGTTTGTTGGTACATTTGCAGCATGATGAAGTCTCATCTTAGAGATGAGGAGAAAGTTGAAGAAGATTAGATGACCAGATGAGGTAAAAATGTATTCATTTGTTGAAATTTTTCTTTGGTTTATTTAGCTCATGTCTTAGTTTGCAAGAAGAGCAGGTTGCAGAAATCTACCTGGTTACATCAGCATGATATGCCTTGGCTAAAGTTTGGGCTCTTCCGATTGAAGAAATGTTAGTGGTAATCATCATCTGATATGGTCTCGTACAGTATGAAACACTGTTGACTTTAGAGGGAGCTACAGAAGCTCTGACGAAATAAGCTTGATGTAAAGATGACTCTGCTTGTCTGATGATTAAATACATGAAGACCATGATGAAGGATGTTGATGAAGATAAGCCATGACATCATATAGAAGTTATCCTGATCTGATAACTCTGATATTTGATTTGACTCTGATGGTTCAATATGTCTTTGCTACCTGAAAAGATACATTGCAAGAAGTTATGTGACAGATAGAAGCTATATGATGATGACTCAATTCAATGAATCGAGTGGATGACTTTGGCACGTGGGCCAAAGGAATTGATGACAATGTACACCACGCTGACAGGAAAGGAAGCAGGTTGCAGAAAGCTAAATAGTCATGTCCTGGCAGATACTTTCTCGATGCTCAAAGGAAGCTATGTTCGAGCTCTACGATGATTGGTTCATGAATATGCAGCTAATGAAGGTTCATGGAAAGTGATGGTGTGAACCCTTTCTTGATGATAAGTTGTTCATAAAAAGGGATTTGTGACGTTCAGAGAGGTAGAAGTCTGCATATGTTTCGATGATGCTAGTCCCTGGGAGCTACTGACATGATCTCCCACTAAAGAAAAGGTAGCTAATGGTGGACACCCTGGCTGGAATTCCCTTGTGGAGGGGAATGATTATATCCTTCCTGGTTGAGAGGGAGTGAGATATAGTTCTCTACTTCATGTGTCATGCACTAGACTAGGACTAGCAACCATAAGTCTTAGTGAAGGCCATGAGGAGAGAATGGGATTCAGAGGATTAGGTAAGCATCTGAGACTGGTACTCGCTAAGGATTCGGAATCCAAGATGGGAAGTGATCTCATGACCGACACTCTTTGAGGATCTAACAGGGCATCCAAGATAAGAGTGTTGGAAGAGTACCGATATTCTTTAAGGGTTGGAAATCCAAGATAAGAATAGTCCTAAAAGGACATACCCAGTGAACATCCGGATGGCATATGTGCCTTGAGAGGTAGTGTAGTATCCCACATAAAGCCTCTCAACATTGATCTCTGATGTTGTGAAGAGACATAATATCTTAGTCAAGGCCTTACTATGTTAACGATGTTGGTTGTGATGATTTGATCATAATGTTGATGCATACAAGATGGCTTACCAATCTAACTCTTCTTATGAGAACTTTTCAAAGGAAGTATTGTCCTTGTACCGTCAGTCAATTATGAATACCTCCCTAGTTAAGAGGGAGTGTTGAAAGTTGTAACTAGTGTCAGTCTACATAATTGTATTTTGGATCATGACATGATGGAATTATTATTGTCCTTTTCAAAAGAAAAGAAAAAGAAAAATATTTTTATAAAAGAAAATTACTTTAGCATGGGTTTCTTGCCCATGGTCATTGGTCCTAGGTCCAAGCACCCATTGATTGCTCTAGGGGTTTAGTCTTGAGTCAAAGTCCAATTCATGATGTAAAAGACAAGTGATCAAACCAATGTAGTTGGAAAGGAGCATCATTTGTCCTTGGAGAATTTGGTGGGAGTTATGGAGAATAGACAGAAGATAAGTAAGAAGTCTCCATCCTCCCATAGTGTGAAGAACTTTGAAGAGTTGGATAGGATCACTGAGTTGTATGGGGAGAAGCCTTCATCAAATCATATTTTAGAGATAGCCATATATAAAGAAAGGGCAAGAAGTAAGGGAAGAAATCAAAAATCCCATAAGACTTTCACTCCACCCACATCTAAGTTGAATATTGATTTGGGAGGATGGATAAATAATGCAAATATTTTCGTGCCTATGACTAAAATCATGAAGATTCCCTCCCAAAGACATAAATTGTTGAAAGCCATTGATCCACCTAATGGAAAAGAAATGTCAAATATTTCTAAAGATAGATATGAAGATGCCCCTATCACTTTGCAAAGTAGTGATATGAGATAACAGAGACCATCAACCTTTTTTCATCACTATGTTGGTCAATGCGATGCTTTTGCACAATTGTATGTTTGACTCTGGGGCATAATCTTGTGTCATGACTAAGAAAGTCATGAATCAGTTAAACTTGAGGATTTCTAGACCTTGCCACAACATTTGTGCTATGAATTCGAAAATTATCGAAGTTTGTGGTTTGATAAAGGATCTTCAAGTCCACTTAGTTGTACATCTTGATATCAAGATCACCATGGATATTGTGGTGATCGATGTGCCCGATGCATGGGGGGTGTTATTGTCTAGAAAGTGGGGAGCTTATATAGGGGGTAGTTTTCAAAGGCATTGAAGTTATGCTACCATCCCTAATAATGAGCGCATCATGGTTAGAAGGGTTTTGTTATGTTCTCTCCCTTAGGTCGTGGACCGTGAGACTATACAGTCATGGATTGAGATAGGGATTCCACCCTTAGGTTGTGGACCGAGAGACCATGTTTGTGGTCTGGGAAATGTAACCTATGCATATGCTTGGTTTGGCCTCATTGATTGATCCCACTGGTCAGTAGGGTTATGGCTTTTGGGATGTGTTGGTTGCTATGCATCTTTCCTTATGATGAGACTAATGATCTTAATCAATGGCTTAGATTATCTAGGACTCGATCCACGCCTTTATCTAGAAGATTCGCACCCGATTTAATTAATACCCTTTAATTATTCTCATTTCCTAAGTTTAGACTTAGGAATACATTAAAAATAATTAATTATTTTGATTAAATCATCTCCGAGTGGAAATTCTCCAAACGATTTCTGGGTCTTGGAGAATGCATGTGTATTAGCCTCTCTGTAAAATCTCGAGGCTAGAGCACATTCGATGCTACTAAAATCAACACTTTACATCTACAGAAAATTCGGAACCTAATATCAAAGAGGTGGTATGATCCATTTCATTTCCTTTCATCTTCTCGCTTATCTCTTTGAAAACATTCTTGTTCTGGAAAAATTCTCCCAAAAATTAGAAGCCTGAAAAGGAATCTGAAGTTGTTCACATTTGTTTTGTTTTGAGCTTAAGTCTTTTGTTTTACTCACTAAAATGGATGGCATCAATGTTTCCATGATTGGCTGCCCCATCTCAGCACATAATATTTTCTGATCCTGATAAGTTTCAGTCATTAATAGTTCCCTTAGAGTTTATAGAATTTAATAAATAGTGGGAGATTCCACTACTTTTCTCCTTTGAATCTATGATTCAAGATTTGTCATTTTCTAACTCCATTGAAACACTACAACGAATTCTCCCACTATTCGTTACACCATCTATGACTAGCCAGTAATCATCTTTCTTCTCTTTTTCAGTTAATTCATATTAAGTACAACCTGCAACATGACCTAAATTCTCAACTGTGAGATCTTTTGTGTGGTCTAGCATATTTTCCTTTTGTTTCTCCCTTCCTTGATGTTTGTTGGCCCCTGTTTGATTCTTGTTAGGAGCGCATAGCCCTGTTAAACAACCTAGGTGTTCCTTCACCCATGCTTCAGTTTGTTCTATCCTTCTTGTTAGGTTTTTGTTATGTTCTTCACATTTCCACCAAAACTCTGTGTACTTCCCCAAGGAGGAAACTAATTCCAACTGCCTCATTTTTCAAATAAATCCTCCACGATGGCAAAAGATCCAACTTTGATACCACTGTAATGTCCCTAGGATCAGGGAAAATTTTAAAGATGGACAATTATCTTTAAGTTTAAAAATTCGACGAATCTCACTAGTCCCTAACAATGTTGCACGAAGCGGGGACGAAGCGGGGACGTTTTTTGGAAGCGGGGACGCGGAACCGTCATTTCCAAAAAATCTAGGAAGCGAAGCGTCTCGGAAGCGTCTACTATATATATATATTTTTATTTTTATTTTTTTGCATTTATATTAAAAAAATATCCAAAATACCAAATTAATTGTAGAAGACATGGAAGCATGCATATTTGTACATAAATCAAGATAGATATGACATCCATTGTACATTAATGATTAATTATTTGAGCATCAACCATTTAGAATAGATGCATCAAAAATCTATAATCTAGATTCTTCTCCTCTTATCTAGCCTTTGCCTCTACCTCGATTATCTAGGGACATTAGTCAAAATTGCCCAATTTTGATCAAACCCTTGATCGATTATTTTGACTTGATTGAAATGTAATTTTTTGCTAACGACATGACAAAGGAGTTCAACAATTAACACCACCAACACTAGGGTACATATAGGGCTTGGTGCTCTTGATTAAATGCTAATCACATACCCTCATACATGATATAATCTAATGACATGCCACCATACCACTGATCCTGAATTCCTGAAAACTGTTAAGTCTGCTGAATTTGGAAGAGGATATGAAATTCTATTTTCTCCATATGAAGTCTGATCAGGCTGGAACCACTCTCAAACATCCTGAGTCATTTCATGGTAATGTTAAAAATTTAAGTAAAAGGATGAAAATGAAAAATAAATGAGGGAGCATCTAAGAAATATCTAAGGAGGTAAAAGAGAGCTTATATTTTTTTCCTCCTATCCCTAACTCAGCACTAACTCACCTACTAACCCAACCAAAGACAAAAAATTAAAAAAAAAATCAAAAAAATCATTTTTCTGACCTACATTAGTCGGATCCGTACGGCACTGTACGGAACCGTTCACGATCCGTACAGATCCGTCCCGGAATCGCGGCAGTTCCGTACAGCGATCCGCCGTACAATCCGCGGATCCGGGCGTATGGATCCGAAAAACCAGGAACCGCAAATTTTTTTGGGATCCGCGGTTTCGGGTACGGATCCCGTACGGTTCCGTACGGGACGCGGTTCGGGCCTTGGAGCCAGGGGGGGGGGGACGTTTCCTGCAACATTGGTCCCTAATATGCAAACTATAAAATGCTTATTAATGTATTTGTAAAATTATTCAAATTTAGAATGATATTATATATACTCTCTATATAATGTTGGCGATTTTTATCGTAAAATAATTTTATATTGTAAAATTTGGGCGAATCATTTTTATAAAAAAATGGAAATTGGCGAATATTTTTTTTGGAAAAATCATGGAAAATTAGCCCACCTGCGAATATTAGCCCCTAAAATTTTCCATGCCTAGGATAATTTTACCCTTAGAGTGTGTTACCACTCAAACTAGCAAGGGTCCTAAAAGGGGATCCGTGAAGGGAAACCACTAGCTCAAGGAAAACAATGGAGCGATAGCCCACTCTCACCTCGGCTAAGGCTCCCTACTCTTAACAGACTTTCACCGATTGGAGAAGACCCATTATAACAAGTAGCGCGATATTGAATGGATCAATGATACGGTAAGAGGTGATCCTAAAAGCCTATTCACAAGAGAGGGTCAGATATATGGCTTGCTTGCTTTGAAAGAAAGATGAAAGGATCTCTAGGAAGGTCTTAAGGGAATTCTAAGAGCTAGGGTTTGAGTATATGACTTGTTAAGAAGATTCTTAGCTCCTAAAATCCTTGTGGAAACTTGGCTTCCGAGTGGTCTTTGTAAAATTGGCTTCAATAAGTTATAGGTCCACATGGGACCAAGTGGACCCGAGTTAGGTCAAGGGAATGGGGTTCAGCAACCAATGATGTGCTTGGCCTAATCAGGGAGGAGAAGGGGATCAAGGAAGGAATTTTCAATGAAAGGTAATGCAATGACCCCAGTGAGGTTTCTGGCCTGAGGAAACCAAAGGCAAGAATTGGTCTTCGAGCTAGGGCTTGCGATATCTCAAGATCCCAATGTCGGAATCTCATGAAATTTGTAAGGCTTCTTGAGGACTGAGCAGCGCAATTGTGGACCAAAAATCGAAGTGTTTGGATGACTAGATTGTGAAATAATTGATGCCCTAGGTGACCCATGTAGGCTAGTCCTAGAAAACAAGGGAAGGTGAAAGAAATAAGCTTTGAAGTGATCACCTATGCAGGACCAATGCCTCATCCTTTGGGGAGATTGGAGTTAAGTAGAATTATGACTGAATTTTGGATTTTCTAGGTCAAGGAGACCTAAAAGACAACTTCGAATAGCATTAGAGAAGCAGCAAAAGCAGCTTCAAGAGCTTTATACTTCTTTTTGCAAAATATATGGCTTGTCAAGATGAATTTCAATGGTGAGAGTTGAAACATCTCCTAGGAACATTCATTCATAATACATGGCCCATACATGAAGCATCACTATCTAGAAACAAAATTTCCACAACTTTGCACAAATGGATGTAATAAATTAGCACTAGTATTGCAAAATCCCAGCAACGATGTATATGACAAAAAAAAAAGAATAGCATTAAATTGCACTTACATGTATTAAGAGTATATCCAACCATCAAAACTTTGCCAATCATGAAGCTCCAAAACAAAAGAAAATGATCCAAACATCAAAATTCATTCCATGCACCAAAAATTTGTCCTCCAAGAAGGATAGCGAAGTCCTCTAAAGAGATACAAGTCCAATCCAAGTGATGATGCTAAAATGAATTCACATCACATGTATTTATACACTTCTAATGAGTTTCATTTAGCTAATTAGGCCTACATTAGCCCCTAGAATAAAATAATGTGCAAAATAACTAACTTTTGGTGACAAGCCCACCAAACCAACTCATAAACAAAAAGAATAAGCCTCTCAAGAGGTCGAATGATTAATAATAAATGTCGTTGGCCCTTCTAAGAAGCCCGATGAAGTCCATAAGTGCCATAATGATGAATGGGACTCACAAAAGTAATGGACAAGGGGTTGGCCCCTTGTTCTCCAAATAATAAACTTGTAGTGCTCCCAATGGGTGTGGGGGCACACAAGTAACCTCATGGGTCTCCAAGTAGATCGAAGATGCCTGTAGACCATCTGTAAGGGCTCAGATGATGGTGTAAGCGATGCCACATCAGCATACAAGTCCTGAGTCTGCTAAGTGCATGGTACAACTGTGGGGTCGGTTGGGCATGGTGAACCATGTGCATCTTCCTTGTTCAATAGGTGAATCTCGAGCAATCTTCAAACATCTCTAGTGATCCATAGAGTGTTTTCTACTGCTGTGGAGGCCTATGGCTCTCTACACACACCCTACATGTGCCAATATAGCCTTCTGGAGGGTTAAAACCTCGTATAGGGAGACCAAACCCAAAATGGAGACCACCTGCAATCCTACATAAGATCCAATGCATCCCCTAGCCTTCCAATACAACAAGTCATTTAAGGAAATCGAGTTAAAGAGCTTACAAACCATGGACAACAGGTGGTCTCTTCATAATGGCATGCCCTTCCATAGTGGGCTTTGGTACGTGCTAATGTCTCCAAGCTCCAAGGGAGGTTAACCAAGTACCCTATTAGGTGGTTTCTACTTTTAAAGGAGACAGTATATCCAAGGTAAATCATTCAAATGGTGGTGGCACAAGATAAAGAGATGAAACGAATAAGGAATGAAAAGGGGAGCCTTGGGTCACATGTCGGCGTACAAGGGTAGCTAATAAAGGGAAGCCAACACTTGGGTATATAATGTATAAGAGGGAGCAATCATGGCGCATGAGATACTCCTGCCTTGATTTTTCGACCCTTCTTCAAATGTCTTTTGCCTTTTATGATTCTTCTTTGATTAACTGCTCGGAGCTCAAGGGATAAGAGCATGGTGTGTAAGGTATAGTAGTGGATACCCCCTTTAAGGTAGGGCAGTTCATTGCCCACCAGGGGTTGGGACAATCATGGGTTCCTCAATGACAAAGAAGGCTCATCTAGGGCCTATAGGAACTAGGGTGATGGCCATGGGTATGGGATAGAGTTCATGCATTGGCTTTTGCCCATGCACTAAATGTGTTTGTCCCGTCTATCTTTTGCATTTTGTGGTACATTTTCCTATTGAATGTGGCCAATTATGTTTTTATTTTTCTTTTCAGCTGCATCAACCTTTGGGGCATTGTTTCAGGCCCGACCCAAGGTGTGGGCAAGGGGAAGGGGAGGCTAACAATATGTGGACCCAATGGAGGGATGTGGACCTAGGTGGGAGAAATAATGAATGGGGTTATAATGAATGGAAGGGGGGTGATATATGTGGATGACGTTGCCGGACCATGCAACCAAAATTAGGGTTTCCCATGAGTACCATCCCTAAAGCCCCAAAAGTCAATAAAAGAGATCCCACGGGACTAAGATCCAAGGGTAACATCCAAAAGAGGTCTAGGGGACAAGAACACAGGCCTGTTAACCAATGGAGTGGCACCTGATGATAATGAGAACACTTCATGCCCAAGGATGAACCAGAGGACACATGTACCATCAGATATCATTAGATATCATCAAGTTCAACAGAGTTTTTAAGCTCTACTTATACTCCTCATCATCTTTCTCTTGTGCCCAGATTCCACGCCCTACGTGGAATTGTAATAAGTGATGCTAGTAATGATGAGTTTTGAGTCAGTATTGAGTCTGTAACAAGCCTAGGTAGTCTGGGACCTTGCCAACAAGTGAGTATTACTCTGGGAGGATTTTTTTACTTGGTTAATTATCATCTCCCTAAGAGGAGTTAATAATTAATTGATTTTTTTCCTCCAATTTTACCCCAAAACCGGAGTACAGCTTGATGGTGAGACCTTGGGTGAGTCCTAGCGTCTAGAGTCAATGTATATTACCATACTAGATCACATAAAATTTCGTTTGTATGGGGTATGAGTAATCAAAATTACACCTCTCACCCTCAAATTTCTACTATGACACACTTTGAGGGGTTAAAAATGTGTTTTGAACAATCAAAACCCATTTTTCCTAAGTTTAGTGGAAATCCGGTAATTAATTAAGCCAGAAATTAAATAAATGGAGAAAAATCAATATCCACACATGCTAAATGAGGTGGAAAATTATGGACGATTTAAAGTGAAGTCACAAGGTGATGTGGACTCCTAAAATCAAGGCAATAACATGTGCTCAAATAAAACCGAATTTATGGCATTAAATGAGAGTTGCTTACTTGGAAATTCGAATTTTTGAAGTTAATGCACATTTGGGACGATTTGGGAGAATATTTGGTGGATATTTTTTTGGGAAATTGTCCCCACATGGGTTACCACCCATATACACATGTCATTCCATCATAAAATTCGAATTTGGCACATAAAGGAAAAAGAAAATGATGTCCACTTGCCAAAATCCAATTTTTACACTTGGCAATGGAGCTCCACATATCAAATTCGAATTTGCCTTGTGACCTTTTCCCTCTCACCACTTGGCATTTGGTTCTTCATTAAGATTTGATCTCAACTTTCTATATAATGGAGCCATGGGCTCTCATATTATATCTTGTGACTAGCTATTGTGCTTGCGGAAACACTGTTGCCTTGTACACTTTCAGAAATATCAATAAAGACTTTGGCGTTTCATTTATGAGATGTTTCTCCTCTTGGAGTGTGATGAATTGTTGATCATTGGTATGATTCCTTTTACTCATGATTTGATTTAATTTATTTCCATATGCTCTTGTAAATTTGTTAATGTAGAGCTATCTTACATTGACATTTGATTTAGGAGTATGCTCTAGGTATGGAATGCTCTAGTTGGTTTCAAATAAATCTCTAGAGTTTTTTAACATTGTTCATTGCTAGATCTATATAGAACTAATTCTTGATTGAAGTTTTGTAGAGAGAACATCTTGTTGAGATTAAATAATCGAGTGTTGGGAGAAGTCTATGGAGAGACCAACCCACTCTTCATACATTCTCAAAGTAGCTCTCATTTGTTCTTTGAGCCTTCATAGTCTTATCTTACAAAGTGGTTTTGCAGGGGTTTTGGGACATAGCTTGTATACAAGCTGAATACTTCTAAATTTGAATATTTTTAAAACATTATACTTCATTGCTTTCATTTGCTATCTAAGAATTTGAAAATGACTAAGCAAAGATGAGAGTTCACTCTAACTCTTTGGCTTAACCCTTTGTAAATTGTTGTGCAATATTTTGTAATTTTATCCGTCTAATATTTGATTGGTTTTGCAGCTCTCTTTACGAACTTTTTCTTGTAACAACTTGAGTTGACAAAAACAATAAATTACTAACAAGTTGTTGCAGGACCTTTGAGAACTGAATTTCAAATGAGGAAGATAACTCCCTCTTCTTTGGTTGTGGGCATAGAAGAGGCTTAGCTTCTCTTCTCCTATTGTAAAGTCTGAATTCTTTTGAGTTTTAGAAATTCTCATCGAGGAAAAATCTATGGTCTCAATTTCTATTTGTAAAGACTTTCCTTGGTTTAGAAAATGCCTCATGGTCATTTCCTTCTTGTAAAATTAATAAAATTCTTGGTTTTGGGAGCGTGGGTTTTACCCATTGGTATCCCTATCTCTCCACCTTTTTGAAGAGACTTTGTGGCTTGATCTTTAATATTTTTCACTTGCATGCACATCATTTAATTGGGAATTAACACAATCATGCATTACACTCATCATGCATGCACTAAAACTAATTTGCTTCAGATTTCTAGTCTTTTTACTTTCATAAGCAAGTTCAAACTTTTGCATGCATGCACTTTTAACTTGAATCTAATTTGTCATGAATTTTGTTCCAAAACCATTTATGCTTCACCTTTAATTACATTTTACATGCAATAAGTATTTGGGCAAATTTTATCCATAAATTAGCATTCTACTTCATGACATGCAAATACATTTCAAGTTTGAAGGTTAATTTACATTGTTTGATTAATTTACTTACATGCCCCAAGCAATCACTAAAATTTTACCTCCAACATATTTTGGTTGAAAAGACGTTTTAGGGACCTCTACCTCTATGGACTCCTCACTATGAGATCCAAATATTTGGGCGAGGGTGAGGTTTGAGGATTAGAGTTCAATTGTAACCTTGCTTTAGAACTAATTAATAAAATAAACCAAGAGCATTTTTTCATCACATTTACCTTACTTGCAAGATCTAAATTTTTGCTTTCTTGATGGTTTAGAGTTTCACGTGCAATATCATTTCCCTTTTTTCAAGAAGCATTTCCTTTCATGCAAGTATGGTAATCTCTTTTGCAACAAATTTAGCTTAATTTTCTTGTACTTGGACATTATCTACTTTAGAAAGCTCCATTTCATGTTTAATGTTCATCATGTTCATGGATGGTTGATGAATCTCATTTCCTTTCAAGTACTCTTATTTCATGTTGCAAAGCTAAATGCATGTTGGTTTAACTTTCAATTCTTTTTATCATTTGGTTTCTGTTTAGATCACTAATTGTTTCCTTGTGAACAAGATAGCTTCATGTGTTTTGATTCATAAATTCATTTATCTTGAGAGCATTTCTGATATCTTGTGCTAACAGTCTTTTGTTTTCTATTCAGGATTACTGTGCTCTCATCTCTTTTAGCATTTTTTTTACTTTTGAGCAAATTGTTTGTAAAGGCACTGGTTTATACTAAGGGGAATCAAGTTTCTACTTATGAGATTGATCCATCCCCCATGTCAGAGCAGATGCAAAATGGAGAAAGGCAGGTCAAAGAAGTCTTGGATACTTCGAATTTTCCATCTGAGCATCTTAAAGATCGGGCAGAAAGGCCTACTTTAATTGCATAAACATCAACATCACAATCTATTAAGAGAAGAAAAGAAAAAAGCGGAAAGGATTTGGTAAATCTGATGACCAGGTACAACACAGCGTTGGGATGGATCAAAGTCCTAAAATATTCAGAATTGGACACGGCACATCAGAAAAGCAACCCATGGATCTGCTGGAAAGTAGGCAGTTTCTCAACATGAGTTTCATTGAAGACATCTAATGCCATGGGGCATATTTTTGTATCATATTTCTAACCTTATCCCTTGTCAAATTTTGTTTAAGTAGATTTCTTTCATGAATAAATTGTTATTTATGCTCTTACAATAAATTTCCATTTCTCTACATGATTTTATTTGATGATATTTTGAATGGATACTGCTAATATATATATTTGGTTGGTGGATGCAGATTCCAGGTTCTTGCACACTATCACTTCATATCTACTATGCATCCCCATATGGAGCCAAATGTTGACCACTGGAGTGGCACCTGATGATAATGAAAAGACTCCATGCCCAAGGATGAACCAGAGGACACATGTACCATCAAATATCATCAAATTCAACAGAGTTTTTAAGCTCTACTTCTACTTGTCATCATCTTTCTCTTGTACCCAGATTCCACGCCCTATGGGGAATTGTAATAACTGATGCTAGTAATGATGAGTTTTGAGTCAGTATTGATTTTGTAACAAGCCTAGGTAGCCCGGGACCTTGCCAACAAGTGAGTATTACTCTGGGAGGTTTTTTTTACTTGGTTAATTATCATCTCCCTACCAGGAGTTAATAATTAATTGAGTTTTTTCCTCCAATTTTACCCCAAAGCCAGAGTACGACTTGATGGTGAGACCTTGGGTGAATCCTAGTGTCTAGAGTCAATGTATATTACCATACTAGATCACATAAAATTTCGTGGAATTTGGTTAGGTCTAGGTAGTGATTTTTTAATTCTTTAGATTTTCCGCAAGTCAAAAATTGCAATAAAAATTGTAATTGAATTGTAATAAGTGTTGCCTAGAGAAGTTGTATGGGGTATGAGTAATCAAAATTACATCTCTCGCCCTCAAACTCCTACTATGACACACTTTGAGCGGTTAAAAATGCGTTTTGAACCATCAAAACCCACTTTTTCTAAGTTTAGTGGGAAATCTAGCAATTAATTAAGCCAAAAATTAAATAAATGGAGAAAAATCAATATCCACATATGTTGAATGAGGTAGAAATGAGGTGGAAAATTATGGAGGAGTTAAAGTGAAGTCACAAGGCGATGTGGACTCCTAAAATCAAGGAAATGACGTACTCAAATAAAACAAAATTTCTAGCATTATATGAGAGCAGCTTACTTGGAAATTCGAATTTTTGAAGTTAATGCACATTTGAGAGGATTTGGGAGAATATTTGGTGGATATTTTTATGGGAAATTGTCTCCACATGGGTTACCACCTATATACACATCTCATTCCATCATAAAATTCGAATTTGGCACATAAGGGAAGAAGAAAATGATGTCCACTTGCCAGAATCCAATTTTTACACTTGGCAATGGAAATCCACATATCAAATTTGAATGTCTTGTGATCTTCTCCCTCTCACCACTTGGCATTTGGTTCTTCATTGGGATTTGCTCCCAACTTTCTATATAATGGAGCCATGGTCTCTCATATTGTATCTTGTGACTAGCTATTGTGCTTGCGGAAACACTGTTGCCTTGTACACTTTCAGAAATATCAATAAAGACTTTGGAGTTTCATTCATGAGATGTTCCTCCTCTTGGAGTGTGATGAATTGTTGATCATTGGTATAATTCATTTTACTCATGCTTTGATTTAATTTATTTCCATATGCTCTTGTAGATTTGTTAATGTAGAGCTATCTTACATTGACATTAGATTTAGAAGTATGCTCTATGTATAGAATGCTCTAGTTGGTTTCAAATAAATCTCTACAGTTTCTTATCATTTTTTATTGCTAGATCTATATGAAACTAATTCTTGATTGAAGTTTTGTAGAGGGAACATCTTGTTGAGATCAAAGAATCAAGTGTTGGGAGAGGTCTTTGGAGGGACCAACCAACTCCTGATACATTCTCAAAGGAGCTCTCATTTATTCTTCGAGCCTTCATAGTCTTATCTTACAAAGTGGTTTTGCAGGAGTTTTGAGACATAGCTTGTATACAAGTCAAATACTTTTAAATTTAATATCTTTTAAAACATTATACTTCATTGCTTTCATTTGCTATCTAAGAGTTTGAAAATGACTATGCAAATATGAGAGTTTACTCGAACTCTTTGGCTTAGCCCTTTGTAAATTGTTGTGCAATATTTTGTAATTTTATCTGTCTAATATTTGATTAGTTTTGCAGCCCTTTTTACGAACTTTTTCTTGTGACAGCTTGAGTGGACAACAACAATAAATTACTAACAAATTGTTGCAGGACCTTTGGGCTCTGAATTTCAAATGAGGAAGATAACTCTCTCTTCTTTGATTGTGGGCATAGAAGAGGCTTAGCTTCTCTTCTCCTATTGTAAAGTCTGAATTCTTTTGAGTTTTAGAAATTCTCATCGAGGAAAAGTCTATGGTCTCAATTTCTATTAGCAAAGACTTTCCTTGGTTTAGAAAAGACCTAATGGTCATTTCCTTCTTGTAAAATTAATAAAATTCTTGGTTTTGGGAGCGTGGGTTTTACCCATTGGTATCCCTATCTCTCTACCTTTTTGGAGAGACTTTGTGGCTTGTTCTTTAATATTTTTCACTTGCATACACATCATTTAATTGGGGAATTAACACAATCATGAATTACAATCATCTTGCATGCACCTAAAGGCTAAAACTAATTTGCTTCATATTTCTAGTCTTTTTACTTTCATATGCAAGTTCAAACTTTTGTATGCATGCACTTTTAACTTGAATCTAATTTGTCGTGAATTTTGTTCCAAAACCATTTATGCTTCACCTTTAATTACATTTTACATGCAATAAGTATTTGGGCAAATTTTATCCATAAAGTAGCATTCTACTTCATGACATGCAAATACATCTCAAGTTTGAAAGTTAATTTTCATTGTTTGATTAATATACTTACATGCCCCAAGCAATCACTAGAATTTTGCCTCCAACATAAGTTGGTTGAAAAGGCGTTTTAGGGACTCTCTACCTCTATGCACTCCTGACAGTGAGATCCAAATATTTGGGCGAGGGTGAGATCTGAGGATTAGAGTTCAATTATAACCTTGCTTTAGAACTAATTAATAAAATAAGCCAAGAGCATTTTTTCATCACATTTACCTTACTTGCAAGATCTAAATTTTTGTTTTCTTGATGGTTTAGAGTTTCACATGCAATATCATTTCCCTTTTTTCAAGAAGCATTTCCTTTCATGCAAGTATGGTAATCTCTTTCGCAACAAGTTTAGCTTAATTTTCTTGTACTTGGACATCATCTACTTTAGAAAGCTCCATTTCATGTTTAATGTTCATCATATTCATGGATGGTTGATGAATCTCATTTCCTTTCAAGTACTCTTATTTCATGTTGCAAAGCTAAATGCATGTTGGTTTAACTTTCAATTCTTTTTATCATTTGGTTTATATTTAGATCACTAATTGTTTCCTTGTGAACAAGATAGCTTCATGTGTTTTGATTGATAAATTTGTTCATCTTGAGAGCATTTTTGATATCTTGTGCTAACCGTCTTTTGTTTCCATTTTAGGATTAATGTGTTCTCATCTCTTTGAGCATTTTTTTACTTTTGAGCACGTTATTTGTAAAGGCGCTGGTTAAATGGTTTGCCATTATTTCAAAGTTTCTCATAAATGCTCATGAATCTTCAAAAGTAATCCAATTTCACTCTAATATTCTCCTAGAAACTCAAATCTTTAACTTAGTTTCCCATTTAGGGACCACCCCCCATAGCTAACCTAGGAGATAGCTTAAACGGAGAGAGTTGGGATTAGTGTGACAGCCCCTTCTCTGAGTTCCTTTCCACCAACCGCACCTTGTGGGGTTAAGGGCTTTTCCCGCAAACTGTAGGTAGGTGTAGGCAACAAGCGATAACATTTTTGGTGACATTGTCGGGGACAAGTCTTCTTGTACCTAGGAAATAGACTAACTTTTGGATTTTGCATGTTGGATTTTTAGATTCTTGTTCACGTGCGACTCCACTTGTTTCATTTTCTGCAAGGATTTTTGCTTGAAGCTTTCTTCTTGTAGAATTCTTGTTAATCTTGGACAGGAGCCTCTCTTTGATATCCATTTTCTCTTTCAGGGTCAAGTGAGCATGACATCATGAATGATCTGTTCGCCCCTTGTGATTTTACTAACATTCCAGGCTATCTGAATTTTATTCCAGATGAAGCCATTGAGGCTGTTGAGCCTAGTTTTCTAGGTAACAATGCCATTACCACCAAAACTCACCTTAGGAATTTCCACCTTTGTGTGAGCAAATGGTGCCATGATAATAACCATGAGGACGTTAAAATTAAACTTTTCATCTTTTCATTAGACGGTGATGCTATGGATTGGTTCATAGACTTACCTGCTAATAGTTTTGACTCTCTAGAATCAATCATTGATGCCTTTGAAGAAAAATATGGAGATGAAAGAAGGATCAAAGCGAAAAATCAAGCAAATGAGAATGATAGGGATCTCATCAGGGAGTTGACTCAAATGATTAAGGATATGCAACTCAACCAAGCTCAACTCATTAAAAACATGGAACTCAATCAAACAAAATTAATAGTAAATAGTAAATCATGCACACGCAATAAAGGCCATGGAGGTCAATCATTATAATCAGATGACCTCTATTCAAAACAGGTTGCTCGCCATGGAAGAAAAACAAGTGCAATTAATGAACACGATGAAAACAAATCATGCTAAGGAAATAAATGTTATGAAGGCTAATCAAATCACTTTTCGGAATAGATTGGAGGAAATGGAAAGATTACAAGTACACAAATTCCAGCTTAGGTCAAATGAAAAATGAGAAAAGAACAAAGAAACAGTTCATAAGCCTCCCCATCCTCTAAAGCAAGCTTCATCTCATTATGAGGAGGGCATTTATACCATTGACAAATGGATAATTGAAGGCGACCTCGATAGAAAGGAAACTAAGGGGAATCAAGTTTATACTTATGAGATTGATCCATCACCCATGTCAGATCAGATGCAAAATGGAGAAAGGCAGGTCAAAGAAGTCTTGGATACTTCGAATTTTCCATCTGAGCATCTTCAAGATCAAGAGAAAGGCCTACTTTGATTGCATCAACATCAACATAACAAACTATTAAGAAGAAAAGGAAAAAGCGTAAAGGATTTGGTAAATCTGATGACCAGGTACAACACAGTGTTGGGACGGATCAAAGTCCTAAAATATTCAGAATTGGACAGGGCACATAAGAAAAGCAGCTCATGGATATGCCGAAAAGTAGGCAGTTTCTCAGCATGAATTTCATTGAAGACATCTGATACCATGGGGCATATTTTTGTATCATATTTCTAACCTTATCCCTTGTCAAATTTTGCTTAAGTAGATTTCTTTCATGAATAAATTGTTATTTATGCTCTTACAATAAATTTCAATTTCTGTACTTGATTTTATTTGATGATATTTTGAATGGATACTGCTAATATATCTCTTTGGTTGGTGGATGCACATTCCAGTTTCTTGCAGACTATCAATTCATATCTAGCATGCATCCCCATATCGAGCCAAATGTTAACCACTAGAGTGGCACCTAATGATAATGAGAAGACTCCATGCCCAAGGATGAACTAGAGGACACATGTACCATCTGATATCATCAAGTTCAACAGATTTTTTAAGCTCTACTTCTACTTCTCATCATCTTTCTCTTGTACCCAGATTCCACGCCCTTCAGGGAATTGTAATAAGTGATGCCAGTAACGATGAATTTTGAGTCAATATTGAGTCTGTAACAGGCCTAGGTAGCTTGGGACCTTGCCAACAAGTGAGTATTACTCTAGGAGGTTTTTTTTACTTGATTAATTATCATCACCCTACCAGGAGTTAATAATTAATTGAGTTTTTTCCTCCAATTTTACCCCAAAGACGGAGTACGGCTTGATGGTGAGACCTTGGGTGAGTCCTAGTGTCTAGAGTCAATGTATACCATACTAGATCACATAAAATTTCGTGGAATTTGGTTAGGTCTAGGTAGTGATTTTTTAATTTTTTAGGTTTCTCGCAAGTCAAAAATTGCAATAAAAATTGTAATTGAATTGTAATAAATGTTGCCTAGAGAAGATATATGGGGTATGAGTAATCAAAATTACACCTCTCGCCCTCAATACTATGACACACTTTGAGGGGTTAAAAATGTGTTTTGAAACATCAAAACCCACTTTTCCTAAGTTTAGTGGGAAATCTGGCAATTAATGAAGCCAGAAATTAAATTAATGGAGAAAAATCAATATCCACACATGCTAAATGAGGTGGGAAATTATGGAGGAGTTAAAGTGAGGTCACAAGGTGATGTGGACTCCTAAAATCAAGGAAATGACATGTGCTCAAATAAAACCGAATTTCTGGCATTAAATGAGAACTGTTTACTTGGAAATTCGAATTTTTGAAGTTAATGCACATTTGGGACGATTTGGGAAAATATTTGGTAGATATTTTTGTGGGAAATTGTCCCCACATAGATTACCACCCGTATACACATGTCATTCCATCATAAAATTTGAATTTGGCACATAGGGGAAGAAGAAAATGATGTCCACTTGCCAGAATCCAATTTTTACACTTGGCAATGGAGCTCCACATATCAAATTCAAATTTGTCTTGTGATCTCTTCTCTCTCACCACTTTGCATTTGGTTCTTCATTGGGATTTGCTCCCAACTTTCTATATAATGGAGCCATGTGCTCTCATATTGTATCTTGTGACTAACTATTGTGCTTGTGGAAACACTGTTGCCTTGTACACTTTCAGAAATATCAATAAAAACTTTGGGGTTTCATTCAAGAGATGTTCCTCCTCTTGGAATGTGATGAATTGTTGATCATTGGTATAATTCTTTTTACTCATGCTTTGATTTAAATTATTTCCACATGCTCTTGTAGATTTGTTAATATAGAGCTATCTTACATTGACATTTGATTTAGGAATATGCTCTAGGTATAGAATGCTCTAGTTGGTTTCAAATAAATCTCTAGAGTTTCTTATCATTGTTTATTGCTAGATCTATATGGAACTAATTCTTGATTGAAGTTTTGTAGAGGGAACATCTTGTTGAGATCAAAGAATCAAGTGTTGGGGGAAGTCTTTGGAGAGACCAACCCACTCTTGATATATTCTCAAAAGAGCTCCCATTTGTTCTTTGAGTCTTCATAGTCTTATCTTACAAAGTGGTTTTGCAGGGGTTTTTGGACATAGCTTGTATACAAGCTGAATACTTCTAAATTTGAATATATTTTAAAACATTATACTTCATTGTTTTCATTTGCTATCTAAGAGTTTGAAAATGACTAAGCAAAGATGAGAGTTTACTCGAACTCTTTGGCTTAGCCCTTTGTAAATTGTTGTACAATATTTTGTAATTTTATCTGTCTAATATTTGATTGGTTTTGCAGCACTCCTTTCGAACTTTTTCTTGTGACAGCTTGAGTGGACAACAACAATAAATTACTAACAAGTTGTTGCAGGACCTTTGGGCTCTTAATTTCAAATGAGGAAGATAACTCTCTTCTTTGGTTGTGGGAATAGAAGAGGCTTAGCTTCTCTTCTCCTATTGTAAAGTCTAAATTCTTTTGAGTTTTTAGAAATTCTCATCGAGGAAAAGTCTATGGTCTCAACTTCTATTTGTAAAGACTTTCCTTGGTTTAGAAAATGCCTCATGGTCATTTTCTTCTTGTAAAATTACTTAAATTCTTGGTTTTGGGAGCATGGGTTTTACCCATTGGTATCCCTATCTCTCCACCTTTTTGAAGAGACTTTTTGGCTTGATCTTTAATATTTTTCACTTGCATGCACTCATTTAATTGGGGAATTAACACAATCATGCATTACACTCATCTTGCATGCACCTAAAACTAATTTGCTTCAAATTTCCAGTCTTTTTAATTTCATAAGCAAGTTCAAACTTTCGCATGCATGCACTTTTAACTTGAATCTAATTTGTCATGAATTTTGTTCCAAAACCATTTATGCTGCACCTTTAATTACATTTTACATGCAATAAGTATTTGGGCAAATTTTATCCATAAAGTAGCATTCTACTTCATGACATGCAAATACATCTCAAGTTTGAAAGTTAATTTTCATTGTTTGATTAATTTACTTGCATGCCCCAAGCAATCACTAGAATTTTACCTGCAACATAAGTTGGTTGAAAAGACGTTTTAAGGACCCTCTACCTCTATGGACTCCTCACTGTGAGATCCAAATATTTGGGCGAGGATGAGGTTTGAGGATTAATGTTCAATTGCAACCTTGCTTTAGAACTAATTAATAAAATAAACCAAAAGCATGTTTTCATCACATTTACCTTACTTGCAAGATCTAAATTTTTGCTTTCTTGATGGTTTAGAGTTTCACATGCAATATCATTTCCCTTTTTTCAAGAAGCATTTCCTTTCATGCAAGTATGGTAATCTCTTTTGCAACAAGTTTAACTTAATTTTCGTGTACTTGGACATTATCTACTTTAGAAAGCTCCATTTCATGTTTAATGTTCATCATGTTCATGGATGGTTGATGAATCTCATTTCCTTTCAAGTACTCTTATTTCATGTTGCAAAGCTAAATGCATGTTGGTTTGACTTTCAATTCTTTTTATCATCTTGTTTATATTTAGATCACTAATTGTTTCCTTGTGAACAAGATAGCTTCATGTGCTTTGATTCATAAATTCGTTTATCTTGAGAGCATTTCTGATATCTTGTGCTAACAGTCTTTTGTTTCCATTTCAGGATTACTGTGCTCTCATCTCTTTGAACATTTTTTTACTTTTTTTGAGCACGTTATTTGTAAAGGCACTGGTTAAATGGTTTGTCATTATTTCAAAGTTGCTCATAAATGCTCATGAATCTTCAAAAGTAATCTAATTTCAATCTAATATTCTCCTAGAAACTCAAATCTTTAACTTAGTTTCCCATTTAGGGACCACCCCCCATAGCTAGCCTAGGAGATAGCTTAAACGGAGAGAGTTGGGATTAGTGTGACAGCCCCTTCTCTGTGTTCCTTGCCACCAACCACACCTTGTAGAGTTAAAGGCTTTTCCCGCTAACCGTAGGTAGGTGTAGGTGGCAAGCGATAACAAGACCTAGCCCACTCTTTCTACTGAATCCCCCCATTAATCCATGCCCACAAGTTTCCATGATAAGTAAACTACAACATTCAATTACGAAATGACAAGGCATACCTTTAGGTTTGGGAGGCCCACCTTCAAACATACGATCATGACAAATGGGTGATGGTGTGAAAATTGCAAATTGAAATCCTACTGCATTATCTGATGTTATTTCTTCCACTTATTATTCAGAAATAAGTTATTTGCATAAATCCCTTTAGTAAATATCGAAATAAATTCAAATGCAGACTTCACCATATAATCACTGAGCAAGACAATAAGGAAATACTAACACAAGAATGAAACAGTGTAATACTCCTAATTAGCTGATAGCTAATTAAGAATATTAAATTTTGCCAATTTTGTTTTCTTAAGTTTAGTAGGTGAATAAAAGGGTGAAGGGACCCATAAACCTAGTAGTTCGAATAAATTTCTTTTCCAGAGCTAGTGTGAACTGCGCAGCATCCTGTGGGCCCAAGAGGCCAAGAAAGCAGCGCAACATGTGTGAATGCCAAGGGGCCAAGTGATAGCTCAATTAATGAGTGGACACAAGGTCGTTGGGGTTTCACAAGAATAAGAAGGGGGTGAGGGCAGCAATGGAAATCATTCTGGATTATTCTGATTTTCTGGTCTTTACAACTTGAGCACGCTTGAGCTGTTTAGCCGAGTCTGCAGTGTTGTTTAGCACATGGGTGTCTCCGAGCGGAGATCCAACCTCATCCTCGGGGGACTTCGAGTGTCGGTCAGGAGAGGAGTTTTTTAGGAGACTTCATTCAGGAGTTTCACCGAGCTTCAGGGATATTGGAGTGAGGATCATTCAAATTCTCAATTGGTGCTTCATTGTCCTGAATGATTCAGTGGCAGCAGAATTCGAAATTAGAAGAGGGGCAAGCATAGAAAGGCCAAAATTTGAAGATTGAAGTTTGGGGGAAAGCTTTCTAGGTTTTTCTGGGTTTTTTGAGTACATTTCGTAGTTAAAATCCCGGCATTTCCTGAGCAGCAGATCAGCCCATTTATGCAGTCCCTACTCAGCCAGCAGCTAAAGGAGCTAGGCAAAAAGGGCAGATTTTGAAAGTTGGAATTAGAGAGAAATGGTTTTCCTGAGTTTTGGGCAAGGATCACCTTCCCAATTTCCTATAATTTTCTGCGAAGTGGAATCAGCCCAACCAGCAGTCTCAAGTTGGCCAGTTGTAGCATTTCTAGCAAGGCAACACAGAGGAAGAGTCCAGCAGCAACAACAACAAAGCAGTATTTTAGTGTGCAAACCTGAGGGTCACTTCAGCCAGCGCTATCCGGTTAGAGTGCTACCTATTTTTGGCACTGTTGTATTTATTTTTCACCTCCAAATTTAATAAAATAGCTTAGCAGTTTTGGTTCTTTCCTAGCATTTTTAATGTGTTTTCCACATTGCTATAATTTTAGTCTATTATTGCTTGTATTACCGTCATTTTTCCATTTGGGTTATTACAATGGTATCAGAGCTTTAATCTTGGATCAGCCATGGGATTGATTTGAAAAAGCCAAGTTCAAGGGTTTATTTTTGTGCCAAATTCTAATGTCGGAAGACCGAATAGGAACCGGATTACGGATTCGTGGGCGTTTGCCAATGCAACTTTGGTGCCGACCGTGATAAGGTGAAACGGGCAGATCAGTATTGAATTCGAGCCATTTATTGATTTTCAAGAGGAATTATGCAGCTTGAATTGGAGGATCTAACCCCCATCTCCGAGAAGAGCTCGCGCAAGAGGTCGATAAAGAGTATGGCGGAGTAAGTAGTGCACTTGACCTGCATGTTGATATGCATCGCAGTCAAACAAAGGCACACAAAAGACAGAGCTCGTGGAGCCATGCCTGTGGGAACATACAACGCCGAAAAATCTTCGTCTGACGGCTGACTTCTCCAGATGTGTGTGACCGCGCGTAGAATTGGTGGACCTGTATACATAATTTGCTAATCCGATTGATGTTTCCATGTCAGGACCTCACTAAGTGGAATCACGAAGGAGCAGGATCGTAGCATGGTCGCAATTGTTGTGGTGGCCACACGTGAAGACAAGTCCCACGGCTGGAGTAACACATTAAAGCAGTCGACACTTAACTTGGATCTGCACTGTGTGATTGGAAGCCAAACAGGGGATTGACAATGCTAGATTAATCGGTTGCATGCCTTCAAGGAACAGTGCGAGTTGGCGAGTCACAGAAACTTTGCAACATATCGCTGTTAGGGAGGCGTATTACTTGGCAGAAGGAGCTCATCACCTCAGATTGCACGTAAAAAGGTCATATGAACAATGGTAAATGCATGATTTTGTTGTTGTGCATGATGGGGACCCACTTTTGTGCATAGAAGATAATGTCGGTACCACGAATTATCAGTTGTTGCTAAGAGGGCTCACGTTATTCTTCCATTTACTGTTGGACGTGCTTTATTTGGCATCTTTATATAATTAATCCCTGCTAGAAGGTGCCTTAACTGCTGGTGTAACTCTTTTATGGAACCCATTCGAGCACCTACAGAAAAACTAGAGGAAGAAATCAGTCAGTCAGTCCACGGTTCCCTCATATTGGTCTTGTTGGTTGTGCAAATATTCTACAATATTTAGAAGGTTGCTACGAATGGTATTGTGCTGCATGGACGGATCATTGCTTGGGTCGAAATGTGGTGATATCCCTCTGGTGTGCGACGGTCGAATCAGATGCTATCAGAAGTCAGCGTGTTGAGGAGAGGCATCAAATTTAGCTTTCAGACAGATCGTGTAATCAATGCATCCACCTGTTGATTCGTGGATCGATCAATTGTTTCAAGCATGGGGCTTTCTGGTTGGGATTTGGCAACAAAGGTGCTGGACGAAAATTTTCGAGATCGTGCTCGTTGCAAAGATCACACACAGCAAGAAGTGTGTGGCCATAGTCACACAACACCAAAAACGGAAGTGATAGTCATCTTGCTGGAACAAATGTATTAGGCAGCATTGGTGTTCTCCTCTGCATAGGGGGCTAGTATATAAGTCAAGAAGCCCGAGACTAGTCATTTTGTGGTTGAGCATTATTCTGGGTGTAGAACAGACTCTGGGTATTTCCTAGCACCTGCGATATTGTCATTTCGCATATACCAGGTTCATAAATTCTGCCCACAGTGTTTCCATCTTCTATATCTTGTGATGGTATGATTGTCCCTTGTTGTAAAACCTTTGTGCTCTCATTCTAGAATAATGCATGTTACTGGTTGTTATTACTTCTTAAATCACACACAGTGAAGGGAAGTTACAACTTTATACACTTGCCCAAGTTATAAGATCAGATTTGAGTATTTCTGGGTTGAATATTTTTCATATATTACTGTTGGAACATCTCTGAATTACATGTGTAGTATTGGATAGTTGTTGCTTTAACTCAAACAATAGAGAAATTCACCTACAGCCATAGCCATGCCAACTGTTTGACAAATTTCATCAAAAAGACAGATTCCATATAACTCAGAAATTTTGTTGGGGACAAATTGTATGGTGTTGAATGATGGAGTTTTTAAAACACCTCTTAAACCAACACAACAACACCCCAGCGAACTATGGTACACACCCAGAAAGTTGGAAACTAAACAGAACAGCAGACCTCTTTCAAGAGGGATCTACGCCATTCTTCAGAGAAAGCAGTCAAAGGATGTGCAGAAGGGGCAAGAGATAGGCCACCGATTACTCGCACTTGGAACAGATTTGCAACACATGAAGATCACATAGAGAGTTCTTTCCAAACTTGATGCGCTTAATGAACTTTCAAAGTCAGCCAGTTAGAAGGGAAGAAACTAATTTGGCCCCTAAAACTGGCTACGCTTGCTCTTATACAACCCAATTTCTTGAAAGAACCTTGCGAGGGGTTCAGACTTCCAGTTGCATCATGCCTTAGTAACATTATGAGGTTGACCGCACCTATAGCTCTTTTCAGTGATGATGTTATGAGGGAAGTTTTCAAGTTAGTAGTGGGGACTTTTCGGGATTTGGATAACAGTGTAGGCTCCACCTTTGGGAAGAAGCTTGAGATTTTAGGAGGTATGGCCAAGTTCATAACATATGACATCATGTTTGATCTTGAGTGTGATGGCTTGATTCTGTAGATGTTCCAATGTTTCTTCAGCATTAGGAGACATCATCCTGACACAGTCATAGCACACATGCAGTCTGTTCTGTCATCATGTATGAGAGATCGCGATGCCATTTGCTGGGAGTTGCAGACTAGGTTGTTGAACATTTGGAGGAGAGACTTGTTGGTCTCACCTGGTGCTTATGACCTAGCGCAAGGGCTGGTTGAGTAGAACGTTGGGCTATTCAGGATACAGTGTTTGCATGATGGGCAACATGTCATAGTCAGAGTGGTCCAGCGTCAGCATGGTGGCACCCTTCTATGACCGGCATGGGATCCAAGCATCACTGGATTTCACGGTTCAGCGACCCTTAGGGTTGATTTGGTTCCTATAGGGGAAGATCATTTAGACTTCCAGTGGGTTTTAGTGATTCTTTGTTGGCATGGGGGACTTCACCGGCATGGAATGATGATCAGTAGGGGGAGTTCAAGGGAAGCTCGTGCAGGGAAGGATTTATTTAAATAGGAATCAGATTTTATCTTCAGGTTCCCACCCTTAGAGTACATGAGATGGATGACTTAGTAGAGCAATTGCACGTGGAGACAGATAGTACTTTATATGATTATGATGCTCTATTTACTGGTGGTATGGAGAAGGCTTCTGGTACCTGTATTTGGTTGGATAGCGAGTGGAGCAAGGTGTGCTTCACATTGATTAGGATGGCTTGGGATCCTGGTATTGAGAGATCTCTTCATATCAGGGCAATGCAGAGACCAGGGATGATACAGTGGTGCATCTGGGACCCTGGAAAATTTTGCAATGGGGGAGTGTCAGCTAGGGAGGATGCTTGTTCAGGCATTGCTTGAGGACCAGCAATTTTTGGCAAGCACTGTAATATTCCTAATTAGCTGATAGCTAATTAAGAATATTAAATTTTGCCAATTTTGTTTTCTTAAGTTTAGTAGGTGAATAAAAGAGTGAAGGGACCCATAAACCCAACAGTTTGAATAAAACCTCTTTTCCAAAGCTACTGTGAATAGCGCAGCATCTTGTGGGGCCAAGAGGCCAAGAAAGCAACGCAGCATGTGTGAATGCCAAGGGGCCAAGTGATAGCGCAATTAATGAGTGGACCCAAGTTTGTTGGGGTTTCACAAGAATAAGAAGGGGGTGAGGGCAGCCATGGAAATCATTCTGGATTATTCTGATTTTCCTGTCTTTACGACTTGAGCACGCTTGAGATGTTTAGCCGAGTCTGCAGTGTTGTTTAGCACACGAGTGTCTCCGAGAAGAGATCCCAACCTCATCCTCGGGGGACTTCGAGTGCCCGCTCAGGAGAGGAGTTTTTTAGGAGACTTCATTCAGGAGTTTCACCAAGCTTCAGGGATATTGGAGTGAGGATCATTCAAATTCTCAATTGGTGTTTCATTGTCTTCAGTGATTCAGTGGCAGCAGAATTCGAAATTAGAAGAGGGCCAAGCATAGAAAGGCCAAATTTTGATGGTTGGAGTTTGGGAGAAAGCTTTTTGGGTTTTTTTGGTTTTTTTCGGTTTTTTTCGGTTTTTTTAATAGATTCCGTGGTTAAAATCTTGACATTTTCTAAGCAGTAGATCAGCCCATTTACACAGTCCCTACTCAGCCAGCAGCTATAGCAGCTAGGCAAAAAGGGCAGATTTTGAAAGTTGGAATTAGAGAAAACCATTTCTAGGCTTTTCTGGGTTTTTTAGTAGAGTCCGTGGTTAAAATCCCGGCATTTTCTGAGCAGCAGATCAGCCCATTTATGCAGTCCCTACTCAGCCAACAGCTATAGGATCTAGGCAAAAGGGGCATATTTTGAAAGTTGGAATTAGAGAAAACCATTTCTGGATTTTCCTGGGTTTTGGGCAAGGATCACCTTCCCAAATTCCTAGAATTTTCTGATTAGTGGAAGCAGCCCAACCAGCAGTCTGAAGTTGGCCAGCTGCAACATTTCCAACAGGGCAGCGTAGAGGAAGAGTCCAGCAGCAACAGCAACAGAGCAGTATTTTAGTGTGCAAACCTGAGGGTCACTTCAACCAACTTTAGCCAATTAGAGTGCTATCTATTTTTGGCACTGTTATATTTATTTTTCACCTCCAGATTTAATAAAATGGCTCAGCAGTTTTGGTTCTTTCCTAGCGTTTTTAATGTGTTTTCGATATTGTTGTAATTTTAGTCTATTATTGCTTGTATTACTGTCATTTCTCCATTTGGGATATTACAAACAAATATTTTGGATAAATGTCCCCGGAAAATCCCAATGTGGGAAAATCGGTGCAGCAGATGAGGGTTTCTATTATTCTTCAACAAAATCTTCTTGTACAATTTACAATCAGCAGTAACGAAGAGAAATTCTCTATGATAACACTGGAGAATTTTCTCACTAAATTTTCTAATGAGAAATGACCCCGAAAGGACTCTCCTGGGCCTCCTACATCATGACTATGTTGGCTCTGCGTGGACATTGCGCAAAACTGTGTCTGCGTTGTCCCTTCCTTCCTCTGCGTTGTCCCTTCCTACTACTACGTCCCCTGCTCCTGCACCCCGGATCAGGGTTGTGGGGAAGCTTCACCCCCCCCACCCCCCCGTTCCCGCTCTCAAAACGCGCTTCGTTTGGGAGCATTTTGGGAGCGCTTGGAAACGCACTCCCGAAAACGCTTCCTGAGGACAGGAAAAATGCTCCCTGTTTTCAGGGAGCGTTTTAGGAAGCGTTTAGGGAGCGCTTGAGGGAGCATTTTAGGGAGCGTTTTTTTAGGGAGGGAGCGTTTTAGGGAACGTTTTTTTTTAGGGATGGAGCGTTTTAGGGAGCATTTTTTTTAGAAAGGGAGCATTTTCGGGAGCCTTTTTTTAGGGAGGGAGCATTTTCGGGAGCGTTTTTTTTGCTTAAAGACTTGGTCCTAAATGAAATTACTTGCTCTCCATTTGCTTAAATCATCCATTTGCCAACCTAACTATACTATCAATATAATTTGTGTATCAACTATTTTTTAACATATTATGATACAATTCCATTTGGTAATGGCCATTATTTTATTGTAAACCCAGGAAAGGTACGTCCTTTAACAATCTTGAGACAAAATTTCTTGCCATAAAGTGGAATGGATTTTGTTCAAACTAGTTGAAAAGCATACATCATATTCCTTTTATGCAAGGATCAACTGCCAAGATATGAGTAAAGGCTAATTTTCATTAAGGAATAAAAACAAAAGCTTATCTTTAAGATTCATTGCGTTGTAGTTATTATAAGCAGAATACATGACCCTTTGAAACTCAGTATTTAATTCAACAACAATTTCTCTCCACTGTAAAAAGGGCCTAAATATTATGAAATCATTCTTTGTACTATTGTTAATGCCTTACACCTACTCCTTTCTTACATTGAAACCAAGTTGACAGTCCTTTGCAATCAAGATATGCCATCTTATTGGAGACAGTGATGGATGACCGAAATATTTCTTGATGTTTCAGGAATGCCTCTACCCTTTTAGGTCATGGCCATATTGCTTGCATGAGATGGGGGCTTGTGTATTTTCCCATCTACTGTTTCTTAGAGATTTTTCGACCTTAATGGCAAAGTGGGTAACAAGTTGATGAAAATGCAATTGCTTAAACTTTGGATAATTAATGATATGCCTTCTAGGTTGAATTTCCCATTTCCTTAAAAGAAATTAATTTATTCCTTAGCAAAACATTCTACGTGATCTCCACCTATTGGACATGACGAATACCTAAGCATTCAGCTAAAATGCAGATCCCATTCTCCCCCTGGGGACTCACTTACAGCTCTAAGATTTTAACTCTATTATATTTTATTAGGCAAGATCCCATTTTTTTTCTTAAGCGGCCATCACATAAAAAAGCATGTGGCTTTTTGCACAATGATATCAAAATCAAAGCCCTAATTTAAGCTACCTAATGTGACCCCTACATTACAATATCTTACTGTATCTTTTAAGATGATATTCTGTTAGATGTGTTCCAAAAACTAGATGTATCATGTGATTTTCTCAATATGTGTTCATTGTTTATTAATACCATCGTTTTTAAGATTTTTAAATCTTTACAACCATCTAGATTTCTATGGTTGACAATTTTCACATTATTTCATCTAAGACACCATAGGTTAGGGCTTTTTCATTTTCTTCTAGGTTACATCTTGGGAATTTGTGTAAATATTTTATTGGATCATTATCTTTAAGTGGTTGTCTGACATAAAGTATCTTCTCTTCATTCTTACATCTTTACAAATACCCTTTAACGTTTCTAGAGAAATTATTCTTCATTCTTACATCTTTACAAATACCCTTTAACATTTCTAGAGAAATTATTCACATTTTTTAATTATATTTTTTGAGGGAAGACAATGTCAAAAAGCATTAAGGCCAAAGAAGACTACCATTACCACGATTTGCTCAAATTTCAAAAATTAGACATTTCTCGTGGCAAGAGGGCAAACAATAGATAAAATAGATTTACTAGTCTTTTCTAGTTTCTAGTAGTTTTTAACTTTTTATAACTGTTGAAACTTGACTATTTCATATTTAATTTGATATTTTTTGTAGACAATATATGAAAATTTAAGTTTGAAGTTTGAAACTTTGAAGTTGGCAGTTATAAGTTTATAACTCACTATGAATTATGAATATGATGCTTCATGAAATTTGTAAGTTGTTTCATTTCGTTTCATTTTATAACATTTCATTTCATGTTAAATATTCTTTTTGTAAATGTTACACTTAGCTTACAAGTACAACTATGGTGATCAATGAATCGATGATGATAAATGTTATATATTGAATTTTGAAAGCTTGAAACTTTAAGATTGATGAATCATGAGACTCAAGAGTCAATATGTTGAATGTTTCTAACTTCTAGATTAGAAACATAATCTTCTAGATTAGAAGATTATAACTTCTAGATGATTGATGTTATATGGTTCAATATATGTTTTTATGTTTTTTATGTCTAATTCATCATTCTACATGCTTTTGTTGACACATATGCATCAAAATATATATATATATATATATATATATATATATATATATATATTATAAAAAAACGCTCCCCGAAACGCTCCCAAACCGGGAGTTTCTGAAAATGGCGCTCCCGCTCCTGCTCCCAAGTAACCTTGCCCCGGATTGATGTTGAACCCGCTTTTTCTCTCCTCCACCTACAACTCTCCCTCTAGATCGATTTTCTCTTGTCAAGATTCAACCACTGAAAAAATCGATTTTATTTGAGCAACTAAGTATCTGCACTGGTGTGTTTTCCAAATGACCCTCAAGCTTTCCTTTATAGTCTTCTCGTTGAGATATCAACGGCCGAGATTAGATCTCTAATCAACCACTAAGATTATAATTTGACTTGATCCATGTTCTCTAGAAGATTCTCACTCTGTTTTATAAATACCCTTTAATTATTTTATTTCCCTGAGTTCAGACTTAGGGTCTCCATTGAAATATTAATTATTTTAATAAAACATATTTCGAGTGGAATTTCCACAAACGATTTCTAGGTTCTTTGGAATGCATGTGCCTAAGCCTCCCCACAAAGTTTGAGACTTAGAGCACTTACGATGCTACCAAAGATCAACAGAGGGACCACATCATTGGCTCAGGTGGCGAAGAAATGGCACAACGAGCTATTTGGTGACTACAAGGGGTTGATGGTTGTCAGCTAAGGACAATCTTGGAGAAAATTCTCCTAGGGATATCACCCACAAAATGGTGGGTAATAGGGTGCAATTCTTTCTTTGAGCTAGGGTTTCCAATAACACATGACTGACTTGTGGTTCATAACAATACTCATCAATTTATGGACAGTAAATGATGTATTTATTGAATGTAAAAGGGACATACATAAGAACTTCAACAATAGTTAATTCCACTAGCACACTGCAAATCAAAATTTATCCCAAACAAATAAGTGATTTAACAGTTCACCAATCAATACAATAGGGTTATTCAGCTTACAATTGCAACCTTATTCCTTGTTGCTCTAATAATGTAGACCTATGCTACCTACAACACAGTTACATTCCTTTACTACCCTTCAGAAAAGACCCACTTCTATAGTGCTTTGTTGTTCAACAGAGGCCCTTTGCTACCTCAAGACCCTCATTATCCTAGAGAGAGGATTCCAACCCTACCCTACCTCAGAGAAAGCTCCCAAGATATGACATTGCTTAGGAAAGCCCTAGATATGACCCACCTTCACAAGATGAATCCCCGTTGTAAGTGCAATGCGAAAGACCTCGCTGCTACAGGGATATGACCTGAAAGACCCGCACTAGCATAGGTAGTAAACTTTCTACCCCAAATGATTTTGTCATAGTGAATTCGCGTTCCAATGGGTCGTTGTCACAAACCTGAGTTTCAAACATCAATTACCCTCGTTCAAGAAACCTCTTCCATATGGCTTGAATTAGGGCTTAGTTGGTGTTGGCAAACTCTTGTTGACTTGTATTGGCCTTAACAGGCTTGAGCCATGCCAAATGAATTGCCTACAGCCCAAAATAGGGTCTTCACTGCCCTAGGATTGTCCCAAGAAAACCGCCGTGCCATAGAACGAGTTGTTTGTTGCTCAAATGAGGGCTTCGCTGCCCTAGAATTGCCCTCAGACAGATTACGGTGCCACAGAGTTTGTTCCTCAAACCAAATAATCCACAGAAGTCTTCCCTTGCTTGCCAAAACCAGATCAAAGATGCCTCAAAAAATTATGCCAAACAGAAAAGAGAGAAGGATTGGCTAGGGCGGAATCTTTCACCACCGAAACCAATCAAAATGAAATGGGTCTTAAAACCCTCAAATGCGTCAGCTCACAAACAGAAATATCCAGCAACTATGATGATAAAAAATGATTCTCCTCTATCTTATTTATAGATTCCCTTTGGGGTCTCTTCAATTTGAGCGACTAACAAGTTTCCCTCCATTTTTCCCCAAGTTTGACTTCTTTCACAAGTTTTCTTCCAATTACCGCTATTTACCCAATGTTACCCGAATAACATTGAATAATGGATTTCCCCCTTTACAAATGACAATAGGCTATAGCCTATGGGGTTGGATAGGCTACTTCGTCCTCCCTTGGGCAATCAATTAGAAGAGGACATTACAAACATAGGCTCAATAGCATAGGACCAAAGATCACCCAAAACCTGAAAAAGATCTTTCCACCTACTTTTACTAGCTCATGCATCAGATTGAAAAGAATAATCAATACAAGAGCATATCTAAAACAAGAGCCATTACCAAGACACTTTGGCATATTAAAATATTGAGGAGCATAAAAACACATACCCACATATTAAGAAATCAAAGAGCTCAAAATACATACCAGCACCAATCCCAGATGAATGTTCAATCCATTCCCCAGTTAGTACGTCCAGCGTGGTTCCCATCAGATCCAAAGGACTCCGCATGCTCCATAGTTTACGAACAGCATGCAATGCTGCTGCCTCATATTCAGGATTGCCTGTCAATCGTGAAAGTGCCCCCATTTCAAGTATGAGTGAACCTGTATTACAAAGATGATGTCCAGTCAACAACCATCAAAATACTCCCCACAGACAGACTTGACAGGAATTCATGGTGGGTGATTCCAGAATCCTAACCATAGTTTCACAGTTAAATCTTATTTTCATTCATCAGATTTTACCTACATATATATTTTGCTAGAAATGGAACTAGGAATGTTTTGGGGGGACGAAAGCTGCCCTGGTCCTTTTGGGAATTGATTTCAGCAATATTCTAAAGTCACTCTATTGGTCCAGTTTAATGAAAGATGACACAATTACGGGGTATTTGAATGATCAATCAGCATGGAAGAGAACACTGGGGAACCCTTCGACTTACAGGCATCTCTTTCTTCAAGATGACATTAATCACCACTTTGAACGAGGACTCCACTAAATTTCAAATGAAGATCACACCTAATATAAGTGCCTTGAGGAAGATGCTGACAGCTGACTCTCTACAATCTGGGGCTAAGGCTGACATGATAGCCCTTGACACTTGTACAGGAAGAGGTGAAACATTAGTTGCTCTATGGCCCCTTGACAAGTGACTTGGTGTAAGCATATTGAAAATTCAACAAAATATAAATTGCATTTTTTCAAACAAAACAAAGGATCACCTTACCACAGCCAGATGTGCTCGTCTCTGTTGTCTCATTCTCCATGACTCCATACTATAAAGGACATTCCTCCAAAGTTAGCAAAAAGAAAAAAAGAAAAAAACATCAAATAGAGCTAACAATAACAAATCATAATGCAGGTTTCCACAGATTGACATACCGTAAGTAATAATTTCAGTAGAACTTTGTAGCATAGAATGTACGTTTTCACAGATTGGCATATTGAAAGTAACTGTTTCATAGAACTTTGTAGCATATGCTATGCAGTTTTACCAAAACTGTTACTTACAATAACAAAACAGTAACACACACTTTGCAAATGACAGGATACCTTCCTTATTTGTACGAACTTTAGCCAGCAAATGAGCATGACACATAACTTGGGATATCAAATAAACATTGAGTTTAGAAGATTCATTCTATGATAGCTCAAACATTCAGAAATTAAACAGCCTCAGTGGATTCTCTGTTTTTAGTTCAGACACAGACATGCACAGGTAAAAGAAAAAACAAGAGTAAAGGACAAATAATGATTGTAAATTGAAATAGCATTCACAGATCCTGAGGATATGCCAGCTAGCAAAGTAAGACTGATTTGAGAGAAGTGAGGACACTAATGCCTAATCAGCATTGGCAAGTAATTTTTTATCTGAGTTACGGATTTGCAAGACTGCATCTGGAGAACCTTCTGTCAACATTAGAGATCCAAAATCCAGCAAATAGAGCAAATATTTGTCCCAGCTAACACTTAAAATATGCACAAGCTAGCTCGCTTTGGTTTATGTTGCATATTCTAAAATGTCCCACTGAAAACATGTCACACACCTAACATCAATCCTCACAGATCCTCCTACAAGAAAACGCTATCTGATAATAAACCCTTCTTTTTGCAGTTAACATGCAGTCTTTGTGTCCAGCTTGGGCTGAAGAAACTTCTGATCTATTTTTCAGTCCATGCAATAGTATACCCCCCAAAATATTTGACTGATCCCAGATCAAAACACATTAGAAATTATTGATATGGTAATACAATAATGTATAATTACTAATTGGAACAGTAAAGACTTAGTTGCACAGATACAGGTATGGCATCTGGAACGGATATGGCAAATTTTTAGAAAACTATGACACAATACAGCTAGAATATGCCAAATACATACATATATACATACACGACAAACTATGAGACAATAAAATTCAGAATACCATTCATAAATTTCAAAGTTAGAAATGAAGCCAAAAGGAGAGGCTTTTTTTTTCCTTTTTTAAAAGTACATCCTATAGTACAGAAAAATATTTACAATCAAAAAGAAAAAATGCACAAGGGTCTACACAGTGAACTTCATAGCATCTTCCTAAGAGCTACAGTAGCAGAAATAAACGCAGAATATTCTACCTCCAAAATTGGGCATCTTTGATGAAAACAACACTCTTAGTGTAATATTCCTAATGGAAAATTAACAGTGATAATCAAGCAATTTGCAGCACATACAACAAATAAAATGTACACCATTCAGACAACCAGAAATGGGCCAAAAACACACCAAAACGTGTCAATTTTATTATATAAATGAAGGAGTGCAATGTGGATTGGAATGAGTGCACCTGAGCTTGCTTAGAGCAAGCTACAAGCCTTAGGTGGATGAATATCAGCTTCCCAAATGCTGCAGAAATCTCCCCAACAAATATCTGTGTTAGCCCTTGGAGAAATACATTGTTGGTTGTCTTGGAACCCTTGTTTTGTTAGGATATTCCGACACATAGGAAATAGTTAAGTATAACTTGGTCTAGCGTAAAATTAGTTAGAGTGTGTTTCTTTAGTATGTACTTTTGTAACTTATAATCTAACGGTCAAGATATGTAGTGATCTGACGGTTCATTATCTCCTCGGTATTACCGACACTTGATCTGTGGCTTAACAATCAATTGGTCCATGATCTCTATTTAAAGAGCATGGCGGGTCATTTTTCCGGTGACCGTTTATGAGAGAAGCTTATGTAAATTTTCTTTCTTTTCATTAAGAAATTGCTTGAAGTGGCCACATTGGCTCAAGCCGTGGACTGTTTCCCTCTTTGAGGGTTTAATCACGTCAAATACTGGTGTATTGATTTGTGATCTTTTGTGAGCAGTGATCTTTGGTGTTTTGATCTAAGGATCTTACCCTGTAAATTCCTACATGGTATCAAAGTTGTTTGAGGGCCGCATCCGTTGTTGATCCACATTCGAAGTCGGTTTTGACTGCATGCGACTGTTGTTTCCAGATCTATTGTTTCTGACCACTTTTGGGTCGAGAGAACTGCTTTGTTGTGTCTGGAGCCTCTGTTCCAGTGAGGAACCCCTTTTGTTTCATGTGAAAAGGTTTCTGGTTGCCCTCGCTATGTCATTTTAGATCTGGAGGTATAAAGTATTTTTTGTAGTTATATTTATTTATCCCTCTGTTTATTTCGGTTTATAGTATTTTTTTATTATTATTACCGGACCTATACCCTCTTTTTTGTGTATGCTCTTTTCTCTGCGCTCTGTGCGATCTGGCAAACCAGAAATAGAAAGACAGGATTTTTCTCCTATGTATTCTCTTTCCCCGCGACTTTGTGTGATCTCGGGAAATCAGAAATAGCAAGAAAAATATTTAGTCTCCAGACAGACTAACCAGAAATCTAACATCAAGCCGCAAGGCTTGCATATTTTTTTTGTTTTTTTGTTGTTTGCATGGTTGTTTTTTGCAGGAAAAAGAACACGCACTCCAAAGGACAAAAAAAAAACCTCACCTTCCTTCTTTCCAACAATTACTAAATCTTTTAACTAACTCACTTGGTCTAAAGTTACTTTATGAGAATAGAGGTCTTGGGTTCTGTTGACCACACTTTGTCAACGAACCCATAGCAGTACACCCCCATTTTTTCAAATGGGATTCATCATGTTCGACATGTTCGTGCCATTCAGATTCCATCGACAGCCAACAGTTTTATGAACGATGTAAACCCATTCTGCATGTTTATGATGTAAATGATCTAAGTAAGACCACCATGTATGTAACAACCTAGGTAAACCTAGTATGTTGGTGACGACTTCTATCCTAGGAGGTTTTTTGTCTCACTGATTTGCTTGTGTTTTTCGACACATGTGATCGGCAGAGTTTTCCCCTCCAGCTTCACCCCAAAGCTAGGGTGGATTTTGTCATCAAGATGCTAAGTGAGTCCCTAGTGTTTTCTATCGAGTCTTTGTAAAAGTAGTTTGGGAATAATCCTAACTAATTGGCTAGATTATTTTATTACAAGCTGCTTGGTCTACTAGATCATGTTTTGAGTCGCAGAATTGGGTACCTACTTGAGAGTCTATACGAATGGGTATTCCCCCTTCATGTGTCTAAATGTATTTATCTTATGTAAAGAGGGTTGGAAAAAATAATTAAATCCCCTCTCAGTCAATTAATTAAATTTTCTGGCCAAATTAATTAAAACATCCTAAGTCAGAAATTTAATTAATTTTAAGTCCTAAGTGAGTTAAAATTCTTCAAAGGCAAAATTCGTTGGTCCTTAAAAAATTAATTTTTAAAGGTCCCAGGCCAAGGGAATATTGAAAATTTCAAGAAATTTTGGACCCTTGGGCCTTGGTGGTTAAGTCAAAGTCAAAATTTTGAAGTAATTAATTCAAAAATATTATTTTTGAGTTAATTAAAATAGAATTAAATGATAAATTCGAATTTCCTTAAAATTATAATTTCGACGGTCCAGATTAAAAGATGATTAAATCTTTTCGACGGTCGAGATTATTTTGACATGGATCAACTGAACTAGTCGTTGGAGATTTTATCTTATAAATTAGAGGTTTTTGTCAGTCTTTCAACCATCCGATCTCTGGATCGTGCACTTGCTCTTGAAGCTCTCCTATAATATTTTCTGGAATAATACAAACGAAGACTTTGGGGTTTTATTTTGATGGTGGTGTTCCTCTTCAGCATTTTATGGTAAACTTGTTCTTAATATTCTGCTGGTGATTATTCTAATGGATTGTTGATTAATGGCTCTTGTAGAGTAATTTTGGGTACAGGTATCTTGCCCAAGTTACTGGATCTAGGGTAAGAATATTAATTGGATCGAGCTAACAGTTATCTCTAGCTCTTGAAAATTTTATGTTTTATCATTATTTCTCTATTAATCTGACAGTTTAATTTTAAGTTTGCAGAAATCTTCCGGATTTAGAACTGGGCGTTTGGGGAAGTCCTACTTTGGACCAGCTGACTCCCAAGAGACAAGATCTGTAGAGCCCTCCAGATTTAATTCTATGGGCTTATCTTAAATTCCAATTTTTTGCAGGGATCTTTATTGGGCTTCTGTCTCTCTTTTAAAATTTTATTTTCTGAATTGTGTTGAACTGTTTTTTTAATCTGGCCAAGAGGGCCTCTAATCTGTAGATTAGCATTGTAAATTTGCAAATATTCTCTAGGGTGTAAGGGTTTATTTATTTTTTGTACATAGTTTTGGATATTTTCTAGTTTTTTGCAGGGTTGCAGGGGGATTCTCAGAATTTTTTTTTTTAGATCTAAGCCAGATCTAACCCCCATAGGGTAAGATCTGGCCTCAGGATCATTTCTGCTGGCAGATCTGAGTGTTATTTTGTTACAAAAGAGAAAATCTCAGGTGCATCTAAATCAGTATTCTAAAAATCTGAGTTATGTTGGAAAAATTTTAATTGCTGGAGGAATTTCAAGTGTACTAGGTTTTTCTCTGCTATATCCTTGCATTCTACATTCATATCCTTGCTCAAATTCTCCACGCTAATTCTGCCTTCACGCATTCTACGCTGCCATTGTTTCTGCGTGCTGTCATCCCTCATTCTCTGCATACGCTGTCTCCTTACCTGTCCGTAGCTTCAATCAACCCGTCCACAGCCTCATTCCTTGCCCTTCTCCCTTGTCGTCCTCATTTGTCGCCGTCGCATCCTATTCCATTGTCGTCGTCCAACCCTTCGTCAACTCCTTAGACAGCTCCTTCTCAACATGCAAAAAAAACAAAGGCACACCAATAAAAAAGAAAAACCCCGCATCTATGTGTTTTATTTTTAGTTTGGTTTCATTTTTGGTTAGATTTTAGATTTTTTCGATTTTTCTTTTAGGTTTTAGTTCAGCGTTAGTTTTAGTTTTAAATTTTTTTCGATTTTGTGTTTTAAAACTTTTAGTTTTTAGTTTTTAGATTTTAGGTTTTAGATTTTAATTAACGTTAGCTTTAGTTTAGTTTTAAATTTTTTGTTTTAGATACTAACTTTTAGATTTTAGATTTTATGCTTTAGTTTTAGTTTTGATTTTAGATTTAAAAGTTTTAGTTTCATTTTTTTTTAAAGATATAAAAATAAAAAATAAAAATAAAATAAAATAAACTTTAAAAAAAAAAAAATTAATTAATTTTTTATTTTTTATTTTTATTTTTAAACTTTAGCTTTAGATGTATATATATTTGCTTTAGATAATTTTGTTTTATTTAGATTTTTAATATTTTAGTTTTAGAGATAAAAAATAAAAAGGGAATAAAAATTTTAAAAATGTCCAAAAAATTTCTAAATTTTCAACTTTAGAAAATTCTCAAAAAAAATTATTTCATAGTCAAGATGAGCTTTTAAATTTTTATCTAAAGTTTGACTATAGGAAATTTTTAATTTCTGGATTGGGATTATTTGGAACATTATAAATTCGGAAATATTGCAAAGATCTGGCATTTCAATTTGATAGTCATCTCATGATAAAATTGTTGTGGATTCAAAGTATTTTAATGCATAGTTGTGGTGTGTTTTATTGAATATCATTGTGGCAAATCTATTTTTCATAGCAGCAGTTACATATCAGATACTTGACTTTAATTTTATAACGGGATATTTTGACTCCATAAGGCACTGGTTTTAAACTTCTGAATCTAATTGGATTTGTAAAATCTCGTAAATCTCAACAAGTATTTGATTATCCAGCTGTGTCTCCTGAATTGGTTGATTTTCAACCAGTTCTCTTCCTTCATTTTTGTTAGGGTCTGCCTCCCTTAGCCTGCAAGGAGACAGCTTAGATAGAGAGATTGGGGATCAGGGTGACAGCCCCCGATCTGAGTCGTTGTCACGGTGCCTAGACATTTTGTGCGACAACATTTTTTGGCGTCGTTGCCTGGGATAGAGTTTTTCTATCCTTGGTCTTAACGACATTTTCCAATCTTCTAATCTTTTTCTCGCAATTCATTAGCCTGTCACAAGGGATAGCATTTTTTGGCATCATTTCATCATCATACCTTTCATCATATCACTAATCATTTCATCATTTACACCTTTAGCACCTGGACATTTCGGTTGGCTTCTTGTTTGGGTGGCGACTCCACTTATTCATCTATTTACTCCCAGATAAGAATCCCCCCCTGATATCCATCTGCTACTCTCAATTATTTCTTTTGTTTCAGAATTAGTTTCATGTTCAAGTGGTGACTCCCATTCTTTCATTTCTTACAAGAGTTCCTACTAAGAAGCTCGCTTCTTGAGGACCTTTTGACTATTCTTGAACACGGATCTCTTTCTCTACCATCCACTTAACCTTTAAGCAGGTCATCATGGATGACACCTTTCATGACATGCTAGAAGAGGCCATTTCTAAATTTCCTTTTTTCTCAGGTGGTAATCCAGCCATTGCTCTAGAGCATCTAAGGATAGTCACTTTTATAATAAATAAATATTGTCGTCCTTCACAATATAATCATGAAGATGTCAAGATACGTATCTTTGGCTATTCCTTAAAAGGTGATGTTATCGATTGGTTTCGAAATTGTCCTAAGGAGTATTTTTATTGTTTACAACACATAATCAATGCTTTTAAAGATAA
This sequence comes from Pinus albicaulis, assembly GCA_034641835.2. NCBI lineage: Eukaryota > Viridiplantae > Streptophyta > Pinopsida > Pinales > Pinaceae > Pinus > Pinus albicaulis. The sequence continues at coordinate 445,826,728 of CM076580.1, read as the reverse complement.
ATATATAAAACAAGCTAACTCGCCTTGTGCTCCCAGTATTATGCAAAATAATGAAATTGATCTTGTATAGAACTCAACTATCCGCAGGAGATTTCCAGACAGTTCTCAGGATGAATGCACTTGTACCACGATAGCACAAATCCATGATAGTGGTGAAACAGAAACAAGTTGTCAAATCAGTGTTGACAACGATAAGCATCTTGTTAACGAATTGATTCAGATGGTTAAGGATATGCAACTAAATCAAACTCAGGTAATCAAGAATATGGAGGCCAACCAGGCTCAAATCATTAAGAATATGGAACTTAATCAAGAAAAAATAATAGTGGATCATGCCAGGGAAATTGATTCTATGCAGAGCAAGTTATTGGCCTTAGAGGAAAAGATAAAAAACATGGAAATTGGTCAGATGTCTCTTCAACACAAATTGTTGACTATTGAAGAGAGTCATGCGAAGGAAATCAGTACTATAAATATTAAGCATTCTAATCAAATGACTGGTATTCAAAATAAGTTGGAAAAAATGGAAAGATCACACATGCAAAATTTCCAACCCAAGTCAGAATTGTCAACAGATCATAGGCCTCCTAGTTTGCTGAAGCAATTTCCATCTCATCACGCGGAGGTCACTTTTCCCATTAAGGAAAAATTAACTATGGTTACAAAGGACGTTAAGAAAGACCAAGCTTATGTGTCACCTTTAACAGAGTATATTCAGAATAAGATTGGTCACATTCCAAGTTCATCAGAAATTTTGTACAAGCATTTTCAAGATAAGGACAAGAAAGTCTCATTACTGACATCACAGCCCACTAAGAAGAAGAGAAAAAAGCAAAAAAGAAGAAGTAAGCGGTTTGATTCATTTGATAGCCGAGAGCAACTTGACATTCGGATAAGACAAAGTCCTACCATATGCAAGGTTGGACATAGCACATCTGAAAAGCAGCCTATAGACTTGCCTGAAAGCAGGCAAATGCTCAGCATGCACTATATTGAGCACATCTGATGCCACAGGGCATCCTTTGTATTGTATCTCTAACCCTACACCTTGTTATTTCAGCATTTCATTTTTATAGTTAGAGTAGATTTACTTTTCATGTTAAGTAGAATAATAAATGAAAGAAGAGCTTCTATTTTTCATGTACTTAATGTTATATGATGATATTTGGATGGACGCTACTTATGTAATTTTGTGTGTTGCTTGGATACAGATTCTAGATTCTCACATTCCTCCAATGAAGCAATGTGTCCCCAGGTAGAGCCAGATGTTGACCACACTTTGTCAACGACCCCATAGCAGTACACCCCCATTTTTTCAAATGGGATTCATCATGTTCGACGTGTTCGCGCCATTCAGATTCCATCGACAACCAACAATTTTATGAACGATGTAAACCCATTCTGCATGTTTATGATGTAAATGATCTAAGTAAGACCACCATGTATGTAACAACCTAGGTAAACCTAGTATGTTGGTGATGACTTCTATCCTAGGAGGTTTTTTGTCTCACTGATTTGCTTGTGTTTTTCGACACATGTGATCAGTAGAGTTTTCCCCCTAGCTTCACCTCAAAGCTAGGGTGGATTTTGTCATCAAGATGCTAAGTGAGTCCCTAGTGTTTTCTATCGAGTCTTTATTCGAGCATCAACCATCTAGATTCTAGATCCTAGCAATTACAAACATACATCAAATTTTTAAGCATGATAAAACATTTAAGCATACTATAAAACATAAAACATTTAAAACATTTAAGCATACTATAAAACATAAATGATAAAACATTTTAGCATGCCGCATAATACATATTGTAAAACATAAAACATTTAACCATATTATAAAACATAAAGCATACTATCTATCAAGTGAGCAACTGTCAAAAGTAGTCATGTCCAAAATTCAAATAATAATGTTTACAAAATAGGCCACTTGGCCACCACCAAGACAAAAAAGTTAAAATTCACAACAAGCCTACAAGTCTAATCTATGACAAAAGCAATAAATTGTGAAAATATCTACTAATCTCTCCTCCTTCCACCACGAAGAGTACGTGGCCGTGGGCCTCCATGTGGTGGCAATGAAGAAGATGTTGTTTGTGGAAGTTGTGGCACTGGCACTGCAACTGCTGAAGACAAAGCCCCTATTGTTGGTGTTGAACCGTGGAACCTAGGAAGCAAGGGACAAGTTGGGGGTGGCATGTCAACTCGATCATCATCATCATGGATAAGAGCATCCTCTAATTGCTCTAATCGCAACACTCCATCCTCCAAATTGGCCTCCTCTGGATACCTGTCCCAAACCTTAAGGTATTTATTATTCTTTGCATCATCACAGTAATGGGACAATCGCAAGTTGTAATGAACATAAACCAAGCTCTTTGCCCGGTCTAAACTCAACATGTTCCTTTTAACACTGTGGATGAAAGAATAAGAGCTCCAACACCTCTCTGCAGAAGAAGTGTTTACCACCTGTGATAGCACCCGCAATGCCAAAGTCTGTAGAATTGGAGTAGCACCTCCATGCATGTTCCACCACTCAATATAAGAAAATCTCTCTCGATTTCTAATAGCATGCATGCTCCCAAATCGACCAATGGAAAGCGTATAGCTACTCAACTGTTTCTGTACCAAGGCAGCCTCCTCCTCATCAGGGACTAATCTAGTCAATGCAATCATATATTTTTCTAGGACCTTTGGATCTAGGTGTGGTTTTCTCCTTCTCCCCCCCCAGGTGCTTCTGTTGAAAGCCATGATGGATGATAGTATTTAGGTGTCAAAACATATGCTAAAGCATGCAATGGAACATTTAGCATATCCCATCGTCTTTCCACCTCTACATGAATATAATTGTACAAGGTGATATCTCTAGGCTCAACAATGTCTTTAATCTGCCCCAACATGTTATCCATTTGCTCATACACCACAATTATTGGCCGATCTAAATTTGCAAACTTGATCATGTCATAAATTGGTATGGTGAATTGCAAAACATATTTAACCTGTGACCAAAAGAACATGTCAAGAATAGTGTCCTTGGCTGCATTAGCATCATCTCTATCAATGTTAATTTCCTCCCATGATTCAGCGGTGAGCATATTAGTTAAAGCTTGTCTCACCTTCACTAGCCGCCTAAAGGTGAGGTAATAACTTGCAAATCTAGTTTTTGCAAGTTTAAGCAACTGGAACTTGGAGTAAGTGCCATAGAAGTAGTTTACCCTTGTATGCCCTGTGATAAATTTAATGAGTTGCTTCCCTCTATTGTAAATCTCATTCATCCACCCACATTCTTTATGCTTCACAATATCATGCATCAAAAGGTTCAATGTGTGCACCAAGCACCCAGACCAAAATATGTGTGGATAAGCACGCTCAATAATTCTTCCTACTCCCTTACAATTCGATGCATTATCTGTGATCACTTGAACCACTTTACTAGGACCAACATCTCTGATTGATTGCAATAGGAGATCTGCAATGTTTTGGGAAGTTGCACTTACAGAGGAGGAATCATGACATGTAATAAACACTGCACCACTAGCAGAAACACCAAGAACATTTATCAAATGTTGGTTTCTGGTATTTTTCCACCCATCTGATACAATGGATACCCCACTATCCACCCATTCATTTGTAAAACGTGTCAAAGCTACATGAACCATTCCTTTTTCTCTTTCTAATAACACTGTTCTAGCTTTCTCATAGTTGGGGGACTTGTATCCTTTTGGGGCTTCATTGATGGCCTTTACCATTTCATGCCAATAGGGAGAGCGAAGCACATTGAATGGTACACCGCAAGCACAAAGAAATCGGACTATCTTTCCATCCACATCATCCCTCCCAGCAACATTAAGGAAATCCCCTATTGTTTTTTTACCTCCAGAGCTTGCAGAAGTACCATGAGGAGATAAGCTACCAAATCTAGAGGTTGCACTTGATTCAGATTGAGTTTATTGTTTCTTGTTTTTTTGTTGTGCAACCTCCTCTATTTGGATGTATTTTCTTCTTTGTTCAACTGGAACCTTTGGGCAAATTTCTATCCCCGCGGCACCCTTTTTTTCATCACTGTCCATCACCCCACAAAGATGCCTCCTCACATGGGTATATGAACCACTATATGGTTTTCCTACATGACAAATGTTATGTACAGCTTATTAATTATTATTTAATGTAATTGTCCTAGGTTGTCTTAGGTTTATTTAAGTAAAAGGGCATGATCTTTGCCAAGGGACACCATAAGGCTATATTTAAAGCCTTGGTCATTCCCCATTGTAACCATCTCATCTTTTATCAATAATATATATATATATATATATACATTTTCTGTTAATCTGAGTTTTTATACTCCAGAGTCCATTGGTATCGGAGCAGTCGCTCTTCAGGATCTGTGTGATCAATGCAGTTGTCCGTCCAGCCCTCCACCGCCATCGACTTTGCCGTCCACTACTTTCCCCCACCGTCTTCCCTTTCCGCGTCTGTTTTCGGCCACCCTTCTTCTTTCTGCTGTCCACCGCACTGCCACCATTCGCTGTCTATCATGCTGACTGTGATCCACTGGCACCAACCACTAACTCCCCGTCGTTCTCTCTGACCACCCGCGCCGCCTGCCATTGTATTCCCCGTCGTTCTCTCTGCCCACCCGCGCCGCCTGCCACTGTATTCCCTGTCGTTCTCTCTGCCCACCCACGCCGCCTGCCACTGTATTCCCCGTCGTTCTCTCTGCCCATTCCTCCCTCCCCACCGTTCGACTACAACTGTGCCGTCGTGCCCCCATGCACCGTCGACCACTCTAACTCCTTCCCATCAACATTTGTCACGTTGTTGCCCATGCATCGTCCACTCCAACCTGGTTATTTAAATCGGCTACGGTCTTGACAGGCATCGTTATTTTCGACCAAGAGCCACGACAGTTGATCGACGTCTAAGGCATGTAAGATAGCTGACTTAGTTTTTTTTATTGTTTAAAATTAAACATTGAGACATTACATAGTTATATACATAATTATTATATATAACTTAAATAAAATTTAATTTATTTTTATATAAAATTTAATTAATCTCAATTAATTTTTATATAAAACTTAATTAAATTTTAATTTTAAAAAAAAGGGGGAAACTGGCAGATAAATATACACCACCTCAGACCCGCTCGATGTCTGCATCAATGTCGATGGCCAATTTCAACAAAAAATTGATTGATCTTGAGAGTAAGATCAATAATAATTCCGATGACTTCACCAAAAGATTAGTCAATCTCGAGGGTAAAGTTACAGGACATTCCAACGACATCAAAAAGCTTCAAGACACGACAAATCGGATAGAAAGAGAAATTTGGCTAAACCATAGTGAGTCCACAGACAATCATAACCAAACAATGCAAAAGCTAACCAACATTTGCGACAAGATAAACCAGACGCAAGGACCAATACTCCCGAATATTGGACATAATCAACAGAACAATTTAGCCGATTCAGGGAATTCAGAAGATCATCATGAAAAAACCGACTCTCACAAAACATCATCCCCAAACCATCAAGAAGATAGTAATGCGAATTTTCAAAATAAGCAGCTCTGGAATGCATTCAACAATCAAAATCATTTTTTCGATCCACCGTTAGCAGCATATCAACGAAGAGCAAAAATCGAGCTATCTAGGTTCGATGGTAACGAAAAAGGCAGTGTTGCATGGCTTAATAAAGCTGAAGAATATTTTGAGATTTATGACATTGACAGTGATGACGAAAAAATTAAGCACGCTTCCATGAAAATGGAAGGAGAAGCATATAATTGGTATATGTGGTGGAAAAAGACGACGCTTGCTATTAGTTGGAGGAAATTTAAGGATGCGTTCTTTAAAAGATTCCAAAGTATCAAGGAAGAAGAGTTCTTCTCAACATTCATCAAATTGCGCCAAAAAGGAGATGTGGATGAGTACACTCGAGAATGGGAGACCTTAGCAACACGAGTACCTAGATTGTCAGAATCTCGTTTAGTCCAGTCTTTCATTTCGGGACTTAAAACCCATATAAAAGTAGAGCTCGAACTTCACGACATTACGACGATAGAACTAGCAAGACAGAAAGCAAAAGCTGCTCAAAAGAAATTCGAAAAGTTCTTAGCCGGAAAGAGTATATTCGAGACGAAGATTTCCTCAATCTGAAAACATAGATAACACAAAATATGTCCCACCCCATCTTCGTGAAGGAGAAAAATCTAACATGGAAATACAAAGGATGAGAGAGGGCAGGATCAAAGATCATGCCCCTACACCAAGGGACACCATAAGGTTGTATTTAAAGCCTTGGTCATTCCCCATTGTAACCATCTCATCTTTTATCAATAATATCCAAGGTGAGCATCGTTAAAGCGGGAGCAGAGCGGAGCTAAACGCGGAGTGCATTTTTTAAAGTTTCCGGGTCCCAGCGGCTGAGCACATATATATATATATATATATATATATATATTTTAATATTTTTTATATTTTTTATATTTTGATGCATATATGTCAACAAAAACATGTAGAGTGATGAATTAGACATAAAAAACATAAAAACATAGATTGAATCATATAACATCAATCATCTAGAAGTTATAATCTTCATCAACCACGCCCACGAGTTGGAAGCATACAACATATTGACTCTCGAGTCTCGCAAATCATCAATCTGAAGGTTTCAAGCTTTCAAAATTCAATATATAACATTTATCATCATTGATTTCAAATTTCGATATCTAACATTTATCATCATTGATTCATTGATTTCAAAATTCAATATACATTTATCATCATTGATATATAACATTTATCATCATTGATTTCAAATTTCAATATCTAACATTTATCATCATTGATTCATTGATTTCAAAATTCAATATACATTTATCATCATCGATATATAACATTTATCATCATTGATTCATTGATTTCAAAATTCAATATATAACATTTATCATCATTGATATTATATAACATTTATCATCATTGATTCATTGATCACCATATAACTTTCATGAAGCATCATATTCATAATTCATCATCCCTAAAAAGTTCTGCTTCCAATTCTTCCATATGTACCGTGTCGTCCTCCAAATTATCATCCTCTGGGTTGTTGTCCCAGACTCTGTATGATTGATCCTCATTTGCCCGATCACAATAATGGCTCAACAACCTCAAGTTGTAATGCACATAAACCAAGCTTTCAGCTTGGTTTTCATTCAGCCTGTTTCTTCTCACATTGTGTATGAAGCTGTAGGTGCTCCAACACCTCTCTGCAGAAGAAGTGTTCACAACCTGTGAGAGAACTTTTTTAGCCAACTTTGGAAAAAGTCCCATGCCGCCATATGCTTCCCACCATGTGATAGCATCAAATCTGTCCCCGTCTTCCATTGCATGGAAAGAACCAAAGTTAGCAGTGCAACTGAAGTATTTGCCTAATTCAAGGCGCAATCTAGCACACTCCTCCTTGTCAGGTACCAACTTGTCCAATGCCTTCATGTACCCCTCTTGTACTTCTGGATTTGTGTGAGCATAGTTATTAAAACCGGAACCGGTGACCGGACCGGTGGACCTAATGAACCGGGTTTCTAACCGGAACCGGTCTAACCGGGAGCGGTCAGATCTCAATGAACTGGTTTTAAAAAAAATACATTAAATAATTATTTTTTAATAAAAAAACTATTTTTAAGATTTGCAACCATGATTCCAAGCCAATAGAGACAAAATATGCAAAGTTTGCTCATTTATATACCATGCAAAGGTGAATATATCAAAATGGCACCGAGTGCAATACATATCATCGAAAAACACATAAGCAATGAGGCTCCAAATGGCCCATAAAGTCCAAAAACAATGCTACAAGCTATGAGGCCATTGGCCTAATACAAGACTACATATTAGTGATCAACAACATGATCACCCCTCATCATGATCAAAATCATCACCACTACTAGACAAGGGATCATCAACATGAGCTACATAAATAATATGGCTCAAAGTTTGAGGACTCCTAAAACTCCTCTACAACTTTAGTAGTAGTAGTAGTAGCAAAAATAGACATCAAAACTACAAATCACCGAGCAACATGGTCTCTCATGAAACTCATCATTGATTCATCGCTACTAGAAATGGGATCATCAACAAGAGATACATAAACATCATCTAGCTCAAAGTCTTCAGACTTGGATTGTTCAACCTTATAACATGATAGAAATTGAAAAAGTTTAACATGCCTAACCAATGATTTTGGTTTGAGTGAAGGGTTCATCTCCTCAACCTTAAAATGCGGTAGAAAAAGATTAGCATGCCTAACTAGTTGTTTTCCTTTGATTGAAGGGTACATCAAGGTTCTTAAAGAACTTCATGCTCTTGATCAAATGCCAATATCATACCCTTACACATGATAGAATCAAATGGAAACATTGCAAATTCCCAAACCATTAAACCCTGAAAACCATTAAGTCTGCTGAATTTTGAGTGAAACCTAAAATTCTAGTTTCTCCATATGAAATCCAATGAGGTCGAAACCACTCTTAAACATCCCGAGTCATTTCATGGTAATGTTAAAAATTTAAGTAAAAGGATGAAAATGAAAAATAAAGGAAATGTCACTTTTACTTTAAGAATTTAACATTACCATGAAATGTCAATGCTTTTCTTACCTCCACATCAGCCCTAAAACCCATTTCTGGCCCTAAACAAATCGTTTTTTCATTGAAAAAAATTTCCGCCCAGCAGGAAGCGTTTTTTTGTTCCGGGGAGCGTTTGGGAGCGAACGCTCCCTAAGCGCTTCCGGCGTTTAAAAAACGCTTCGGGAGCGGGAGCGTTTTTTAAACGTCGGAAGCGCTCAGGGAGCGTTCGCTCCCGAGCGTTTCCGGAAACGCTCCCGAAAAGGCAGGGAGCGTTTTAACAGGCTCGGAAACGCGCTCCCGAAAACGCTCCCCTCAGGAAGCGTTTTCGGGAGCGCGTTTCCGAGCGTTTCCGAAACGCTCCCGCACGGAGCGCGTTTCGGAAACGGGAACGCAAGGGGTTTGAAGCTTCCCCGCAACCCCCGCTTTATCAATATATATACATTTTCTGTTAATCTGAGTTTTTATACTCCAACAACCATGAGGGCACAAAAACTTGTAGCTTCCACCACCTTTTCCCCCTTCAAGTTTGGTCACATAGTTTCATAAGGGTGTCAATGCAGCTTTCCCCTCTTGTGTTTCAATGTTTTCATCAAAATCATCTCCTTCTTCTTCAAACCCTTCCTCCTCATCATACATTGGGTCACTCATATGGGGACCACTATGTTGTTCTTCTTCATGTTCTTCTCTTCTATTTCTACTCCCCCTTACCATCATCAAAACCAAGAGTGGAATGATACATAGAAGCCAAAAAAAATCATCTTTGAATATGAATATAGATGGTGGACAACTTGCACATAAATGTACAAGAAGAAAGAATGGGAAAGTGTAATAGAGGGGGGAGAGAAAATACAAAAAAAAAAATGACAAAAAAATGAGAAAGTTTGGGGTTTGCACTTACCTCTTTAGCTCTTGTAGATGGAAGCCCTTCTTTACTCCTCCAAGCTCCTCCTCCTTCACTCCTCCAAGCTCTCTTCTACTCTCTTTCTCTTCTCTTCTCCTCTCTTCTCCAAGCTCTCCAAAAACAGAAGTGAGCAAATGAGAGGTGAAAAAGAGCTTATATCTTTTTCATCCTACCCCTAACTCAACACTAACCCACCCTCTAACCCAACTAAAGTCAAAAATTTTAAAAATAAATAAAAAATTGTCGCCTTTTTTTGCTGCACTAGTCGGATCCGTACGGCATTGTACGGAAGCGGTCGCGATCCTTACAGATCTACCTTCGAAGCGCGCTGCTTCCGTACGGCTATCCGACGTACGAAACATGGATCCATCCGTACGAAATATGGATCGATCCGTACGAAATGTGGATCCATCCATACAAAATGAGGATCGATCCGTACGAAACGTAGATCTGGCCGTACGAATCCAAATTTCTAGGAAATGCAATTTTTTTTACGAAACGCGTTTCGTACGGCGAATCCCATACGGTTCCGTAAGGTACGCGTTTTGGGGGTTGGAGCCAGGGTGGGACGTTTCCTACAACACTGGTTCAAGTCTTTTTGTCCAATTACTTTTTCTAAAATGTTTTTTGTGAAGTTATTTTTTCTAAAAAGCTTTTTGTCAAGTTATTTTTTTTAAAAACACATGTAACTTATGTTTTAAAGTTACTTTATGTAACAGTGTTTCTCACCCATTAAAGAAAGTGAGTCACTTACAGTCTAAAATCACTTTATCTTTTATTTAAGTTACAGTCTACTTGGTCATTAGTTCATAACGTAACATTGTAAAAAGTGACTCACTCATTTATAAAAGTGAGTCACATAAAGTAGTATTTTTTTTTTTAAGTGAACTTATTATATTAAGTTTGGAAAGGATGGGGGATTTTTTTTTTCAAGTACAACTTCATCATCAATTTTTCAACCTATCACGTGACCACTTGGCATCTACTACAAATTTTCTTCAAAAAGGCATAACTTCTTCATCCGGACGTTGTTTTCAGAGTCGTTTTTTTTTTAACCGGCCTAATTTTTCGAGATCTTGCCATTGGAGCAGTTAGTTTCAACCTTTACAGCTTCAGTTTTTAAAAATGAAAAGTGCATGCCTGATTATTCTTAAGAGCACCAATTATTTCCAAAGGCTATCCTACATGGTAGACTTACTTAGAAGTAAAGGGCTTAATAGAATAGCCTCAAGACTAGAATCTAAACCTATCGATGAAGATAAAAAAGCTAAATGGGAAAATAAAAAAGATCAAGTACGAGAGTTGATAGGAATGTCCATTGCTCAAGATCTTAGATTTCATATCCAAGAAATTGACTCCCTTGAAGAAGCGATGAAAAAGCTAAATATTGTTTTTGGCATTCAAAATGAAATTAGAGCCCACCAGCTTGAAAATGACTTGCTTACTTTGGACCCCAATAATTTCTCCTCTATTGAAGATTTTTTGTCCAAATTCAAGACCCTTAGACTTCTCTTAGAAGGTTGTAAAGTCAAAAAGGAAGATGGTAGTCTTATTTATTCCATTATTGCTAAGTTAGGCCCTGCATACTCTGTATTTGTTTCCACCTTCCATTCCACTAGAGAAGCCCTTAGTTCTCAAGGAACACCCTACAAGTCCCCCTCTTTTGATGCCTTTTGCGATTCTTTGATAAGAGAACAAGAAAAACTCTTACACCTTGGTCTTATTAATACTGGAAACTCTTCTAAGAAAGCCTTAGCAGCCCAGCAACAACCAAATCCAAAGAATCCTAAGAAGCGGCATCCTAAAAAGAATGGTCCTAAACCAAACAAGGGTCTTAAGCACTCTCAGCCGCAAACTGAAAAAGTAACTCAACAAACTGATAAGGAAAATAAAAACGAAGGGAAGAAGACGTATAGACATTGCAACTTTTGTAATCGTGATGGCCACGTAGAGTCAAAATGTTTTAAGAAGATGGAAGCCTTGAAAGCAGCAATGAAGAAGAACAACATCCATTTGGAGAACTCTTCAACTTCATCTTCGGAATGGCGCTTTCTGCAAGTCGTTGTCAAGCATCAAGATATGGTTATGCATTGAATGCATCTTCTTCTTCTCATTCTCATGAGTGGATCATTGATTTTGGAGCCTCTTACCACATGGCCAAAAATAAAGCCATGTTTTCTTCTTTAAATGATTGTAAAACCAAAAATATTTATGTTGGTGATGATAGATCTCTTAGTGTTATAGGGTCTGGAACCATTCATCTAGATAATGGTTAGTTTAATGATGTATTATGTGTTCCTACCTAGTCCTACAACCTTCTATCTATTTATCAAATAACTCATTCAGGTGAAGGGAAAACCGTAGAATTCTCACCTCATGATGTTGTAATTAAGGACCTAAGAGATCCTAGACATATTTTAGCTACTGCCATTGCTGATGATTCCACAAGGTTGTATAAGTTTGACAACTTTGGGTCATCAAGTCTTCCCTCCATTTTTGTTGTTCATAATGATGAAGTGAGCAAACTTTGGCATGAGCGATTTGGTCACTTAAACTATCGTTCTTTTCAAACTCTATGTAAAGAAAATATGGTGATAGGTCTTCCTATGGTATCTTGTCGAGATGGTGTTTATTCCAGTTGTGTACTCGGAAAACATCATCGAGATAGTTTTGACAAACGTGCTTCTTGGCACGCCTCAGCCCCTTTGCAGCTTGTGCACAGTGATTTATGTGGTCCACTTCCAGTTGTTTCTTTCTCTGGCTACAAGTACTTCTTAACTTTCATTGATGATTTTTTCAAACGCACTTGGGTATACTTCTTAAAACTCAAAAGTGAAGTTTCTAACATGTTCTTGGCCTTTAAGGCCTTTGTTGAGAAACAATCTAGACATCAAATTCTTAATTTAAAATCTGACAATGGAGGAGATATGTTAACAACAAATTTATCAACTTTTGCACTGAGCATGGCATTCAATTGTAACATACTATTATGTATACTCCACAACAAAATGGTGTAGCTAAAAGGAAGAATCGTACTCTAAAAGAAATGGCTAATTGCATGCTTCAATCTAAAGGACTTAGTCTTAATTTTTGGGCAGAAGCAATTAACCGTGCAAATTACATAGTAAATCGCACTTCTACTAAGGTTTTAAGGAATATCGCTCCAAAAGAAGCATGGAGGTCAATCAAACCAAATGTAAGTCACTTTCGTGTTTTTGGAAGTGAAGCTTGGGCCCATATTCCAGATGAGAAACATAAAGCCTTAGAATCTAAGAGTGAAAAATGTATTTTTGTTGGATATTCTGATGATGTCAAAGGATATAGAATTCTTCAACCCAAATCCAAAAATGTAATCATTAGAAGAGATGTAAAATTTGATGAAAATATATCGGCCTGCAAGCCTAGTTCGGCCGGTGTTGCACCTTAATCTACGAGCCTGATTCGGCATATGTGCCACCTCTCTCTATCTCTTCTACTTTTGACAGCATTCCTTCTACTACGGATGATGACAGCAAGGATGACAATCCTCCTCCACCTCCTCAGGATCTTCCTTCAGCTCCACAGCTTCCAAAATGGGTCCGCTCTACTCGAGATGCAACAGGTTCTCTTGCAGGTGACCCTGCAGATCAATGTCGTACACGTTCTCAGTTTGACAGAGCCTCTTCTTTATTGACTCAAGTTCCAGAAAATTACGATACAGATACCTTTGAAGAAGCTTCTGGTCATACAGATTGGGATGCAGCTATGAATGAAGAATATCGTTCTTTATTGGAAAACAATACTTGGGATATTGTTCCTCTTCCAAAGGGAAGAAAACTTGTCAGATGCAAATGGGTTTACATAACAAAGTTTGGACCAGATGGAAAAGTGGATAAACATAAAGCTCGTCTTGTTGCTAAAGGATTTTCACAAGTTGAAGGCATTGACTATACGGAAACCTTCTCCCCTGTTGCCAAAATGAAGTCTATCCACCTTGTTCTTTCCCTTGTTGCCTCCTTTAAATGGGGAGTCCATCAGATGGATGTTAAATCCGCCTTCTTACATGGGGACTTGCATGAAGAAATCTACATGGAACAACCCCCTGGCTTTATCCAAAAGGACTCTAGCCTTGTTTGTCACCTTAAGAAGTCTCTCTATGGTCTCAAACAAGCCCCTCGGGCTTGGTATGCCAAAAAGGATAGCTTTCTCTTAGATAATGGCTTTTCTAGATGTCATTCCGACAACACTGTTTACACCAAGAAAGTGGGTAAGTCCTTAATCATCCTTGTTCTTTATGTTGATGATCTTATCCTTAATGGTAGTGATCCCAACCATATAAACCATGTGAAGTCTAGCCTCAAAAAGAAGTTTGAAATGACAGACTTAGGACACTTGCATTATTTCCTTGGTCTTCAAGTCTTGCAATCCAAAGAAGGTATTACCCTTTCTCAATCCAAGTATGCATGTGATCTTCTACGCCAATTTCACATGGAAGACTGTAAGCCAGCCCCTTCTCCCTTTCAGTCTGGAGTCAAGCTTTCAATCACTTGTACTTCCCCTGAGGTTGATGCTATCTTATACCCTCAACTTGTTGGTAAACTTCTATATCTAACCCATACCCGTCCTAACCCTTCCTTTGTCGTTGGTCTCGTTGCTTGGTTTATGCACAAACCTCATGAAAGTCGCTAGAAAGCAGCTAAAAGAATACTTCGATATGTTTGAGGTACAGTTCAAATCTGGATTCATTACAGTGCAAGAGCATCTCCATTGTTGGTTGGTTTACTGATTCTGATTGGGCTAGTGACCCTAATGATCGAAAGTCTACTGCAAGTTATGTATTCACTCTTGGTTCAACACCTATTACATGGTCTTGTAAGAAACAAAGTGCCATCTCTCTTTCTTCGGCAGAAGCAGAGTATCGTGGTGCTGTTGAAGCCAACAAGGAAGCCCTGTGGCTTCGTCAAATCTTGTCTGAATTTGGTCTTCATAAGCAGCATCCAACTACACTTTGGTGTGATAATCAGAGTGCCATTTAGCTATGCAAAGAGCTAGTTCAGCATCAACGTAGCAAACACATTGAGCTACACATGCACTTCATCAGAAAGCTCATTCATGATCGTGTTCTTGAAGTGCACTATTGTTCAACCAATGATCAAGTTGATGATATCTTTACAAAGGCTCTCACAGAAGTGAAGTTTACCAAACTTCGATCTATGCTTGGAGTTCAGGAAAGTTATCATTAAGGGGGGATAGGCTCTAATGCCTCCTTCCTTCTCCTATTGTGTCACCTTTGTAAATCCTTCAATCCTATCCCAAGTTGTTCTTAAGGGGGGGTGTTAGTATATTCTGACACGTTGGAAATAGTTAAGTATAACTTGGTCTAGCGTAAAGTTAGGTAAAGTGTGTTTCTTTAGTATTATATATATATATATAACACCATCCAAATCCTTTTGACTTCTCAGGAGAGAATCTACCCTTGGACCATTCACCCTCAGTCAAAATCCTTTCCGGCTTCTCAAGTGAATCACATCTATTTGCTTTGTTCAAAGTCCTTTATGACCTAGCTAAGTCCTTTTGGCTTTTCAGGAGAAGATCTATCCAAATCTTGTAATTTTCCCTTGTAATTGCCTTGGGCCATTCATCTTTCTAGTCAAAGTCCTTTATGACCTAGCCAAGTCCTTCTGGCTTCAAAGGTGAATGTATCCATCTCCCACTGTCAAAGTCCTTTATGGTTACAGGAGATGGTCTACCCTGACCCTGCCAAGACATCAACCCTCCCTCTCAACGACGTAGACATTTTGCATCACGCAAATCTTGTCTTTGAAGTATACAAACTTCACTCTAGACCAATGTTGTAGGAACTCCCCTCCCCATGTTTAGGAGGTGGATTCGTTGTTGAAGAACCAATGTAATTATATTAGGGTTTGATTCTTCGATCTTAATAATTACTTGTGAATGTGTTGGATTCTTTTACTTCTTTATTATCTTATCTTTCATTAAGCAATTACCATATTATGTGCGAATGAAGATCAAAAACAAGAGACACCAGACATAGGCACTATGCCAGGGCAAAAACCCCCTCAAGGGGAAAACCCAATCAAGATAATTATTCCTTTCAATAGTATTCTTTGAGACTCTTTACCCTAGACTTGAGTTAGACTTTCCTTCCACACCAAGTCAGCCTTCCAGATCTTCGACCTAACAGCAGCAGCATCCAATCTTCTAGCAGCTTTGCTGCAACAGTAGCATCCAAACTTTGGAGACTTCGATCTCCCTATAGGGAGCATGAAACAGAGAGATTCCTTTACCAAAACTTCGATTTTCTCTTCCTCTTGCTTCTAGACCCAACTCGCACTCCTTTCTGCCCCTTCCTTCAACTTCGCACTTTTTCCCTTGATGTAGTGAATATCGAACTGGCTTGAGAAGTGAGTGAGCTAATGAATTCGATCTCCTTGCTTTTATAGCCTTTAGGTGGGTTCGAATTCCTCCCTTTAAGGCCGACTTGGTGTGGAGGGCTACTAAACCACTTGTGACTCAAAAAAAAACCTAATTACATGATTCAAAAGTCTAAGGAGGGTCAATATAAATCTGTAATGTCTAACCTCGAAGTCCACAATTGGGACTTTATACTAAATATGACCCAAGCATGAAACCCATGCTTTAATAAGTCATTTAATAATAAGAATAAATGTCAAATGATAATATAAATTCTTTTTCTTTTAATTCTTTTGATAAGTACAATAAATATAAATTACGAAGACCGAACCTAGTTACAATCTTCAACGCTCCCTCTTAACTAGGGAGTTATTCATAATATACAATGGAAAGATCTCAAACTATATGAAACCATGAAGAATTTTAGGCACCGCGATGCCATGGACTAGATTCCTGACCAAGGAAATCTATCCATTTGGTCACTCAACAATTTAGGCACCGCAATGCCATGGACTAGAATCTTGACAAAAGCAATCTATCCATTTGGGACTAAGGTGGATTAAAGCTTTTAGCCTCTCTAGGTACCATCAGGCTTACTTACTAACCACCAACCCAGGGATCTAGTTGTGTATCTGAGGTCAGAGCTCTACGACCAACGCCGCCCTCCCTACTTCGGGACCTAGACATCAATACAAAGTGTCGGCCTGATGTCGTCCTAGGCAATGCTTCACTTGCAATGCCTCAACACACTTGATCCAGCAGATCAAGGATTTAACCAATCTCTTCCAAATCATTAACATCAATACAATTAGCAATTTTTACCAGACCAAGCTTTTCTCTTAAATATTCAAACTTTTTGTTAGGAAGAGCCTTCGTCAATTTGTCTGCCACCAGTTCATATGTCAGGATATACTCCAGCTTTACGACCCCATCTTGAACCAAGTTCCTAATGAAATGTAACTTATTGTTGATGTGCTTCATCCTTGATTGAAACACAGGATCTCCAGACATCTTGATGCGGCTTTGATTATCACAATTGATTATAGTAGGACTTAGAGGACTTTCGAACAAGTCGATTAGAAGCTTCCTTAACCATACAACCCCCTTTCCTACTTCACATGCAACTACATATTCAACTTCCGCACTACTCACAGCAACGGGTCCTTGTTTTCTACTTATCCATGATACCATAGCAGACCCAAGGTTGAAATACCCACCAGTAGTACTTCTTCCATCAAACTCTCTGCAACCCCAGTCAGAATCGGAGAAGCCAATTAGTTTGACTTCCTCATTCTTCTATTTTAGGCAGTGATGTATAGTGCCACGAAGATATCTTAATATATGTTTGGCAGCTATCCAATGTTCATAATGAGGTTACAACTAAAATTGACTAAGGATGTTTACTGGAAAGCATATATCTGGCCTAGTATTTACCAAATACATTAGGGAGCCCACCAACTGTCAATAAGAGGTAGGATCCACGAGACTCGAGTTAAAACCTTGTAACTTTTTGAAATTTGTGGTAATAGGAGTAGTCATGGGCTTGGAGTCCATCATCTCAAACTTATACAATCTTGATGATGTATTTTCCTTGCCCCAAGTATATTTCCCCAGGTTTCTTCCATACTTCGAGACCCGGGTAATAATCCATAAGTCCTCGATCCTACATTTCAAATTCGGCTACCAACATCTTCTTACATTCTTCAATTCTATGCTCCAAACCTATGATGAATAGATCATCCACATATAGTAGAAGAATGATAGGCTCATTATTCACAACTTTGATGTAGAGATTTGGATCAACAGTACCCTTCACGAACCTATATCTTAAGAGATATGCATCCATTCTTGCATACCATGCCCTAGGAGCTTGCTTTAAGCCATATAGGGCTTTATAGAGTTTGCATACATGAGAGTCCATGTTATTTGCTTCAAAACCTTTGGGTTGTTTGATGTATACTTCTTCATCAATGGTCCCATTTAGAAATAGGGTTTTCACATCCATTTGATGGATATTCCAACCCATTGTAGCGGCCAATGAAACCAGAGATCTAATGGTAGTATATCTTGTTGTAGGTGCAAAGGTTTCTTCATAATCTAATCCTTCCTTTTGAGAGAAGCCCCTTGCAACGAACCTTGCTTTATACTTGTCTATGCTTCCATCAACAGCATGCTTGATTTTGTAGATCCATTTGGATGTAACAATTGATTTGTCACTAGGTCTGGGAACAATTTCCCAAACCCCATTCTTCATGATAGATAGGTATTCTTCTTGCATCGCCTTCTTCCAAACATCCTGTTGAATAGCTTCTTCAAAGGTAGAGGGTTCAGCTTGAATGAGCTTTGTCATGTATGTAGCATAGCCAGAGTATCTCTTCGGTCTTTTACTTTCTCGAAAGGTTCCTGTGGGAGCTTCATGTCCTTCAGCATCTTGTGGAGTAGATTTTAACCAATTTGACCTTTTCGTT
This sequence comes from Pinus albicaulis, assembly GCA_034641835.2. Lineage (NCBI taxonomy): Eukaryota > Viridiplantae > Streptophyta > Pinopsida > Pinales > Pinaceae > Pinus > Pinus albicaulis. Next base: position 445,808,323 of record CM076580.1, on the reverse strand, counting down.
GTGGTCGAGATGACCACAGGTTGAATAGGCTCACTTGGTCCTTCTTCTTGATTTGTAGAAGGATCTTCATGATGTAGTTCTTCTTCTTCGAATATGAGAGATTATTCGTCATCATAATCTATGGGAATATCTTTGGACTTCTTGTAGGCTTGGCTCTCATCAAATATGACATCTCTGCTTACTTTGATTTTCCTTCTTTCTTTGATGTAGATTTTGTATGCCTTTGATGAGAGAATATATCCGACAAATATTCCATTTATACTTGTAGAATCCAACTTCTTTCGCTTGTCCTTTGGGATATGGATGTATGTAGGACTTCCAAAGATTCGAAGATGATCTACACTCGGCTTCTTTCCTGTAAACACTTCTTCGGTAGTTATGTTCTTGAGACTTCTATGGGGACTTCTATTTTGTATGTACACGATTGTCATGGTTGCTTCCCCCCATAATAATTTTGGTAGGTCTTGATCAAGTAGCATTGTCTTGATGCCTTCTTCAATAGACCAATTTTTTCTTTCAGCACCTCCAATTTGTTCAGGATAGTAGGGAAAAATGAGCTCCCTCTTAATTCTTGCTTCCTTGCAATATTCAATTAGATCCTTGGAAGTGTATTACCCACCATTGTCGGATCTAAGAGACGTTATCTTTCTTTCAGTCAAGTTTTCCAATGCAACTCGATTTTTTCCTTGAATTTATCAAATACTTCATCCTTCTTCTTGAGAAGATAAATCCATGTCTTTCTAGAATGATCATCTATGCAGGTCACATGTAATATTCCTAATGGTAAATTACTGTAATAGCAGGCATTAAAAGACTTTAAACCACAACAAATAAAAATCACGCCATCAGAACACAAATTGAGCCATGAAATTGAGCTGAGCCAATTTATTAATTTGTTGGAAATGAGTACAATGGAGGTGCTAGAATGAAGGAACCTGGGCTTGCTCAGGGAAAGCTAGAGAAGCCCTCTAAATCAATGATGAAATCCCCCATTGATGGTACGTTGTATGGTTGTAGCTCTGCACTGAAATCTGCCAGAAATGTTTTTGTTGCTCTCGAAGAAATGCTACTAGGGCTTACTATACTGCTCAGAAAATTATGAGACTTTAACCCTGGACTCTACTCAAGAAAGCCACAAAAACCCACGAAGGAATTGGCCAAATGTTGACCTTGTTATTTCGGTCCAATTTCCCCTAGGTCCTCTAGTTGTTGGCTAAGTTAGGATCTCTGTTTGGCATCTCAAATCTGCCCAAAAAATTCTGCCAAATTAATCTTAGCTTCTCCTCAATAAACCCAGAAATACCCAAAAAGGGTTTGCCCAAAGCTTGACCCCAGAAATTGGCCATCTTGGGCTTGGCTCACTGCGCTGCTGGGTAAATCGATCCTCCTGTAAATCCTGCTGCTGGAAGTCTCCAAAATGTCACAAAAATCCCTGTTAGGAAGCTCCAAGCCTCCCCACCAAATCTCAGCTGCAACTCCCACTCTTCTCACCTCCCGGAACAACCTCTCTCCATGTGTTGCGTCCTCCACGGAGTCCCTGAAGTGAAAACGCTCCTCCTGTAATCTCTGCTATGAAAAGCTCCTCCAAAATGATAAGACTCCTCTCCTGAGCGGGCACTTGAAGTCCCCCGAGGCAGAGGTTGAGATCTTCACCTGAAAATCTCGTGTGCTAAACAACACTGCAGACCTGGAACCCGGCATAAGCGTGCTATGTCAAAATGACAACCAGAAAGATAAGTAAATGAATAAATCCAAGAATGAGCCTCATGCTGCTAAGGAGACAAAAGAGGAAAAGGGAAACTCATTCTTCACTTCATACTTGAGAGAGCACGAGGAGAAGAGAACCAAGGAGAAAACTTCAAGGAGAGGAGGAGACTGCATCTGGAGAAAGGGGGCTCGAATTCCAAGGAGGAGAACTGTTCTAGAGGCACAATTTTTTATGAGAAAGAGGTAGCACGAATTTCAAGGGCCAGCAGCACGAAATTCAAGGAGTTGGGCACGATTTTCGAGGATCTAGGCATGAGTTTCGAGGAGAAAATAACTCATTTCAGGCCCGAAATTCGTGCTTCGAATTTCGGGACAATCAGCTACATGCAGCGCGAAAATCGAAGAGGATTCCAGCTACTTTCAGGCACAAATATCGAGGCAGAACAGTTACCCTTGGGCTCAAAAATCAAGGCAGATTTCAACACTGTTCCTGAGGCAGATTCTGGGCACAAAAATCAAGGAGCTGGGCAGAGAACTTAATGCTAAAATTCTAGGCACAAATTTCAGTGTAAATCTGATTTTGAAGTGGGCACAAATTTCAGTGTAAATCTGATTTTTCAGTGGGCACAAATTTCCAGAATGCGTGCATTTAGTGCTACAGCAAAAGGGAGATAAGTACTGTGGTTTTTATGTACTTTTTTAAATTTTCTCAAGCAATAAAATCCTCTTTTGAAGACCAGTTTTCCCCAAGAGGCTGTGGGGTTTTTCTAGGGTCAGTTTGACCAAAAAACAAGTGTCTCTTATGTGTTGAATGCTTGCATTTAATTTTGCATTAATATTGAGTTGTTATGAAAGTGAAAAAGAGTAGAAGTGTAGAAATTTCCTGTTTTCCCACCCTAGTTTTCGGTTTCACCTTATTTCTCCAAATAGTTAAATGCCCTTTCCCATATCCTTACATTCAACAAACTAGAAAATAAATTTTTGCTGAAAACACAAATTCTGAAAATTTACGTAACGACTGAAAAAATGCAGAAATAAAAAAATCAGCAAGCTTAAAACAAAGTCATTCACACATTTTAACACAGTATATTTTTGGTCAACATGACCTTGGAAAACCCCCCCCTACAACTCTTGGGGAAAACCAGCTTTGAGAGCTTTCTTTTATTTTTCTAAATACCGCTTTTTTATAGTGAAACAACAAAAACTCGGAAAAAAATTCCAAAGCAACCAATTTACGTACTTATCTCGATTTCCGTGCTTGCACACCGCCTCAAAAAATTGTGCCAAATCAGCAACAACATAAAACGTAAAATTTACTAAAGACCTTAGGACAGCATTAAATGCCGTACGGCCACCTTGGGAAGCATGCTAGCAATGTACGTACTTTCTGTTGCATTTGACCGTACAAATTTTGTACAAAGAACCTCTCTCAAAATCCGTGCCAAAAAACGCAGTTGTAGTCGTCGTCCTCTTCCTCGATTTTTGTGCCGAAAATGACAGACCCGCCCTCTTCCTTGAAAAACGTGCCTCGATTTTTTGTGCCTTGGAGTGCGTGCTTGCCGCTATACCCTCTTCCTCGATTTTTGTGCCTCCTCACTTGGAAACACCGCCTCTCCTTTGTCGTACGGATTTTTCTCGCCTCGATATGTGTGCCAATAAATGCCGTTGTACCTTTGTTGAAATCTCTTCACCGTCGCCCTCCTTCTTCTCACTCGCTCGTAAAAAATCTCTAGCTCTCCTTCTCTCCTTCTCCCAATCTAGCTCATGAAAGAATGAATGACCTTTTTCTCCTTTCCCTCCTTTAACCTAACCCTAAGTGACTTTTGGGGAATCCCTAAATCCAATGGTCGAAATAGATTGAGATCTAGGGTTGAGATTAAATGCTCATTTAAATCTCACATTCTATTTTTTTAATTCACCCCACTTTAATAAAGACCCACTTAGTCATTTATTTCCAAAGTCACTTTTCCTTTCTAATTTTACATTGACTTTATTAAAGTCACTTTAAAATTAGACTTTAGTAACTTTATCACTTAAAGTCACTTTTAATTAGACTTTAGTAACTTTATCACTTAAAGTCACTTTTTAAATTAGATTTGACTTTATAAAAATTATAAAGTCACTATAGGAGAAAAATTAAATTCTTTTGGACACTTTTCCCTAGGCCAAAGATCAAAGCCTTAGGGAACCACTCGTCCCTCCAAGTAACCAAATTTCAACACTCCCTCTTACCGAGGAAGGTGTTCCTCACCACACCCATCTTGTCTTTGAAGTACACATGCTTGCCCCGTGGTAAGGCTTTGGTAAGAATATCTCGCAACTCCGCTCATCGGTGGGAATATACTCAAGCTTCACAGACTCCTTTCTCGAACATAGTCTCGATGAAATGATATTTGATCCCGATATGCTTTGACTTGTCATGAAATCATCGGATTCTCCGTGAGTTTAATGCAACTCGATTATCACGATAAATCACCGAAGGTCTCAACGAGCCGACCAAATAAGCCGCATGGCCTCACAACTAGCTAGACTGTGCTGCCATATACTCGCTTCGCTTGAACTCAATGCTATCGACCGTCGCTTTCACGTAACCATGACACCACCGCCGAACCCAACCCAAAACAACACCCCGGAGTGCTCTTCCTATCGAAGCACAACCTCGCCCAATCGAAATCAGTGTAACCTACCAATCTCACTCCATCCCCCCGCCCGTAGTCCGGACCATAATCCACTCGTCCCCTGCAAGTACCACAAAATGTGTTTTGTAGCCCACCCAATGAACCTTCCTAGGCTCACACATAAACTAACTCATCGTGTTAATCGCAAAACAAATATCCGGCCTAGTATTGACCAAATACATCAAGGAACCAATCAGGTTTGTCCGTACAATGTGGAATCCACCAACTCGTAATCCGAAGCATGAAGCTTCTTCCAGCTTGGTGATCATCGTGTCGACATGGGTTTACAATCCTCCATGTGGAATCGTCAAGGATATCCACAATATACTTCCCTTGCCCCAGAAGAAATGCCCCTCCTCCCCGCCACACCTCCAAACCCAAACAAGCAATGCATCAAGCCGATGTCCTTCATCTCAAACTTTGCCGCAAGATCTCTCTTGCAGGTGCTCTATGAGTCCACCCGTAATGACTAAGTCATCCACATACAGAGCACTGGGAATGAGAGGCTCCTCACCTATCACAATATAGTAAAGGTTCGGATCTACCTCACTCTTTGTGAAACCCATCTCCCCGCAAGTATGTATCTATCCCGGAGTACCAAGCTCGGGAGCTTGCTTCGAGCCATAAAGGGCCTTCTTCGCCTGCACACATGGGACTCCTTCCCATGCACCTCAAAGCCCCCGTGGGTCGCTCAATGTACACCTCCTCCTATATGAAGCCACCGAGAAATACGGCCTTCACATCCATCCGTGGATCTTCCAACCCATCTCTCGTTGCTATCGATATAATGGAGCGGATCGAAGTATATCGAGCCACGGGAGCGAAGGTCTCCTCATAATCAACTCCCCCTACCCGGGGAGAACCCTCTAGCCACAAACCTTGCTTTGCATTTCTCAATGCTCGCCATCTGCAGGCATGCTTTATCTTGTAAAGCCATCCGGAAGTAACCACGGATTTGCCCTCGTGCCTTGGCACCACCTCCCAAACATCATTCTTCATGATAGAAGAATACTCCTCCCCGCATGGCCTCTCTCCCGCACTCGCCGGCTAGCCGCCTCCTCATAGCTAGAAGGCTCGCAGTCAAGGATGCCGGTAGCCATTGCCATATAGCTACAAAACCTCTCGAGTGGTCCGCTCTCTCCGACCGGCCTCTTAGGCCCAAAGAATGGATGTGGCCTCTCTCAAGGTGTCCCCGAAGCCACTTGGGCTTCCTCTCCCCTCGAGCATACTTCTCCCGATGGAGAATGAAACTCCTCCTCCTCATCATCATCGGGAGCCCTCGAACTCCCCGATTGTCCGTCCGCCGTCCTCCCTCGCCCGCACCCGAACTCCGTAGAAGCCGAGGTACCGTGTGAACCGTCCATCGGTGGACTCCCTAGGGAACCGCTCGTGGACCGCTCGGCATGTCGCCCGAAGCACCACCCTCTCCGACTCGTGAGCCACCGCTCACCGACGCGACTCGACATCGTCATAGATGTACCTCCGGATCCTCCCGATCCCTACCCACCGGATCCCTCGTGGATCGACTCGACCGCTCGCCGAGGGTCCTGGCCGATCCGGATACTCTAACTCCCGTGACCTCCCTAAAGGCCCTATCCTCCTCGAACTTCACATCTCGCCCGACAACAACTTTCCTTTGTGCGAGAATGTAAATCCGAAAGGCCTTTGAGGGTCTCACCGTAGCCCACAAAGATACCCTTCTCTATGGTGGGCTCTAGTTTGGTCCTCTTCTCCTTGGGTATGTAGGAGTATGTGATGCACCAAAAAGATACGAAGATGACCAATATCGCTTCTTCCCAAAAAAAGCCTCCTCCCTGAGTCATATGCCCCAAGGCACGATGCGGACTCATGTTCTCGCAAATAAACGTACCGTGTTGCGTGCCTCCGCCCACAAAAACAATGGCAACCCCCGATCATGTAACATGGCTTTGGCAACCCCTCCCGATGGGTCTCGTTCTTCCTCTCCGCAATCCCGTTCTGGGGGGTTGTAAGGAATAGTGAACTCCCTCCCTAATGCCTCGCCCTCCCGCACAATAGTCAACAAACTCTCCAAGGGTGTACTCTCCTCCATTGTCCGACCTCAGTGGGACTTGATCTTCCGACCTGTCTCGTGTCTCCACAAGAGCTCGAATTCTCGAAACCGCTTGAAGACCTCACTCTTGGTCTTCAAGAAATAAATCCGGGTCCTCCCGGGAGTGATCATCAATGAATAAAACATAGTACTCATATCCACTCAAGGAAACATGAGACATCCGACCGCTCACATCGAAATGAATCAAATCAAGTATCCCGCCGCTTTGTCTGTCATCAGCCGGGAAAAGGGGATTTGGCAAACTTGCCCATCGCACATTCTCTCGTAAGTATCAAAGTGATCGCATCGAAATCCGGCACACCCGTAGTGATCTCCCCGCAAAGTCCTCAAGGCTCCATGATACATATGCCCCATCCTCGCGATGCCAACTCACACGACTCGTAACCGCTAGCTCTGCTCGTCGATACTATCGCTCAATGCCAAAAGGGGGTCGAAATGCAAACTTGTACACCTTTGCATGGCGTACACTTATCACTCTAGTCGAATCGGATGGAGCGCCCGGGATACATCGACACTCGTCCACCCCCCGAACAGCATCTCATATCCTCTCGTCCTCCAAAGTCGAGATGGATATGAGGTTCTTCCTCATCCCCGGCACATAAAGAACATCTCGACACCTTCAAGGGAGGTTTAGACTCCTCTCGAAATGTCGTTGTTCGCACACCGATCGCTCTAACAACTCGTCATCGCCGAGTACTACCTCTATATCGCTGCCACTCTCTCGAAAGCTCCCGAGAAGTACTCACGGACTCTCCCGTCATATGACGTGAAGCCCCACCGTCCACATACCGGATACCCGAAGATGCTCCGCTAGTCGAGTGAAATGCATGCTCCCTCTCGAACCTCTGTGGTAGGTAATCTTGCACTAGAGGACTCACACGCAATGAACCCAAACTCCCGTCAAAGCGATCCGCAAAGTCCTCAACCTTTGCCGATGTCGCCATGCCCCGGTTCTTCCCCTTCTTCTTCTTCTTCTCTCGGACACAACCGCATAGTGTCCCATCTTCCCGACAATTCCAACACTTCACCTTGTAATAGTCCTTCTGTGTGTTACCCCCGTTTACCTTTACCTTTGCCTTTGCCTTTGCCCCCACCATTGCTTGTGGAAGCCTCGCTTCTTCCCTTTGCCTTTCTTGCCTCCCCGCCAACAGTGCTACATCCTCATCCTCGCTTCAACCGGCTTGGCTACCCCAAGCCGACCTTTCCCCGATCTCTCGTCCGAATGCAATCATCCCAAAACCTCTTCCATGTGGGAAGGGTCTCACGTGCACAAAGCCCATCGACGAAAGTTCATCCATGAACTAGGGAGGCCATTCACTCGCTATCCGCACCAACTCAGTGGGTGGAATGACCTCTCCAATTGTCGCCAACTCATCTCTCACGTTAGTAATCTTTGTGAGATATCCACCGCACTATCGTCTTACCCATCTTAATGGTTTTCGACTTTCTCCTTCGTAACCATTTTTCCGGTTCTCATTGGTACTCGGGTAGAGATTGGACAATGTTGTCCACATCTCATGAGCATTTCTCTTTTCCTCTCACATGAGGAATGCAATGGTCTTTGATTCTCGTCTAGGATCGGTCTCTTACCCTTGTTGTTCTTTCTATTATATGTCGCTAATCGAACGAAGATCGTAGGGTACATTAACAAGCTACTCGTGTGGTATGAACCATGATATCCCGTACTTCGCCTCTTCAAAGATACTCCGCATTCTCTCCTTCCAAACGCTCGTAATTGGTATGCCCATCCAACCTATCCTCCACCCTCAATCCCAATGACATCCCGCTGTCCTAAAACTCGAAAAAATAGCACCGCCGTAGTAAAGATAAAAATTCTGTTTGTGAAAAAAATCAGCTTTGCTGGAATTTTCCGAGTGAAAAATCAGCAGGGCCGTATTTTTTCTCCTTGCTGTCCCAAACCGCACTTTCAAAGCATTCAAGCTCGATACCATGTAGAAATTTCCCGTTTTTCCCACCCCGGTTTTCGGTTTCACCTAATTTCTCCAAATAGTTAAATGCCCTTTCCCATATCCTTACATTCAACAAACTGGAAAATAATTTTTTTGTCGAAAACACAAATCTCGGAAAATTTACGGGAATGCTGAAAAATGCAGAAATAAAAATCAGCAAGCTTAAAACAGCTCATTCACACATTTTAACATAGATATTTTTGGTCAACATGACCCCGGAAAAACCCCCTACAACTCTTGGGGAAAACCCGATGAGAGCTTCTCTTTTATTTTTCTCGAATATTGTTTTTTTACAGGTGAAACAGAAAAAACTCGTAAAAAATTCCAACAACCAATTTACGTACTTATCTCGATTTTCGTGCTTGCACACCACCTCGAAAATTGTGCCAAATCAAACAACAATAGAAAACAGAAAATTTACAAGCACCTTAGGACAAAGCATTAACCGTTGTACGGCCACCTCGGGGAAGCGTGTCTGAATGAGCTCGTACTTTGTCGTACGTGACCGTCATGTATTTTGCACAAGAACCTCTCTCAAAAATCCGTGCCAAAAAACAGAGTTGTAGTCGCTGTCCTCTTCCTCGGTTTTTTGTGCCGAAAATGATAGCCACCCTCTTCCTTGAAAAACGTGCCCGATTTTTGTGCATTGGAGTGCGTGCTTGTCGCTATACCCTCTTCCTCGATTTCGTGCCTCCTCACTTGGAAACACTCGCCTCTCCTTTGTTGTACGGATTTTCTACCTCGTAGTGTGTGCCAATAAATGCTACTATACCTTTGCTGAAATATCTTCACTCGCTACCCTCCTTCTCACTGCTCGTAAAAAATCTCCGACCTCTCCTTCTCTCCTTCTCCCAATCTTGCTCATGAAATAATGAATGACCTTTTCCTCCTTTCCCTCCTTTAACCTAACCCTAAGTGACTTTTGGGGAATCCCTAAATCCAATGGGTCGAAATAGATTGAGATCTAGGCCTCGAGATTAAATGCTCATTTAAATCTCACTTTCTATTTTTTTAATTCACCCCACTTTAATAAAGACCCACTTAGTCATTTATTTCCAAAGTCACTTTTCCTTTCTAATTTTACATTGACTTTATTAAAGTCACTTTAAAATTAGACTTTAGTAACTTTATCACTTAAAGTCACTTTTAAATTAGACTTTAGTAACTTTATCACTTAAAGTCACTTTTGAATTAGATTTGACTTTATAAAAATTATAAAGTCACTATAGGAGAAAAATTAAATTCTTTTGGACACTTTTCCCTAGGCCAAAGATCAAAGCCTTAGGGAACCACTTGTCCTCCGTAACCAAATTTCAACAAGAAGCACTCCTTTATGTTTGCAATAAATGCATTCTGAAATTTATATCAGCATGTTAAAACATGTGGGTTGGGCCTAAACAAACTCATGAAAAATTGTAAAGTGGGTTAAGGGTGCAGAGCATTAAATTTCTACATGGTATCAGATTAGTTGAAAGCTCAGATCTCAAATTTCACACAGCTGATAAATAGGGCAGCAAGCATTAAATCCTGCTACAGTGAACCAAAACCTTGTAAAAAACCTAAAGACTTGGCAAACATTTCCTCAAGTTTTACACTCAAAAAAGAGGTTTGCACCACGAGATATTTGTTCCCTCTCAGCGCTTAATAGATCTAGAGTTAAGATGGAAAACAGCCTGAAACAGGTACCAAATTCATTGATTCAACCAATTGAGGATGTTCATTGTTTAGAAACAGGTTTTTCAGTCTATTGTCTCATATTTTTAATTCTAATTTTTTCTTAAAATTTTAAAGCAATCTATTGCTTTTTTTAATTTTTAAATGCCATTTTCTTTTAATTTCAGACCTCACCTTTAAAAACAAATCAAGTGGACAGCAATACTTCAGCAAATGCTCAACCTGAGTGTGAAACATTAGCAGGGGCAACAGAGAATTTTGTTTTAATCAACACAAAGAAACCCTTGCTTCAATTTGTCAAAAAAATCACCGAGAATAAGAAGAAAAACAGTGGTGGTTCAGAGAATTGGGTATGCAACCTTTGTGGTCATAATTCTAAGGGAAGCTACACTAGGGTTTACCATAATCTTTTGGCTATTCCTGGAGAAGGAGTAAAGGCATGCACTTGTCCATTGGAAAAGGGAATTGAACTTACTAAACTTCACATCGTTGTGGCAGGTAGCATTGTAGAGATGGAGGAGGACAGCCCTATTGTCTTCAAAAAACCAAAAGTTTTAAGCACAAAAGAAGATTGCTCTCAAAAAGAAATCAATGAAAAAGATTCAACTGATTTATTTGGGGGTTCTAGTTCCAGTAAATCTGGTGCAAGTAAAAAAGGCAAAATTGTTGTGACAGAGTGGTTCAATGTGCAACGCAAGAATGAGGTAGAGAATGCAGTGGTTGAATTCTTCTTTTCCAATGGAATATCATTAATGCCACTTGTTCCCCTCAATACAAAGAGATGATGAAGAAAATCATTGCTGCTGGTCCATCATTTCAACCCTCTAGTTACAATAAATTGAGGGAAACATTGTTAGATAGAGGGGTCACTAAGATGCAAGGGGTGATGGAAGGCCTTAAAATTTCATGGGTTGAATATGGGTGTTCATTCGTTATGGATGATTGGACAAATATTCAACAAAGGCCTTGTTGAACATCATTGTCACCTCTTCAACTGGACCATATTTCTTAAGGGCAATTGATTGTACAGGAAAGACGAAGGATGTAGCCTTTCAATACGAGGTATTAAAGGATGCAATTGAGGATTGTACAGGAAAGACGAAGGATGTAGCCTTTCAATACGAGGTATTAAAGGATGCAATTGAGGAGATTGGTCCTACAAACGTAGTTCAAGTTTCACAGATGTTGCACCAGTTTGTAGGTCTGCAAGGTTGATGATTCAAAGCAGGTACAAGCATCTATTTTGGACTCATTATTGTGTGCATGCTTTAAATAATGCACTCAAAGAAAATGGTAAAATTTCTTGGATCCCCCGCATTATTTCGGATGCAAGAGCGCTGCAAATGTTCATTTCCAACCACCATGCCTCTCTAGCCATTTATAGAATTTATGCAAAAAAGGAGTTCTTGAAACCCGTATATAGGCCATGCCACCTACTATATCCTTCCTGACTATATGCTAGAGGTGCAACATGCCCTAAAGGCCACTGTTATAATTTCTGAGAGGTCTGCCTGGGTGGGAATACAAAACAGATCAGGGAAAGAAGGTAACGCGGTTGGTGTCGAATGATGATTGGTGGTTTGATGTGAAATACATCATCTCTTTCACCGCTCCAATAGTGGAGCTAATCAGGTATGCAGATTCAGATTCCCCTTGCTTTAGGGAAATATATGAGTCAATTGATAGCATGATTGGAAAGATCAAGTCCATCATTCGTCACAGGGAGCCCTCTTTGGGGTTATTTAATGAACTCCAAAAGTTGATAGAAAAGAGATGGGACAGGTTTAACACACCTCTTCATATGGCCGACTATGCACTTAATCCAAAGTGGTATGTGGAGAGGGAAGCCATAGTTTCATCAATAGATGACCCTGAAGTGAAACAAGGCTTTATTGATGCCATAAAAAAGATGTATACACCAAAGCAAGCAATCATATTTCGAGAACAGCTTCTTGATTTTGCTTTGCTCAGTAGCCCCACTTTCTTTAAAGCTGCAAAGGAAGATTTGTTGGGTATGGTACAAAGAAGTCCCAATGGATGGTGGAGGATGTATGGGGACAATGCACCATAAATACACACTCTTGCTATGTGTTTACTATCTCAGATTGCTAGTTATTCAACTGCAAAAAGGAATTGGTATACATTTAGTTTTATCCACTTTATTAAGAGGAATAGCTTTAACTCTAAAAGAGTGAAGAAAATAGTTTTTGTGCACAACAGTGTTCGCTTTCTTACAAGGAAGACACCAGAATATTTACAGGGACCTGCAGCACAGTGGGATGTAGATCCTAAGGATGCTTCACAGATTGATGATAATAATGATGGGCCATCTACCCATACAGGATTGGTTAATGTACCACTAGATGACATTGAGATGCAATAGCAAAGCATTGATGATGACGGGAGAGAAGAAAGTGAGGCTCAAGCATTTTTAGATAGGATTGATGCAGAAGATGTGAATTTCTGAGTAGCTTCGGCGTTCATTCTACTATGGATTTTGACTCATACTTCCTCTTTTGTTGTCTTGAGATATTTTGATTTTTCCATTTGGCACCTACACTAGTGATTCTATTATTTTGCCATTTTGGACTATAGTCTATGATTTATAAATTTATAATCCATGGTTTTCTACACTGTTAATTTCAGATTTATAATTAAATTTTAATGACTTATTCATGTTTACAGTTTTATTAAAAAAAAAATTAGGCTTTAGCTGCTATTTAAATTTTGAAATGATCCATTATTCATCATAGAATGATTATGCAGACAATAGTATATTGTAGGTTGTAGCAAACTAATAGTATTTCTTAAGTTCTTGACAATGGAAAATGATGATGAGATTTGTTTTTGTGATGCACAATGATGATTAGATAGTATTAGTATTAGTATTTTATTTTGTAATTTGAATTTCAAGATTAGTAATAGTTCTAATTTTTATATTTTAATTTATCATTCATGTTTATGTTGAATTACTAAATTTTATTTTAATTTTTAATTTTTTAATAAATATAAAAATTAGTTGCCACACTTGTCGTCCCCAACCTGCCATCCCCTGAAAATTTGGGGGTGCACTCTAGCCATCTCGGAAACTTGTCCCCCCATACGCCCTGTCCTCCCCATCCCCACAGCTAGTGCAACATTGTTTTGCACATAATAGAACAGCATAACAATTGCAGTGTGACATGATTGCTCCTTGATAAAGCTTTTGACTTTCGGTTAAATTTAGATAACCATGGTATGTTCTATGCTTAATGCAGTTTTACTTCAATCTTTCTTATAGGCCCGATTCAATTTAGCAATCACACAAAAATGAAAGTAAAATGCTGATAGAGCATAATAATAGATCAACAGAAGACAAGCCAAGAATATAGATCAGAATTTACAATTCTTCTTGTCCAGCAAAGATAGAGAGTAATGTTCGTTACGGCAGTGAACAGGATGCACCAGCCAGCAAAGACTTCCTCAACATCAGATCAGCCAATCCTCCAAGTGTCAGACACACCCCTCAAAGACAGCTCCAAAAAAGTCAACGCTTCTCAACAAAAAAAGCCAACGCAGAAAAGTCAACGCTGTGGTTTATGGTGGCAGTCAAAGGTCTCATTTTTCCTCGATCTTTGTGCCCTCTAATGCGGCCTCAAGAGATTGGATTTTCTGCACAAGTTGGAGGTGAAAACTCCAAGATTTGACCTACGGTCAACGCACCAGCAAAAGAGCCCTAAAACAGTCCGCACTTCTTCAGCTTCAGATCCACACGTGTGGGAGAGAGAGGCCTCCAAAGGCTGATCGAACCAATCAGATTACAAGAAGACATGTGTGATGAGTTACTGAGCAAATGAGCTTCAAGTCTCTCCAATTTATATGCATCAGTGAGGGTGTGTGACACATCTATTGGGCTTGCAAGCCTACATTACAAATCTGACCGACCTTGCATATGTGTGGAAAATAAAATCAAAATATATGTTCTGCTCATCCAACAAGATGATCTTTAGATCAATCTTGCACCTCTCCGAAAGAGGAATCCAACAAAAATATAATCATCATCATATGAGCAGTGCAACATGGAGTTTGGACCTACTTGCCCAAAATTAACACTTTCGCTCCAAGGTTCCAAGTACCATCCAAGTAATTGCACTAAGATGCAATATTATGTGTTTGGGAATGGGGGGGTCTTCATATAGCCTTTTGAATGTGGATTAGAGATAGATTTTTAGCAGGCAAGCACAAGTGACATTATTTTTTCTAAAAGAAAAGTGTATTTCTTGCGATCCATGTCTGCTGGATGCTCCAACGCTGCAGGATCTGTTTCCACACGGATACCTGCTCATCTGCCAGGCAAATCCAGTATCATAGAGGCCATAACCTTATTTCTGCCTTTGTCTTATCAGTAAAGGCTGCTATTATACTAATCACTCAGCCAGTGTTCATTAAAAATTACCAATTAATTGTTTATAACCTTGTCATAATTCTGAATATATTGTTACAATATTAGGTTCACTAAGGCATGCACAAACTGGAAAAATTGCACATTAATATCACCTATGTGCCAGAACCTACCATTGGGTTTAAATTAGAGGAGAAGGCAGAGTAATTATTTGACACCTCTATTCCAGCAATTACATATACAGCCATAGAGAGCCCAACCCTCATATTTTTTAGAAAACGTCATGATTAGACAAAAGATCATAAAACTTAAAAAATGGTGAGGGAAAAATCAAAAGAACTTAAAGTAGGCACAAGTGGCAATGTAAATGGGGCCAATCGGTTGCTACTCAAAAACCTATGGAGAATTCTAAACAATTCACACATTCTTTAGTGACCGCTTCTTCAGAAACATATATCAACAAAAGCTTTGTTTACAGGGTTCAAGTTATCTGCATACTTACACATGTCCAAAAGAAAACAATAAATAAATCTCTTCCAAGGCATCCATGCAGCTTGGATTTTGGCTATTATAGCATAAGATACCAATAACATTCTACCAATAGTGATCTATCATCTAACCACTGGAGCATACTTCCCCAACTGTCTTTCGTACTTTAGGCTCAGTGTGATCAAGATGATAAACTCCAAAACACTCACTTCTTTGAGTTTCTATCACTATCTAAGCTGTCCAGACCTAATCTTCAAATAAAAGTTACTGGAATTAGTTTACAGACGAGCTAGCACACTGTTATTGAGTATAAGAAAAGAGTACCTTAAGATTGATCCATGCATATGGAAGGCCGGTGGAAGTATCAAAAGCTTGCAGAAAACGCTGGCCCAAATCATTGGCAAGAATAAGCAACTGCCCATTGTATTTTTCCTGAAAACTTTTCTTGGCTGATTCTGTTGCAAGCAAATGAGCTGAAATAAGCCCTCCAAGTAGCCTAATATTACACTGCATAAAAAATAGATTGCAATAGTCATGAATAAATTCCGCAGCTCTTCCTGAAAAAGATGACCGCAACCAAAATCTTTCTGACATACAAACTACAACTTTCTAATTCAAACCCAACAAAAATGCATGCGAGCATGTTAGCATCAACCAGTTAGTCATGCCTGAAAAAATCTGTCTCAGAATTTTTCTAATACTATAAAACTCTAAATATGTCAGCTTTCACTCCAAGTGAATGTATGTCATCAGTTTTATATTATGAAGGGACAATGATTCCCACATACCTCAAACAAGCTTACTCGTACATCAACATCAAATGTAAGGTTTTCCTCGAGCCATAGCACAGCTTTTCCAAATTCCGAACTGTTTCCCAAAACAATTAAACTGCATAGATTATTCAAAATTTCAATATAATGGTTAGTAATCAACAACAGATTATTATCAATCACATTTACAGAATATTTTATAAATATTAAATAAGAAATTCTGAAATCCCCTTAACCACATGAACACCAGACTATCCTACGAAAAAACCCACAAAATTTATTTCATCTAAGTTATAAATAGTAATAAGAAACACAATGTATTGTACTATTTGCATCATAAAAAGAATGTAAAAATATTAAAAGTTAAACAATGTCAATTTTAAGGGAAACAAACCTATGCTCAAAGATGCAGATTTTTGAGGAAGGCTAGAAAGACCTGCAAATTCCAGGGGAGGACACAGCAACAGTAAGTTATGTGTCGTCAAGGTTCAGGGATGGGGACGCAAGCTTTTAGGATGGGTAGAGGGACCCTCCAAACTTATAGGGACGACACAGAGGAAGGTGAGGTATTGAACATAGAGGACCCCTCTGAATATAGAAAGCATGGAAAAAATTGTATGTTTATTACCAATGAATCCTGATTAATCACAAAGAAAAACAAGGCTAGATCATATTATCCAATTTGAAACTCAAATAGGTGAACCCATACATGACATATTGTGCAATGAGACATCCAAATGTCACATATAACATGATGTTGAATAGCAAAATTTTCCATTTATATGGTCTTGGATAAATAAGTGACCAGTGATTATACTAAAACTAAGAAAAGAAAAACAAAGAGCAAGCCAATAGCCAGGTGGAACGAACAAAGTTCGTACCTCAAGTCAAATACTCCAAAAGACTTGGAATATGAAAATATCCATTGAGGATATAAGTATATTTATTAAATGTATGAATAGGAATGACTACAATTGAGAAATGAAGGCTTGCTTATATACCAGGAAGGTGCTGTTGATTTTTGTAGCATCCGAAAGTGTTCCAAGTCTCAAACTTTGCAGGGAAACTTGGACAGCAGCATTCCAAAGAACCCAGAAACAGTTTGCAGAAATTCCACTCGGTTCATGACTTATTAAAATAATTAATTATTTTAAAGAATACCCTAAGTCTAAACTTAGGGAAAGGAAATAATTAAAGGGTATTAATAAGTCAAAGTGTGAAACTTCTAGAAAGAATGGGACAAGTCAAGTTTTAATATTAGCCATTGATTCATCTTTTAATCTGAGTCGTTGATTCTCCAACAGGAAGATTATAAAAGAAGGCTTGCGGGTCATTTGGAAAATAAGTCGAGCATACACTTAGTACCCGAAGGAGATCCATTCTGATGTAGAATTTGATTTCAATGGGAGAGTTGCAGGGCGAGAAGTTTTGAAGAAGGAGGAGGGAGTTAGTGGTGATCGAGATCAGGGATGGAGGGCAACAGTGGGTCACTGGAGGCAGCTTGAGGTTGCAGCGCAGAGAACCCACGCAGTCCAACGCTGGGACTCCGCAGTGAATCACGCAGAGAGACGCAGGGGCATCCAGGGGTCGTTCAGGGTGTCAGGGAATTGTCCGAGTAAGCCGGAAATTCAGTCTCAAGTGTTTCAGAATTTATTTGCCGTTGTATTTCTCTGTAAATATATCATTTGTTGAAGAATTAATAAAACCGTCATATGTTGCACTGGTTTTCCCGCATTGGGTTTTTCTGGGGACAATTGTCCAAAAATAACTGTGTACATGTGATTGATTCTTGTGCTTATGTTCCTTACTGTTTATTTCTCTGCATATATATTTGTGAATGTTGCAGTAGTATTTATTTCGGTATTTGCCGGAAGATTTCTGAATAATAACTTATTGAAATAATAAGTAGGAGAAATAAACCTATCACTGCAATTGTTGGAAATTTTCACATGGCATCAGAGCCAGAGATGAATAATAGGGAAGGGGCATCTATCAGTGAACGGAAATCTATTGTTGCAGCAAAAACGCAGAAGGGTTCACGCAGTTCTCCAGGAAGGGGAAGAAGCACTATAGAACAGATGGATCACGATGTCTCTGTATTAGCATCCGGACTTGAGGAAGATTTTGCTTGCGTATCAAGCACTGCTTCTTCTGATGTCTGGTATATTGACACTAGATAGTGGAGCCTCTACTCAAATCACTGGAGTACGGGACTATTTTTCTGACTACCAAGAAAATCAAATGAATTTCAAAATAACCATGGGTAATAAAGCAAAATGCACTCTCGTTGGAAGGTACCATAGTTTTTCATACCGAGGCAGGAAATAGAATCTGGGCCACTAATGTGTTGCATGTGCCGGGTTTGGGGATGAATTTACTCTCAGTGTCACAGCATCAAAACCGAGGATATGATGTCTACTTTATTGGCAATAGAGTAAACATCAAGCAACCCAATTGGAAGAAGAAGGCACAGATCGGGGTAAGAAGCAACAAGTTGTACAAGCTACAGCTTGACTCTCCAATGGCACTAGTTGGCAGCATAGATGAAACGGACCTGAATGAGTTATGGCACAAAACAATGGGGCATTTGCATCATGGGGCGTTGAGAACTCTCCAGAAGAATGTCACAAGTGTTCCAGAATTGAGCACTAAACAAGATGATGTCTGCAAGGGGTGCATATTGGGAAAATATGCCAAGGCAACATATCAGAGAAGCAACAATAGGGCCAAGGGTGTATTGGATCTGATACACTCAGATATTTGTGGGTCGGTGTCCACTAGAGCTCTTAGCAGTGCCAAATATTTTGTCACCTTCATTGATGACCATTCCAGGAAAACCTGGATCTACTTCTTGAAGACAAAGGATGAAGTCTTCAGTCGATTCAAAGAGTTTAAGGCTCTAGTGAAAAATCTGACAGGGAAGCGGATCACGGTGTTGCGATCAAATAATGGTGGTGAATACATAGATAAAGAATACATCGGATTCTGTGCAAGGGAAGGCATCAAAAGGGAGTGGACAGCTCCATACAGTCCAGAGCATAATGGTGTGGCAGAAAGGAAGAACTGGACTATTGTTGAAGCAACCAAAGCTATGTTGTATGACCAAGACATGCCCAAATTCCTGTGGGCTGAAGCGTGTAATACAGCTATCTACATTCAAAACAGGACTTCTCATGCTTCACTAGGAAAGATCACACCAGAAAGTGTCTTCACTGGCAGTAAGCCTGAAGTGAATCACTTTAGGATCTTCGGCGGTACAGCTTACTGTCATGTGCCCAGTGAGAAGAGGAAGAAGTTGGAGATGACTGCCGAAAAGGGGTATCTGGTAGGATACACCGAGAATGCAAAGGCTTATCGCATCTACATTCCTGAGAGAAGGAAAGTGGTGGTGTGAAGGGATGTCAAGTTCATGGAGGAGAAGGCCTTCAAAAGATCCAGTGAGCTGCCTTCTGTAGAAATTTATGAATCTTATATCTTATGCAGAAATTATTACTGTTAATCCGGTTAAGCTCCTCCTACTTAGATAAGTTAGCAACTGAATAAATTCAAGTTAACATCGAAGCAAAACACATAACAGATCTCTACCAATTCAGATCTAGAATAAGCACATGCACACATTGACAAAGTGACACAGTTATTTCTGGAAAAATAGTCCCCGGAAAAACCCAAGGTGGGAAAACCGATCTCTGGCTGCTGGACGGTTCTATTATTAAGAATATTTCTGAATACACAAATTTGGGTTCCATATTTGGAAAACCCGACAGAGAAAACACTAGATCTACAGCTCTCTGGCTAACCTAGGGCCAAAATAATGACTGATCCACACCCTCAAATGGAATTTACAGGACTCAGCCAAATCTAGGCCTAGAAACCCCAGCGTTGCCCCTGAAAGGCTCTGTGTCAGCCTCTGAAGCCCCTGAAAGCCTCTGCGTCAGCCTTGGATGGCCTCCAAACCCTCTGCACTGCTACAGAAGGGACTGCGTTACCCCAGAATGGGTGACGCAATCACTACGCTACCCCTAAGGGTCTCTGCGTAACCCTTAAAGGGTTTCCTGAAAATTACGTTGTCCTTGCTGCTGTTGCTGCCTTCCTCTGCGATGTCCTTGAGTTGATCTCTGCCTCTCTGTATTCTAGACCCTGGGATTAGATTATCCCCTTGGTCTAAATTCCCCTCTCTGTAGTTGAAACACTTCTGAGTATTCTTAGCAAACCCTGCCCTAGAATCTCAACTTAGCTTTAGTGCTCTGCCTCTGTGTCCTCTACAAATGACCCCAAGCCTTTCCTTTATACTTTTCTCATTGACAAATCAACGGCCATAATCAAATCTTGAATCAATGGCTAAGATTAAAAGAAAGCTTGATCTATGTGACTTAAGACAATTTCATCACATGTTTAATTAAATTCACTTTAGTTATTTAAGTTCCCTCAGTTTTAACTTAGGAAATTCACTTAAAATAATTAATTAATTTAATATCTCCTAAACCAGATGAAATTTCCCAAATCCATTTATGGGTCTTGTAGATCAGGTGAACTCTAGTCCTTCCTCAAAATTTGGGACCTAGAGCACAACTGATGCTACCCCAAATACACAAAATCTCAACACCTTCTACAACGCAGTTTGAGGAAGAGCCTCTGGACCAGCCCCAACAACCAACAACAGAAAAGTCAGTTGCCTCTCCAAGGCATAGTGATCCAAAGGAGATGTCTCCCAAGGATTTGCAAGAGGGAGAGCCGATAGATGCAGCCACTACCAGTGGAAGAACGAGCAGGGAACTTCCACAGATTCTGAAGGATGCAGAGGACTTTGTTGGAATCCCCCGAAATGAGAAGAGACAGCGTAGGCAGCCTGAGAGGTATCAAGCCTTGGTTGCTCAAGTCGGAGAACCTTCCCGTTTTTGGGAAGCAACTCAACACCAGGTGTGGGTTGATGTAATGGTGGACGAGTACAGTTCCATCATGACGAATGATGTCTGGGAAGTAGTACCCAGACCTCAAGAGAGATCAATTGTAGGATCCACGTGGATCTACAAAATCAAGTATGTTGCAGACAGCAGCATTAAGAAATTTAAAGCCAGGTTTGTGGCTAAGGGGTATGCTCAGAACGAAGGAATTGACTATGAAGAAACCTTCGCCCCAGTAGCTAGGTACACCTCTATCAGGTCCGTGATATCCCTTGCGGCACAAATGGGATGGGAAAATCACCAGATGGATGTCAAGATGGCATTCTTGAACGGAGAGATAGAAGAAGAGGTGTACATAGAACAACCGGAGGGCTTTGAGACACATGATCAAAAAACTCATGTGTGAAGATTGAAGAAAGCATTATATGGACTGAAGCAAGCTCCTAGAGCCTAGTATGGTCGAATTGACAACTACTTGCAGAAGATGGGATTCGTCAAGAGTGACGCAGATCCCAATCTCTACTATCTAAAAGTAGGGAGTGAGCCCTTGATACTGGTTTTGTATGTAGATGAGCTGTTCTTGACGGGATCATCAAGGCTTATCACAATTTACAAGAAGAACTTGGCTGAAGAATTTGACATGAACGATCTAGGACGGATGCACTATTTTTTGGGGTTGGAGGTTTGGCAGCAGAACGAGGAGATCTTCCTTGGTGAAGGAAGATACATTACAGAGATTCTGAAGAGATTTCAGATGGAGGATTGTAGACCCATGACAACTCCAATGATCACCAACTGGAAGAAAATAGACACGTCCGAAGATGATGAGGTTGATCCTACGTTGTACAGGCAGCACATAGGGTCATTGATGTATCTGGTGAATACAAGGTCAGACATCTGTTATGCCGTAAATACCCTCAGTCAATTCATGGTGGAACCGAAGAGGGCACATTGGGCAGCAGCCAAGCATGTTCTCAAGTACCTTCTAGGAACAGTCGAGCATGGATTGAAGTACACCCGTAGCAATTATGTCAGGTTGAGTGGTTTCACTGACGCAGATTGGGCTAGAAGTTCAGTTGATCAGAAGAGTACCAACGGGTATTGTTTTAGTCTAGGATCAAGAATGACTTCCTGGTGCAGTAGGAAACAGAAGTTCGTAGCACTGAGTTCAGCAGAAGCAGAGTATATGGCAGCCAGCAAAGCTTCGTGCGAAGCCATATGGCCTAGGAAACTGCTAGTGAATCTACTCAAGGAGAAAATGGAAGCGACCAGCATCTTATGTGATAATCAGAGTTGCATAAAGCTCTCTGAGAATCATGTGTTTCATGATAGGTCGAAACATATTGACATCAGGTGTCACTTCATCAGGGACTATGTATAGCGTGGAGTTGTTCAGTTATAGTACACTCGAACAGGAGAACAGGTGGCAGACATCCTCACAAAGGCTCTAGGGAAGACAAAGTTCGTCTACTTTAGAGAAAAGATGGAGATCATGAAGAATCCCTTCTAGTAGCAGGAATGGATAGACTCAGTATTCAAAGGGAGCTATGGTACAAAGGCAACAGTAACCGTGGCAGTGTCAAAGGCAGCTATACAGGAGGCAACAGCGCAGCAGATGGGGGGCAGAGTCCTGAGATCAGCAACGCAGAGGGTGCTTCAAAATCAATGTAACATGCAGCAGGCATATTGTTGGAACACCTTCCTTGCTAAGATGGAGTGTTGATTTTTGTAGCATCTGGAAGTGTTCCAAGTCTCAAACTTTGCAAGGAGACTTGGACAGCAGCATTCCAAAGAACCCAGAAACATTTTGTGGAAATTCCACTCGGTTCATGACTTATTAAAATAATTAATTATTTTAATAAAGACCCTAACTCTAAACTTAGGGAAAGGAAATAATTAAAGGGTATTAATAAGTCAGAGTGTGAATCTTCTAGAAAACATGGAACAAGTCAAGTTTTAATCTTAGCCATTGATTAATCTTTTAATTTGGGTCATTGGTTCTCCAATAGGAAGATTATAAAAGAAGGCTTGAGGGTCATTTGGAAAATAAGTCAGGCATACACTCAGTACCCGAAGGAGATCCATTCTGATGTAGAATTCGATTTCAATGGGAGAGTTGCAGGGCGAGAAGTTTTGCAAAAGAAGGAGGAGAGAGTCAGTGGTTATCGAGATCAGGTACGGAAGGCAGCAGTGGGTCACTAGAGGCAACTTGAGGCTACAATGCAGAGAACCCACACAGTCTCGACGCAGACTCACGTAGTCCAGCGCTGGGAATGCGCTATGAATCACGCAAAGAGACGCAGGGGCATCCAGGGGCCGTTCAGGGTGTTAGGGAATTGTCCGAATAAGCTAGAAATTCAGTCTCAAGTGTTTCAGAATTTATTTGCCATTGTTTTTCCCTTTAAATGTATCATTTGCTGAAGAATTAATAAAACCCTCATCTGTTGCACTGGTTTTCCCGCATTGGGTTTTTCCGAGGACAATTGTCCAAAAATAACTATGTACATGTGATTGATTCTTGTGCTTATATTCCTTACTGTTTATTTCTCTGCATATATATTTGTGAATGTTGCATTAGTATTTATTTCAGTATTTGCCGGAAGATTTATGAATAATAACTTATTGAAATAAGTAGGAGAAATAAATCTATCACTGCAAATGTTGGAAATTTTCACAGGTGCCTCTTCATGGAGGGTCATGTCCCATTTAGACATGCATCTTCAGTACCAATTACTAATTAATTAATCATTATTACAATTATCATTATTATTTATATTCATATTATTTATATATATTTTATTCATAACATTGCCTTCCTCTTCGAAAAGATTTGCCCTCAAAGCTTGTTGATGAAAAGGCCTGATCTCTTTTTCTGTTTCGAATGTCTTCTCGTCTCGAAACCGTTATCTTCGTTGATACAAGACGATATGATCCTCTAAGTGATAAGCAAAATTGTCAGACTAAAAATGGATCTAGATTCTAACCATCCTAGATTATTCTTCTATGGAAAATTCTAATCACTGGAATTTTGTAATGAACTGTCATCATAGGACTAGATTGAGCTTACTTCAATATTCTTCGGAACATCGGCTTGGTGTTTTTGTTCTGAATGGTACAAATACGTAGCTTGATTGAGTTGTCTACTCTCATGATTCGAATATCGATAAGGAATTCTAGTAATTTGATTTTCCCTTATCTTGTTTGTGTCGTTTTCTTGATTTATTTGAAGTACCTGATTTCTTTTAGCTATGGAAGTCACATCGTTAATTTCTAGATCTTCACTTGAATCTTTTGTTGCTGGAACTGCAACTTTTGAGTACATCTCTACTTCAAGTAGTTTGTCCTCTTCTTGAGTTGTGATATTGACGGAATCAGTATTTGTTCCTTTTCCTTCAACTTGGACGGTTATGCCCGACGACTTAAATACATCATTCGTGTTAAGTTCTTCTAGTTTGTTTTTCAAGGATTTCTTGTCATTTTTCAGTTTTTTAATTTGTGTTAATAATTTCTAATTATGGTCCTTGAGGCAAGTAACTTCTTCATTTTTGTCAGCAGCGATTTTGTCAACTTCCCTTTGCATATTTTGTATCACCTTTTTACTTTCTTGAGAAATTACTTTTGAAATGTCTTGTATGTCCTCTGGTGTAATTGAATTTGGCTTTACGGTAACATCCTACAATGTTATTTTTTTCTTTTTGTATGAAAATGTCAAAAACTTATTTTTCGTATTCAAGATCAAAGTGTTGAAAAGTGTATCTAGGTCGGTCTTCATGTTGACTATGTAATTATGTACTTATGTAAAGAAGAAGTCAAAAATAATAAAATGTATTTTTGTTTTACTTGCTTCATGGGTTTCATGAGCAAGATTTTATTATAGGTCTATAGACTTCTTCTTGATGTCTATTATGATTTGCCTTATGTTCATAAGTGTAATTAAGAGTCATGTAAATGAAGTGTCTAGTCTGAAGAATGTCCTCCAAGACCTTGCGGAAGAATGGCCTTCAAGACTACCCATATTCAACGTTGAAGATAAGCCAATTTGTTGTGAGAAAGTCGGCCTACAACTTGGTGAAGGGTTGGCCTAAAAGTCATGTCAAAGAACAATATAAATACCTTGAAACATGCGGCTTATTTCATCAAGAAAATGTGGATTCCTCTGCGGTTTAAAAGGTCAACAGTGCTGGTTTGAAAAAGGTCAAACAATGCGGGTTTAAGAAGAAGACCACAGTGTGTAATTAAGGAAGAAAACAGAAATGCGGTGATATCTCTAAATTTCAAGTGCAGACTGTTGGACGGTTTACATTCTTGTGTAAAAGCGACGGTTGACTGAAATAGGAGTGCGTATATTTATGAAGAAATTCAATTAACAGTTATGAGCGTAAATGCGGATAGTGAATGCGGATGTCAAAAGAAGGTTACAGGACGAGTTTCAGATTGCTCTGAAATACGATTACCCCTGTAGTGAATGCAGATTTCAAGAGAAGGTTACAGGACGAGTTTAAAGAAGACACAATACGCATTTAAGGTAAGTAAAAGACTGTGTATTGCTTTGAATAAATTGAGGACATCTCTGTGTTGACTACCGCATGATCAAGTCTAAGGTTGAAGAATTAGATATGGATCTATTTCGTGGAGCATTCTGAAGTGAAAAATGTTGATTAATATGAAGGAGCTACGAGATATCATGATGTGTGAAGGGCTAGTTAAATGATCGTGTTGTGATAAGAAATTTGAGAGTTATTATAGTATGGAGAAAGGAGCTATTATTTGAGACCTTGTCCTTCCTACTCACAGTTCATAAAATAAGGGTCAGTGCAAGTTGGCGAAGTGAAGAAGGACAAGGTCTTGGAGGCTTTCATAGGTCAAGGGTCTAAATCTTGGTCATGGTACTTGTCATTTGAAGATCTATAAGAAGAATTCCTTTCGGGTTTTCCTCTCCAAAAGGGAGAGGTTTTGCCCTGGCTCGAGGAGCCTAAACTTGTGTCTCTTGTGTTTTTGATAATTGACTTGATGAAAGACTAAATAAGTTAAGAAGAGAAGACATAAGTAATTCAAGTAAGCTCACAAGTAATTATCGAGAAGAGAATTTGTATTAACCTACAGCCCTCCAAATTCTCAACATGGTTTCAGAGCTAAGGTGCTAGAAAGGGCATAGAGACACTCAAGGATCAGATTTCATGGAGGGTATCAAAGCAAGGATTCGATTAAAAGAAAGGTCAGTCTTCCACAGTGAAAGAAATAAGTCAGTATTATGGAACCATCTAAAATGTGCCAACAGAACATTGCTATCTCAAAGTATTGTCATCAAAAACTTCAAGGCAAGTTACCTATCATCCTTGATCTTTCAAGGAAGCAGCAGAATATCCTCATCAATCACCATTCAAAGGAAGCTTCAACCATCTTCGAAGTAATCAAGCTGATAGAAGAAGAAAAGCATCTACTCAAGTAAGTATATATATGACTTTATATGAATCTATTAAAATGTCTCCTTTGAAAAGAAAGAAACGAATTGTTTGGGGTTTCAAACTCTCCATAGAAGACAAGGACAATGAAGCCATGCCAAATTCATGAAGGGAGATATAAGAGCCCAAAGGATTCTTATAGAATCCATAAAAGACTCTATCATCTCCAATGTACCAAATCTAAAATCATCAAAAGGAGTATATAAGAAATTAGTGGAGCTATTCTCTGTGAAGTACTGCAGGAGAAGAAATCCCTATGATCAACTGCAAGAACTAGGAGAAGACTACAGTGGTGTTAAAAGCTCTATGAGAAGAATGGGGAAATCTCACTTCACAATTATATGGGAAGATAGAAGTCACACCATTCCACGATTTAGGGTCTCTATGTAAATAGAGGAAACAAGATTGAAAGCCAAATCTGTTACGGGATCAAGTGAAGGAATCAAGCCTTTGCAACCATGTTCTGGAAGAAAGAAAGATTCGGTAAGTTTTGAAAGAAGAAATGTGCACGAATCACGATGCCTTGGATATGATGAACTTGGGCATTAAAATAGAAATTGTCCTTAATCTGAAAAAGGACAAGAGAAATAGGGAAGAAGCCCATGTCTCTGAAATGAGGAAAGAGTCTGATAAGAAAGAAGAAGCAAGGGATGTCCACCACGATTGAGATCATCTTCTCCCTTAAGTGATTTCTGTTAGTTATATGATAGGAAGCAGTGTAGCATCCTGATAAAAGCATGGTAGGAGCTCCTGGTGAATCAGCTCTGGAAAAACCTATCTAATAACATTACTAATTTAAAGCAGTCATCAAGAGCAAGGGTCATCATGGAAACAAATTTATGGGATGTGATGACATATTGATGGAGCAAGCCAAGAGAATGAAGCTCTTCATTCTTGAGAAATTGCTACAGGATGACTCAAGGGAAAAAGGGTATGAGATAAGTATATATTTATATGCTAACATTGGATGCTGTGAAGTCATGTCATATGGTTGCAGGTAATGAACTTTTGTATTTAGAAGTATGATCTATGGAGGAGTATCTCTCAGTGCATAGACAGATGAAATCAACATAATATGTCCTCATGGAATATGAGGTGGTTGTATATAAACGAGAAACTAGAAAAGTTGTAAGTTCCTGGGAATGGAGAATGTGCAGAAAGGAAGAGATCATGAAATACAACCATGTCAAGAGGTAGTTATCATCTGGAAGCCGAGAAGATGTGACTTGGAGATCTCCTGGGAAGATATGTAGACTCTGACAGAAGTCTGGTAAATAAGAAAACCCTTGACAAAACATATCGTTAGGAGATGTGTCAATCTGTATAAAGGATGTCGATGCCTACAGGAAGATGTCATGGTGAAAGATCATCACTAAGGTAACTTTTGTTCTAAAAGTTCATATGTATATGTTTATCTGGATGAATTTATGCAGGGCTTCTAATCATAAGAAAGGATTCATGATCCTTGGGGATGATTCGAAGGAAAAAGGAAAGCAGCATGGTATAACGGTGGACCAAATGACGAAGACTAATGAATCATTTTCTGATAGTGGACATGACTCGTGACTGAAAGTGATGGATAATTTGTGCCCTATGAAGCCAAAAGTTGAAGATTCCTCAATATCGAAATCCATGACATCGAGGAGAGGAACTCTTCATGAGTAACTGGATTGTTGCTGCAGGAACCTGGTTGATGAGGAGCCTGGTGGTAAGTTTCTTGCTTGGAAGAAACTTGAAATATGTCCTTCCTGTGTTAAGAGGGAGTGACGTATGTGATTCTCTATTACATGTGTCATGCACTAGACCAGGACTAACAACCGTAAGTCTTAGTGAAGGCCATGTGAAGAGAATGGATAGACACATCATTCTAGTCTTCACCTGGAAGACAGAATGGAGGATTGGGTAATCATCTGGCATTTGATACTCTTTGAGAATGAGATAGGGCATTCAAGATAAGAGTAGTCGTGGACCGATATTCTTTGAGGGCTGGCTACCCAAGAGAAGAATAGTCCAAGAAGGTCATACTCTGGGAACACCTAGGTGGGGTATGTACCTTGGAGAGACAATGACTATGGTGTCTATTAGTCATGTGTCTCGCCAGCATTATAGCCCATTTTCTTGTTGAGAGATGGGGCTGTTAATCAAGGCCTTGCACTAGGACAATGCTAGTTGATATGATGCTATACAGATGTGATTACCAATCTGATTCTTCTTATGAGATTCTTCAGTTTGAAAGTAACCATGTACCTGTATGAATACCTCCCTAGTTAAGAGGGAGTGTTGAAAAGTGTAACTAGGTCGGTCTTCATGTTGACTATGTAATTATGTACTTATGTAAAGAAGAAGTAAAAAATAATCAAATGTATTTTTGTTTTACTTGCTTCATGGGTTTCATGAGCAAGATTTTATTATAGGTCTATAGACTTCTTGATGTCTATTAGGATTTGTCTTATGAACATAAGTAAAATTAAGAGTCATGTAAATGGAGTGTTTAGTTTGAAGAATATCCTCCAAGACATTGCAGAAGAATGGCCTTCAAGACTGCCCATATTCAACGTTGAAGATAAGCCTATTTGCTGTGAGGAAGTCGGCCTACAACTTGGTGAAGGGTTGGCTAAAAAGTCATGTCCAAAGAACAATATAAATACCTTGAAACCTGTGGCTTATTTCATCAGAAAAATGTGGATTCCTCTGCGGTTTAAAGGACAAAACAATGCAGTTTAAAAGGTCAACGGTGCAGGTTTGAAAAGGTCAAACAATGCGGGTTTAAGAAGAAGACCACAGTCGTAATTAAGGAAGAAAACAGAAATAAGGTGATATCTCTGAATTTCAAGTGCAGACTGTTGGACGGTTTACATTCTTATGTAGAAGCTATACGAGTGCGTATATTTATGAAGAAATTCAACGGACAGTTCTGAGCATAAATGCAGATAGTGAATGCGGATGTGTTCAGCCCACACGTGTGGAGAAGAAGGACAAAATCTGTACGGCTGAAGGGAAGGACGAATTTCTACAGATAGGGTTTTGCTGGAAGTTTGACCAGCGTTGACTTTGGTCAACGCATGGTGCGACTGGAAGAAATTTGTCGGGAAGTTCGATTTGAAGGCCGACTGCTTGGTATTAAATCGAGGCCCATGGTGCCATCAAATCGTGAAGGAAAGGATTTCTAATTACGCTTGCTGCGTTGACTTTTCCGGACAAAGCCGTTGACTTTTTTGGAGTTGACCTTGGCTTGATTAATGGGAGGACCACAGACAACATCTGGCCAGCCGATCAAGGAGACTTTGCTGGTTGAAGCATCCCGTTGACCGCCGTAACGCACCATCACATTTTTCTGTTTCTGGTTTGTCTTCTATAAGATCCACTTATATGTTCTATCAGCATTTTACTTAACTATTTGTGTGATTGCTGTAAGAAAAGTAAAGTTGCTTCAAGCATAGAACATCTACAAAAAATTTACATGGTATCAGAGGTGAGGTGAAGACAAGCCCTATCTTTAGCAATCACCACCGGAAGAAATGGGTTCCACAAGTTTTGAATTCAAGGAGAATGACAAGCTGACTGGAAGGGATGACTTCCATGCCTGGAAGATGATATTAGATCTCAAATTGGAAGATCATGATCTCTTGGATCATGTGACGGGTAAGATTCAAGAACCTCCATCCAATGCTACCGCTGCTGTTAGAAACAAGTATAAAAAGGGAGAGATCAAAGCAAAGCTGATGATCAGGGAATCCATTCATAAGAGTCTGGTTGCCTATATATCTGAACTAGGCACATCCAAGGAGATGTATGATAAATTGATCCTTATGTTCAAAGTAAACAATGTGAACCAAGTGCTATTCCTCAAGAATAAGTTGAAGAATATGAAGAAGGGCCGGGATGAGTCTGTTCAAACTTACTTTCTGAAATTGACCGAAACAAGGAACAATTTGCTGGCTATTGGGGAGACAATAGCTGATCATGAGATGGTTCTCACCGCACTTGGAGGACTCCCATATGAATGATGTATGCAAGAAGAAACAAGGATGAAGGAATTCGATAATGACAGAAATGCTGCCTATGGTGCTCATTCTCGAAAGAAGAACTCTGGTGGTTCTAAGGACAAAGGAAGAACAAGGACTCAAGAAAAGAAGGGTAAGTGTTTCACTTGCATAGGCCTGGTCACTATGCTAGAGAATGCCCCTTCAAGAAGGATTCTCCCGATAGTGATGATAACAACAACAATCGAAGGAATGGGAATCGAAGAAACGACAAATCCAAAGGAAAGAGGAAGGCTCACTTTGGTGGAAACAATCAACTTTCTAAAAGGTCTAGAAACACCAGGTATGAGGAGTCTAATGCTGTTGATAAAAGAAATTAGTATATTCTCCAGACCGCTTCTCTCACATCTCCGACACTACTTGGACAAACCACAATCGATAAGGGGTGCCTCAAGACACATCACCGGATTCAAGGGAGCACTCTCTGACATGGTTGAAAGGGATACTAATCTAGAAATTATCCTTGGGGATAATGCCACATATCCCGTGAAAGGGACCGGGACTGTGACCCTCCACTTGTCTCAAGGACAAGTCCTACGTTTGCAAGATGTACTCTATGTACCTAAATTGATGAAGAACCTTGTGTCTGTATCAGCTATGGAAGACAAAGGGTTCAATGTAACATTCTCTGATGGAAAGGTGCTCATGTGGAAGGAGAGCTTCAAGGAAGCTACCTCGATTAGTTTTAGAGTTGGTACACTCTACCAGGTTGGAGGGAGTCCGCTGGGAGCAATGACTTGTGATACTATCCGACAAACCGAACTATGGCACCGAAGATTTGGACACCTTCATTACAAGGCCCTTCCCGAAGCAAGGAAGGTGGTGACAAGGATGCCTGACTTTGGAAATAATCATGAAGGTGTATGTAAGGGTTGTGCCGAAGGAAAACATACAAGGGGACCTTTCCCCTCAAGTGTCACAAAGACATCTGATATTTTGCAACTAGTCCATTCTGATCTATCTAGTATGTTGCCTGTGACATCCCTGGGAGGATGTTCTTACTACATGACATTCACTGATGACTTCTCTCGCAAAACCTGGATATACTTCTTGAAGAAGAAGGAGGAGGCTTTCATGTGGTTCCGTACCTTCAAAGCCTTGGTGGAAAATATGACCGGAAAGAAGATCAAGATTTTGAGGACTGACAATGGCACTGAATATGAGTCAAATGAGTTCAAAGACTTTTGCAGAGAAGCTGGCATTAAGAGGGAGACTACCACTGCATATACTCCTGAGCAGAATGGTGTTGCTGAACGCAAGAATAGGACTATTGTGGAAGCTGCCCGTGCCATGCTATGTGACCAGGGTCTACCAAAGTTTCTGTGGGGAGAAGCTGCAAACACTGCTATGTACATTCAAAACCGATGCCCTCATTCCGCTTTGGACTCCAAAACACCCGAAGAGGTTTTCTCTGGTAAGAAACCTGATGTCTCACATTTTAGAATTTTTGGATGTCCTGTCTATTTTCATGTGCCGAAAGAAAAGAGAAGTAAGTTGGATGCTTCTGGAAAGAAAGGAATGTTTGTGGGCTACAGTGAGACGTCTAAGGCCTATAGAGTCTATGTACCTGGTCAAAGGGAAGTAGAGATATGCCATGATGTCACTTTTGACGAAGATGCTTCCCTGAAGAAAGTAGTAGATCTTCCAAGATCTGAAGATAATCATGAAGAAAGGCCTGGAAATCAAGAAGAACCGCAGGATGAGACAATGCCTGATATTGAAGGACCAATGGACCCTATTGATCCATCTCCTTCACTGGGAAAGAGACCATCATGGCTCAGGGACACCCTCGAAGATGCTGAGGGTCATGCTGCCCCAAGGGGGACATTCCGAGAAAGCAAGAAGCCGTGTAGATACCAAGGGTATCTAGCTGCCATGAGTACTATTGTACAATCTGACCCTGGATCTTTTGAGGAAGCCGTAAAGCATCAAGTTTGGAAGGATGCTATGCACGAAGAATATGAGTCCATAATGAAGAATGATGTCTGGGATGTGGTCCCGAGACCGAAGGACAAATCTATTGTCACCGCGAAATGGCTCTACAAGATCAAACATGGATCTGATGGGAGTGCTGAAAAGTTCAAGGCAAGATTTGTTGCCCGTGGCTTCTCTCAAAAGGAAGGAATAGACTATGATGACATATTTGCACCTGTGGCACGATATACCACCATTCGATCAATCATAGCCCTTGCTGCTACGCAAGGATGGAGTCTTCATCGGATGGATGTCAAGACCGCTTTTCTGCATGGTGCAATAAAGGAAGAGGTGTATGTGGAACAACCTCTGGGATTTGAAGTTCAGGATCGAGACACTCATGTCTGCAGGTTGAAGAAAGCCCTCTATGGGTTAAAGCAAGCACTCAGAGCTTGGTACGAGAGGATGGATAGTTACTTGATGAAGCTGGGCTTCACTCGAAGTAATGCTGATCCGAACCTTTACTTCAAGGTTGTGCAGGGGAAGCCTCTCATTCTAGTGCTGTATGTGGATGACCTCTTCCTGACAGGTGCTAACCCTCTCATTCATCAATGTAAGAGGGAGCTCGCTGCTGAGTTCGAGATGAAGGACCTAGGACTGATGCACTACTTCCTAGGCCTGGAGGTCTGGCAGAGACCTGGAGAGATTTTCCTTTCTCAAGGAAAATACATTGTGAAGCTTCTGGAAAGATTTGGTATGGTGGATTGTAAGTCCGTGTCGACATCGATGGAACTCAACTTTAAGAAGTTGAGTGGCAGCGCTGCTGGGCCTATCTTGGCCAATCCTACTGAGTATCGTCAACTCATAGGAGCTTTGATGTTCTTAGTGAACACCCGACCTGATATATGTTTTGCAGTGAACACTTTGAGTCAACAGATGGTTGAGCCTCATCATTTTCACTGGGTTGGTGCCAAGAATCTTCTGAGATATCTTCGGGGCACGATAAACCATGGGCTGAGATACACTGCCGGGAGTGTGACACTCCGTGGATATTCTGATGCCGATTGGGCTGGCAGTGTGGTGGATCGTAAGAGCACATCGGGATGCTGCTTCAATCTTGGTTTTGCTTCGATCTCATGGATGAGCAGGAAGCAGAAGTCGGTGGCTTTGAGCACCGCGGAGGCCGAATACATTGCTGCTAGTATGGCCTGTTGTGAAGCAGTTTGGTTGCGGAAGCTCTTTAGTGAGCTGCTTGGACATGTGCTAGATACCACTGTGATACTCTGTGATAATCAGAGTGGGATTCGTATGACTGAGAATCCTGTGTTCCACGACCGATCCAAGCATATTGATATCAGGTACCACTTTATCCGGGATATGGTACAGCGAGGCGTCGTAAGGCTCGATCATATAGGAACCGATGAGCAGGTCGCGGATATTCTCACTAAGCCCCTGGGGAAGGTCAAGTTCCTAACCTTCCGTGAGAGTCTTGGTGTCGTGGAAAGACCCTATGATGTGGGTCCTGTTGGACGATGAGCTCTGGGAGCTCTGGGGGCTTTGGGGATAGCTTCTCGGAGCTATAAGCACTCATAATGCTTCTGCCCCACCCTTGTGATTATTGAGTTGGTTCGCCTCTCATTTATCTGTGCCCCGTATGCATCCTACCCATTGAGTTCAGGGCTCATGGGAAGTACCTCTCATTTGGCCAATGAGGTGGGAAAAGCTAGAGACTATTAGCAAAGACTGATGGACGCATCAGCGATTGCCGTACTCTCTATCTAGGATGGCACGGTCCAACCACTTGATCCGGGATCAAGTTTAGTGAGGTCTGGGACCTCTGCCTGACTTCGGGTCAGATGAACCAACTTTGGGTTGGTTGGATACTCTTCATGAGTTTGATAGAGGTTTCGAACCTCTGGACTGATTATGTCAGTCGGGGGATGATGTCTTTGTGACTGACCCACTTCTGTTCTGAAATAAAGAGGCCAGCAAAGCAAGTTACGGCGGGATGACGCACGATGTTTGATTGCACTGATAGATGGAGTTCTCCCTAGTTGAGAGGGAGTGCTAAATTTGGACAACTAGGTCCAAACTCCATGTTATGATGCTCAGATTAAGAGGCTAATATTTTTGTTGGATTCCTCTTTCGGAGAGGTGTAAAATCCATATATAATATGTCTTAATCCGATGAGCAGAATATTTATTTTGAATTTATTATTCATAATAAATTATATGTGCAGGTCGGCCTTAAGGTTTCACACCCCCAGCAGATGTGTCACACGCCCCAATGATGGATATAAATACAGGCAAAGTTGGAGAGCATTTCACCACAACACAACACACATCTTCTTCTCTCACCTCATTGAGTACGAGCTCCTTGGAGGACATTTCCAGCCCACACGTGTGAAGAAGAAGGGCGAATTTCTGTACGGCTGAGCTGAAGGACGAATTGCTGCGGCTAGGGTTTTGCTGGAAGTTTGACCAGCGTTGACTTTGGTCAACGCATGGTCCGAATGGGCTGAAATTTGTTGGGAAGTTCGATTTTGGAAGTCCGTACTGTTTGGCACATAAATCGAGGTCAAAGGGTTGACCAAACTGCTGCTGTGTTGACTTTTAGCTTGCTGCCCTGCGTTGACTTTTCTGGACAGTGTTGACTTTTTTGGAGTTGACTTGGGTTGACTCAGTTTCTGATTGGAGGACTGTTGTGACACATTTTGGGTTCGCTGACCAAGGAGACTTTGCTGGTTGAAGCATCCTGTTGACCGCCGTAACGCACCACCACATTTTTCTGTTTCTGGTTTGTCTTCTATAAGATCCACTTATATGTTCTATCTGCATTTTACTTAACTATTTGTGTGATTGCTGTAAGAAAAGTAAAGTTGCT